>CM060326.1:37040392-37047892 GCA_030674155.1 Stramonita haemastoma | reverse complement strand
CTGTTTTCGTTAACACCTTTGTCTAACTGAAAAAAACCTTGTTGACAGTAACTTAAAAATAGGTATCAATTTAAGTTCAGCGAAGTAAAAAATACTGTCAGAACCTTTTAAACCTTCAATTAGATATATTTGAATTGAAAAAAATGAAACCAAAAAGAAGCGTAGAAACATAAACAAATTAACATAAGTTTCCTAGTTGTTGTTGTTAAGGTTTTTGTTGGTATTTTTCTTGTTGTCCTTTTTGTTCTTCTTTTTGTTCTTGTTCTTTGTTCTTGTTCTTGTTCTTGTTCTTGCTCTTGTTGTTGTTTTTTGTTGTTGTTGTTGTTGTTGTTGTTGTTGTTGTTTTCTTCTTCTTTTCTTCTTCTTCTTCTTCTTCTTCTTCTTCTTCTTCTTCTCCTCCTCCTCCTCCTCCTCCTCCTCCTCCTCCTCCTCCTCCTCCTCCTCCTCCTCCTCCTCCATCTCCTTCTCTTCTTCTTCTTCTTCTTCTTCTTCTTCTTCTTCTTCTTCTTCTTCTTCTTCTTCTTCTTCTTCTTCTTCTTCTTCCCCATTGCAGCTATGATTATAGCACACTATCAGAACTACAGTTCTATGCTGTTTCTATGCTTGTCATAAGTGTAAACGCAGCGATATAAAAAGATGTCTTTGAATCATCTGTTGTACTATTATTTGAGACGGCTGTTTCATTGTGACGGTGCCACGCTTTTCACTGCCAGTTGATTGGTTTTGTTTTGATTGATGATGGAGCACACAGTAAGTTGTTAGTTTGTTGCTGCTCCTGATGGACTTGCCTACAATACATTTCTTTTCTGAAGTGGGGGACGAACTTGCCTTGGGGACGGGATAACCTAGTGGTTAGAGCGTTGCCATTGCGTGTTTGATCTGCTGACAAGGGTTCGATTCCCGTCCATGGGGGTTTTACCCCTGGAGTTACCGTAAGTGCCGACTACACTCCTCCTAAAAGTCCTCGGATGACACTGAAAACCGAGGTCCCGTGTGCGAACACACGTGAAACATCTGCCGTACACTCTACCTGTTCCATTTTCCAAAAGAGTAGGCCATTGTGTGCCGGTGGGAATGGTGACAAAATTCACAAAACCGCATGTACACAAGGACTGATTGTAAAAAGAAGCACATGAGTACTTATTTCCTTAACCTCGATATAAAAAAATAAACAATTGTTTAAAACGTAGACAAAGAACACAGCCAGGCTACTCTTTAATGTACTGACAGACGTACGTACATATACTGTTGCTAAGGTCTTCACATGATTTTGTTTACGCTTTAGACTCGTAAATCTCTTGGAAACAATATACCAGAACACTCTCTACAAAATACCTGACAAGACATTCTCCAGTATCTAGGTACTTACGCTCCCCATCTTCACTCTCCTGTCCATTCTTCCCTTCACCCCCCTCCCCCTCCGTCATTACTGTCCTCCACTCATCTCCTACTCTCTCGTCTCAGTCTCTCTCAACCTTGCTTTTATCTAACGTGTTGAATTCTGACACCATCTAGTGAGCATTTTATGTGGTCGTTGGAAACTACAAAAGGACATATCCTCTCAGCTCATGTCTTTAAACTGATTAATCCCGACTTGTATAAGGGTCGCGGTGAAGGAGATAAGAGGTGGATAGTCGTTAAGCGCCAGCAAGGCCGTGCTTGCCAAGGCCGAGAGAAAGAAAGAAAAAGAGAGGAGGTTGTTTTCGCTGTTCTAGGGCTTTAATCTCTCCTGGCTAACAAAGACATTTAATCCCTTGATCCCGTCTAGCGGTTTTTTAAAGATGTTTTGTGGATATAGCCTAGGTTAATAAAAATCAATACTTGATGGATCGTATTGCAGTTGTTAATGTTATTGTTATCTTATCTCCTTCACCGCCGCCCTTATTACAAGTCGGGATTAATCAGTTTAAAGACATGAGCTGAGAGGATATGTCCTTTTGTAGTTTCCAACTTTGTCAGAAGATCCACGACACCAAAGAATGGCCAAAAGAATGGACACAGTCTCTTGTAATACCCCTGCCAAAGAAAGGAAACCTCAAACAATGCCAGAACTACAGAACCATCAGTCTCATAAGTCATCCTAGCAAGATCATGCTGCAGGTAGTCCTCAACAGACTGAAAAACCAAGCGGAAAAACTCCTGGCAGAAGAACAAGCGGGCTTTAGACCAAAACGCAGCACCATGGAACAAATTTTCAATCTGAGAATTCTGATAGAGAAGCATCTCCAACACCAAAAAGACTTGTACCACAATTTCATAGACTTCAAAAAGGCCTTTGACAGGGTATGGCATGACGGCCTCTGGCAAGTACTCAGGCACTTCAACATTGACAACTCCTAATTGAAGTCATCAAAGCTCTGTACGAGAATGCAAAAAGTGCAGTTTTTATGAACAATCACGTGGGCGAGTTCTTCAAGACCACGGTTGGGGTTCGCCAGGGCTGCCTTCTCTCACCTGTACTCTTCAACCTCTTCCTCGAAAACATCATGACAGAGACACTGCAAAACCACCACACTTCCATCTCCATTGGTGGAAGACCCCTTTGCAACCTCAGATTTGCAGATGACATTGACCTCATGGGCAGCAGCAAACAAGAACTGCAAATTCCTCACAGACAATTTAACAGATCGAGCGAGCGCATACGGCATGGAGGTCAGTACAGAGAAATCAAAGATCATTGGTCAACAGCGCGAGTAATGACATCACGGAAATAAAGATGAATGGAGAAACACTAGAAGAGGTGAGCCAATTCAAATACTTAGGCTCCATCCTAACAAAAGATGGCACATCAAACAATGAAGTGAAAGCTCGCATTGCAACAGCAACATCTGCTCTAGTCAGACTCGAGAAGATCATCAGAAGCAACAACATCAGCTTCTGCACCAAATACCACCTTTACAAATCCCTCGTGATATCTATCCTCCTATATGGCTGTGAATCATGGACTCTAACAGCAGAGTTAGAGAGGAGAATCCAAGCATTCGAGAACAAGTGCCACAGAAGACTCCTCAAAATATCATACAAAGAACACAAGACCAATAACTATGTGAAAGAAGAAATCAAAAAGCGTGTGGGCCCCCAAGAGCCTTTCCTCTCCACCATAAAGAGGAGAAAGCTGATGTGGTTTGGTCACACCACAAGACACAACACCCTAGCAAAAACCATCCTGCAAGGAACAGTTGAGGGCAAGAGAAGAAGAGGCCGCCAAAAGAAATCATGGGTTGACAACATCAAAGACTGGACGCGCCCAACCCCTGCAACACCTCCTACTAGCCACACAGGATCGTGAAGCATGGAAAAAGATCTCCGTTGCGTCTTCTCTCATGTCCCCCCTACGTCCTTTGGGACATGGGACTGAGTGAGTGAGTGAATGTTATTGATATTGTTATTTTTGCTATCGTTGTTCTTGTTATTATTGAGCATTCCTCGAGCTGAACGACCGCGGCATTTACTTAGAACATGTACACTATCTCAGACATCATACCTGATCCCTGTCAGAGTGTAACTACACGCTGACAGAGAGGTGTGCTTCCATAGCTGTTTTCGAATACTTCGTCATGTACGCAGCTTTTCTGCGTTATTAGACAGCTAGTCCTTGGATAAACTTGTTCTATGAGCTTCTCATGGATAACGCAAAATCCCTAGATATCGTTTCAATACTAGTGAATCAGTGAACTAGAAGAAACGCACCTACTTAGAAAGCGAAAATTCCAGATTCGAAGCGTGTGGTGGTTCGATCCCCGTTTGTGGCCAAAACTTTCCCCCAATCTACTAGACCATGAGAGGTTGTCTTGGTGTTGGACTTTTCGGATGAGACAATGAATCGAGGTCCTATATGTGACAGGCATTCAGCGAACGTAAAGGAGCCCTCGGCAACAGAAAAGTTGTCCCTGGAAAAAGCATATAGAAAAAGCCACTCTGATTGGGAAACAAATAGATCTACACATGCAGACAGGAAAAGAAGAAAAAAGAATATGGGTGGCACTGTTTTTGTGGCAACGTGCTCTCTCTGGGAAGAGCAGCCCAATCTTGAGGCAAGGAGCTCTGCTGTGATTTAAAGCGGTATGCAATATGGTACAGAAGTCAGCATGTGGCAATTTGCTTGTATCAGTAAGTGACAAAAAATCGATATTTTTCCTCTCCTTTCCAAAGCAACATTGTTGGTGAACAGCCTTCAGGTATCAGGTCTGAATGTCCTCAACTTTCCCTTCACCCAATCTTATAGATCGTTGGGGCACCACTGAAGATTTAGCAGCCAGCTTCCTCCACACTTCGCGGTCCTCAGCACTGCCTAGCAAATCGTTCCACACAAGGCCAGTCCATCGTTTTCCCTGTCTGCCTCTTCGTCTCCCTTCCTTTTCGGACAGTTTTGGCCAGTCCAGATGTTAGTGTGACGTGCCCGTACTGTTTCAGTTTGCATTTTTTTCTCAGAAGTCGGGAGCTGAATGTCCAGATGATGAATGGTTTTACATGTTTTATCTCTCTTGTGGGGGCGGGATAGCCTAGTGGTTAGAGCGCTACGCTCGTGCTCTGAAGGCCAGGGATCGAGCCACTACTGAGGCACCAGTTCTATGGGATTTTCCTCGTGGAGTCAACATCAGTACCAATTCCACTCCCACAAAATGTCTTACGAAGGAGATTATAGACAGACAATTTTTTTTCAATCTGTTCCTACTTGCACAAAATGGCCTACACCTCCGAAAGGCAGAACGGGTTTTAAGAGGTGTATAAGATATCCTGCATGTGTCCACAAACGGGGCCGTTTGATCACAAACACAGCGCTCTAACCAGCAGGCTATCTATCCCGCACCCCACACCCCTCCCCCACATGGGATTTCAGATCTCATCCGTAGGACTTGTAGGGTGCGTTCACATACCGGATCTTTTTTTCTAGTTTCCCTGGGAAAGAATTTCGGTGGATTGGAGTCGACCCTGATGTTAACAACAGAGGAAATACTCCCCGTAAGCAGATAGTTTGACGGTGGCTCAACTCCGAGATCAAACGTGGGCTGTCAGATTGGTAGTGCAAACCTCTAACAACGAAGCTGTCCCTTTAAGTTCATCGTCATTCATTCATTCATTCATTCATTCATTCATTCATTCATTCATTCATTCATTCAATTATTCAATTATTCATTCATTCATTCATTCATTCAGTCAGTCTCAGTCAGTCAGTCAGTCATCAGTCAGCCATTCATTCATTCATTCATTCATTCATTCATTCGATGAGGAACGCTTTCTTGAAGACACATCAACGTAGTCAGTCTCATATCTCATTTACCGAAGGTTGGGATTTAAACCCCTAGGCCATTTCTCTTCACCCCTAAATAAACAAAAAGATAGCATCCTTTAAAGTTGTTTACCACACAGCCTGGTTGAAGGTCGGCCAGCCAGACGATTCCAACCTGAACATGTTTGTTGTAAAACTACCCGGGCTGGACGTTCAGCCAACAAATTACCTCCCTTTGTATACTGTTATCTGTTCGTGCTTACGTTAATCCATTATCTTTCGTGGGGTGAAAAACTTGGTCCAAGAAAGGGCAGTAATTTCTCCAGTGCTAAATGTTTTCAGTCAGGAAACACACTATTTTAAACTTGCTTCTTTTTGCGTTTTTTTGGGGGGAGGGTGGGGAGATGTTGCCAGGATGCAGGAGAAGTTCCTCACAAAATCATTAATATTCCCGGTACTAAAACTGCATAGACACGCACATAGTTGAGACAAAAAAAGGATAGGTGTTTGGCATACAATAAAAAAAAATCCTGGCAGTTTTGGGGGATACGTGTAGAGCTCTGTACTCTTACTTAACTATCACAACGATCTAAAGGCACACACACGTGCACACAAACACAAACACACACACACACGCACGCACGCACACACACACACGCACACACAAACACACACGCACACACACACACACACACACACACACACACACACACACACACACACACACACACACACACACACACACACACACACACACCAATCTGGATGAAATAGTTTGGATGCGTTTTTAAAAAAAAGTTCTTGTTCTTCAAAAAGAAAAAAAAGAAAACGCACCGTATTTCACAACGTAGCAAAATGAAATTTGTGGGGGCTGCAACAAAAAAGCAAAATAAGACAAAAATCAATAGACAAACACCCATACTTTTCAAAACTGTCATTCATCACATGTTCTACAGAGAGAAATTTAGACTTGCAAGGAATGGTCTTTTGTTCTGAAGCTATAACCGTTTCTATGAAAATATAAACACGCCGACAATCGTGATTCCTGAACGATAGCCAGGCAACATAGTTGTAAACTCTCGACATGTTATGTTGGGGTGACATTTAAGGCAGCTAGGATCACAGGGGATGCTGTAACCTGATTTGGAAAGGGCAGGAGCACGGCTGAAAGTTTTATGGCATCTGTGCTGTTTTCAAGTCTGCAGGAAAAAAGCCAGTTTTTCAATGGCATGTATACTACGTGGTTGCCTGTGGTGCGGAGGTAGGTTAATCGCGATTCACCAGCAATAAATTACGTGATTTAAACCAGTGCACGATATACTGAAATTAGGCCAAAGCGTCGAATGTTTGTTTCTGTAAGCATGATGATGGTCGTGTACAACTGTTTTATAAGAAACCTGGTGTTTACTGACATGTTTTGTGTAGATTGTGTGTTTTTTTTAAAAAAAATGGTAAAATTGATACTGAGGTCTCTGATACCTCGCTCCTTTATGACCACGTAGGTTATGGGACACCTTTACCTCCTACCTTTTAACATTGATACAGCCATAGGTTTTTTTCATATATCACGAAAACACCGGTGTAAAATCAGCTATTGCTGTTGTTGCAGCTATGTTCGCAGCTTGTTCTGAATTCCTTCATCAAGATATGGCCGTTAGAAATATTTCAATACAATTGTATCTTCTACTAATTATTTCTGTCAGTCATTTTATTAAATCGATTCGGCCTTTGAGTGTAAACTGTTCTGCTGTTGATATATCATAATTACCAGTTATATACAGTAAGGGGGTTTTGTTTGCTCGTTTTGTTTACTTTTTTGTGTGTTGGTTTGTTTGCCTGCTTTTAAAGTTTTTTTTTGGTTGTTTGGGGCTTTTTATGTATCCTTGCTTCGTGCTATCATTGCTTTGTCTGGCTTTCGGTTGAAGACTGAAAACCAGTTGAATCATCATCACATGATACCTTCAAACTAGTAACGCTGTTACAAACCACCTGGGTTTTTCAAGGTTTTGTTCATGGTTACTGGGAGACTAGTAACTGGCATTTTGAGAGAAATAACGAGAATATTGACACAGCACATTGTACCTGCTTCGATCCAAATTAGGGGATTCTCTCGTGAATATCAAACATATCCAATAAAGAAAAGTTATCGCATACCTGGTTGGCCACTTACATAGATTAAGTGAAATAAAGATAAAAGCACGAGTGTTTAAAACAACGAAGAAAAACAGGGCAAAAGCGTAATAAACTGAAGAAAAAAACAGAAAGAAAAA
>CM060326.1:37017892-37032892 GCA_030674155.1 Stramonita haemastoma | reverse complement strand
TGTTCATTTTTATTGAGTTATATTTTATTGTAGATGTTTTACATTATAAAGCATTTTTTATCGTGTTTTGTTGTGTTTTGTTGTAGCATGTTTTTTTCTTTGTTTTCTTGCTTTAACTTTTGTTTTTCCTAGATGGATGTGTTTAATGTTTGTTTCATCTGATCCTGAATTATTACCTTGCATTCCATTGTTTTTATTATTTTGTTTGTTATACGTCATTGTATGTGTTATTTTTACACTGTAAAACATTTTTTAAATCTCTTTGTTTATTGTGCTGTGTTGCAGTTTATTTTTCTTTTGTTTGCTTTTCTTTGTTTTTTTCCTATGTGTATTAATATTTTATGTTCCACTTTATATTGAATATTTGTGTTTGTGTTTTCGGTTTATTTTTCTGTGCTAACTCTTTCTCTCTATCTACAAGACAAACTCATCTTTTTGCATGTTTTGCTGTTAATATTTATGGGGATCTTGCACCGTTCACAGTATTTATTATGCCCTTCACTATAGAATCACCATGTTCCGAGTTGCGTGTTTCTCAGCCATTAGATACCGCAAGAGACACTAAATTGTTGTTTGACGGAGATATATTAGATGATGTTTCCATACTTTGGCAGATGCGTAGAAAAAAAATCCTATGTAAAACAGTTCTTTTTTGTATTATGTCTTGTAAAAAAGACAACCCTCAACTGACAGTCATAGAATGAGCGTTTGTTTAGCTCATTGTACACGTATGACTGGGTTTCTACATTATTCAGTGGGAAAACCCGTCTCCTAAAGTGGAAACAAGTCACCTGGGTGATGTGTTTTCTATGGGACTGGTGTGTTTTCCATTTGTTTGTTCCACTTCTGTTCACTGCTGCTGTGCCTTACAGGCCCAGTGAATGCGCTGTGTTGCTGTCAGAAAATTAGATTTGCACTGTGGGGAACTGGTTCCATCTGTATTCACTTTTCGTTCATTCAGGTTGAGTTGTTGGTGCCCATATAACCGTCTGTTGTGCTCTTGTACCACGTGCAAAGGCCGCACTATTTCTTGGGTTTATGTAGACATACTCCAGAGCCAGATAAAATAGTTAATTATTGACATTGTTGGAAGACAGGAACAACTGACTGCTGTCATCAGTATTCAGTGACTCCAACAACTCTACAAAAAATGAATACAGAGGAAACAAGCAATACCATGTTTAGCCCGTTCCCAATACTACACATGTATTTTTCTGAAAGCTTCCCTGCATACTCACAGGGCAATCACCTTCTGCTATTCTTTCTTTGTGGATATTTAGGCGCGGCTTATCCACAAGGGCAAAGCCCTTTTGTTATCTTTTTGTGGATATTTATGCGGTGCACAGTCACTAGGACAACAACTGCTTGTTATTCTTGCTTTGTAAAATATTCATGGCCTTCTTGCATAGTATGTATATGTCCTTCAGGGCAGAGTCACCATGTCCTAACTGGTGTTTTAGTCTGCCATACACAGAAACACTATAGAGTTGTTTGGTAGAGACTTTCCCCCGAACTCCACAGTTGCAGAGAAAGGTATCGTATTGTTTAATACAGCTCATCTCTACCCTGCCTCTTGTCGAAAAAAACCCTACTCTCAGTAGTTAAGGGAACATTTGTTAAGCTTATGGCTGGGCATCCTACATTATTCAAAGGGCTCCACTAGAGAACAAAGTTACACGGGTGATGTGTTTCCTATGGTACTTGTTATTTTTCATTCAATTTTATTCCTGCGGCACTTGTCAGCTGTAGGTCTAGCGAATGTTAAAGACTGTTCTCAATAAAATTGGATATGTACTGTTGGGGACTGGCTGACTGTCACGGTTCTTTCTGTATTCATGTATACCTATTTTTAGCTGTCCTGTCTGAGTTTTCTGTGTCCCTACAACATTTGTTGCAGTCTTGTAGTATATTAAAAGTACGATCGATTTCTAAATTTTTTGGTTGAAGGGAATGGGGTATTCGTTGGTCCAATTTTGCTTACAATGACCACTCTCTTGCGAGTCGTAGCAATTTGCTTTGTGGATAACATACATGCTTCTCTTCTCCTCCTCCTCGTTCCTAGGAACAAGTAACATAACTTAATGGACGAATGGGCTGCCTGTGCATATAAGGCAAAAACTGTCATGGATACTTATTCTTTTGCAACAGCGTGATATTGGCTTGAGCACCACGTTTCGAAGTATCATCGGATCAATTGCAGTCCGATCAAAATAGAAATGTTTCAGCAGTTTCACACTTTACCGTCTAGTTAAAAATCATGCCAGGGAGAGCAAGGAAACAGAGACTCGCACAATTCACTGGTGTCTGCTGATTTAGAAACACGACGTTCTGCTCAGTTTCCCTTTGCATGGGAGATAATCGTATCACCGCCCCGTCACACAATTATCCTAGAAATTAAAGATTAAATAAACAAAAGAATGCACATCTCTTTTTCTGTCTGTCTGTCTGGCTGGCTGGCTGGCTGTCTCTCTGTCTGTCTGTCTCTCTGTGCCTCTTCGTTACTTCATTCTTCTACCCTATTCTGTACCCACATTTATGCATGTACATTAACACACGTGTATACAAAACACACGCATATACGTATGATTTCACACACACACACACACACACACACACACACACACACACACACACACACACACACACACACACACACACACACACACACCACACACACAGACACACACACACACACAACACACACACAAACACACAAACGCACACACACAAACACACAAACACACAAAACACACCACACACACACACACACACACACGCGCGCACACGCACATACACACACACACACACATACATACATACACACGCGTGCGCGTGCGCGCGGGAAATGAGGAGAAAGACAGACAGACAGACAGACAGAGACAGGGAATTTAGAAAATGGGCTCCCCCAAGGGGATGCTGGGGGTCTGTCATTATAAATAGCATTCCCATCTCCTGGATATTCTGTGCTTTCAATTCCCTTTTTTCTATCCCTCTTTTATTTCTGCCTGGGTTTTTTTCTTATTATTACCTCCTTCTCGTCTATTTTGTGCCTTTTTGGTCCAGTCTCATGCCATTTTCCAACAAAGACTTAACAGACAACAATTCTCTTCCATGCCGATGGGACTATAAACCGAGATTCCGTGTGCAAAAGCTCCAGAACATCTTTCGCTCACGTTAAACCCGTTCTGCTTTTCGGAAGAGTAGGCCATTGTGTGCCGGTGAGAACGGATGACAAAACTTACAGATCTGCATACACACGGGGACTAGATGTAAAATAGCACTCGGGTGCTTATTCCATTATCTTCGAAATAAAAAAAAAGATAAATAAACCAAATAAGTCGGGTGCAATGGGCCTGACTTGTCAGGTGCTTAACGGCAGCCAACGCATTTTCGCTCATATGACAGACAATATAAGTTGCTGTTTGAGCGTTCGACAAAGAAGACGAAAATGCGCACCATGCCGTTTAAGTTAATAGAAACAGAATTAAAAAAAAATAATTAGAAGACGATACTTCAGTCTACAGGCTTGGATCTTGTATTTGAGTGGAGTTTAAATAGTTTTTGTCCTTACCTACACAAAAGCAACTGTCCCGTCATTGCCCCCCCTCCCACACACGCATAGACAGTAAGGCAGAACAGTCCCTAAGCCTCTGATGCTTGCCCCATCTATCTGGCTGAGTGTCTCAGTGTGTTGCTATGTCCGTGCTCGCCAGTCTATCTGTTTGCACACTTGTTTATCTGTCGTCTGTGTCTACTTTTATTTCTGCTGCTCCCACTTAATGTTGGTATCTATAGGTCTGCGTCTGTCTGAGTCTGTCTTTGATAGCTTGTTTAGATCTCTGAGTCAACCATTTGGTCTGTTTGTGCCCCTGTCTCTGCCTCTGTATTACTTTGTTTTTTTTTCTCTTTTCATCTCTGTCTCTTTTTCTGTTTGTATTATCTGCCTGCCTGTCTGCCTGTCTATCTGTCTGTTTGTCTGTCTATCTGTCTGTCTTTATCTCTCTCTCTCTCCCTCTCCCTCTCTTTCCTTCAATCTCAATCACATTATCTGTCTTTGCATCGCTCTGTTTCTCTTTCAATCTCTCTCAATCTCTCTATTTCTCTCTTTATCTGTCTGTCTCTCTCTCTTCCTCTATCTATACAACAGGTGACACATTTACAAAACTGCATACATACGGGGACTGGATGTAAAAAAAGCACACGAGTGCTTATTCCATTATCCTCAATATAAAAGAATAAATAAGAATACATAAATAAAATAAATGAATGAATAAAATATACCTCTTCCCCATTTCTGTCTTGCTGTCCCTCAATCTCTGCCGCATGTCTTTCCATCTCTCGGTCTTTCTGTCTGTCTTTCAATTTCTCTGCCTATTCTCTATCCTCTTGTATGTCTCTTCCATCCACTCTCTGTCTTTCACTCTGTCTTTCTCTGTCTCTAGTCGCTTTGCCTCTGTTTACGTCACCGTCTCTCTCTCTCTCTCTCTCTCTCTCCTCTCTCTCTCTCTCTCTCTCCCCTCTCCTCTCTCTCTCTCTCTCTCTCTCTCTCTCTCTCTCTCTCTCTGTTTTGTGCACGAAGTGGCTTTTCTGTTCAAACTTAGGGTTAATCAAAAACAAACAGGAGCAGTGAGATGGAAACCACGCATCCCCAGTAAACACAGCTGGTAATGACAATTCTGTACAGGAGCCAAACAGGAGCAGAACAGTGTCGCGATATAAAGACAACACACGGCGTAGCGCAAATTAATGTCTTTTTTGTTTTTGCATGGGTCCCTACAATGACCGAAGCAATGTTGTATACTTATTTGGGGGTCCTATTCAGACATGACGAGAAAATGTTGTGACAGACTGTATCAGCCAGGTTTTCTTTTTGCATGGTACTGGTGTTTACGTATGTTCGTTTTTACTTTTAAAAGCATTATGTTTTTGTCTTGTTCTAGCTTTATCTATTTTATTCCATTCAGTTTAATAAGGATAGTGTTCGTTACGCTTAGTTTGCTTTACATTTTGGTTTTGCTTACCCTTGGTCTGTGACGTTGTTTTGCTTTTGTTTTGAGTCTCTCTGTCTATCTATTCGCAATTGTCTATGATCTATGTGTTGTTATCAGCACCATGTTCTCAGTAATGATGAGTCTTTCAGACAGGCTACAGTCAGTCCAACCTGCAATGCGTGGTTTCAACCACCGTACACCCCCGTGATAACAATGAAATTTCAGTTAACAGCAGTATATTAGATACTGCTTCCACTCTCCTATAGTTGCGTACATAAAGAAGAAGCGATCATTGTTCGTGCAGTTTTGGAAACAATGTTGGCATACGTTTTGAAGAGAAGCGGGCTTTTAGTTAATTGTGTGCTTACATACCTACAGCTGTCCTTACTAGAGTATGCAACGGTAATGTCCTTTTTCCACAGGAGAACAAACAAGTGACAAGGGCGATATTTTCTATGGCAATTGTGTGTTTTCCATTGATTCCGTCCACTACTATTCACCTCTACTTTACCGTCTCTCCCGAATTAATGCACAGGCTTGCTGTAAAGTATTCATTCGAAGCGTTAGGAACAGGTACAAACTCGTAGTTTCCGTTTTCATGTTGGAACAAGTCAAAACGTGTAGTTTCCCTGTTTATTTATTTTTGTTCCTTATGTTTGGGTCGTTGAGTCTACTGAGTGATAGTTTTAAAAGTATGTTGTAAAGTATTAATTATAAGTCTGCCTGAACTATGCTGCTTTTTGTTTTTTGCGTGTTTTGTTGTGCTTTGTTCCCATTTATCTTCCCGACGCAAAGCCTTTTCAAAAGATTCACACGCATGGTGTTGTGAAGCTGCAAACACATTCTGCCTTTCTGTCTCTGTCTTTGTTTCTCTATACATGTGTCTGTCTCACCTTCTCTATGTCTGTTTTCCACTGTGTATGTGTCTGTGTTTTTGTCTTCTGTTTGTCTGTCTGTCTGTCTCTGTCTGTCAGTGTCTGTCTGTCTGTCTGTATGTCTATCTGTCTGTCTGTCTCCCTCTCTCTCTCTAAGATTCAGGTATTAGAATATGTATGTTTTAATATATATGCCTTACAGCGGATGGATTCCTTTTGTGTTCTGTTACATGACTTGATTAAAATTAGGCATATACTTCCTTTAAAATGAAGTTTATTGATGACATGAGCGCGAACTTGTGTGTGTGTGTGTGTGGTAGGTGTGTTTGAGTGTTGTGTGTGTGTGTGGGGGGGGGGGGTGGGGGGGGGTGGGGTGGATAATTGTTTTCATTTGTCGTCTCCCCTTGTATTAAAATATTATGATTTGCATGACTTTTTTTTGTTGTTGTTGTTGATAGGTCGTACCTCAAGTTTTTGATGTTTTGTTCTTGTTTTTTTTCTGTTTTAACTTTGCTGTTTGCTTTTGTTTCTTCTTTTTTTATATGAAGTATGAATGTAAAAGAAAGGATAATATTGTCACCTGATATGATTGTTTGACTTGTATCATTCTTCTTTTTTCTATGACTAAAAATTTTTTTAAAGAAAAAAAAACAAAAAAAACTACCACCTCAAGTACATGTGCGCCTGCGGATATGTGCTTATAAATATAAGTGTGAGTAAGTGTGTGTGTGTGTGTGTGTGTGTGTGTGTGTGTGTGTGTGTGTGTGTGTGTGTGTGTGTGTGTGTGTGTTTGTGTGTGTGTGTGTGATTTGTATGTACATTTGCCTGCGAGCGTACATGAGTGAGTGAGTTGCGTATATGTATGTATGTATGTATGTATGTATGTATGTATGTATGTATGTATGTATGTATGTATGTATGTATGTATGTATGTATGTATGTATGTATGTATGTATGTATGTATGTATGTATGTATGAATGTGTGTGTGTGTGTGTGTGTGTGTGTGTGTGTGTGTGTGTGTGTGTGTGTGTGTGTGTGTGTGTGTAACCTACGTGTAGGAGTGAGTTTTACGTGTATTATTATCATACTATTATCACTATTGTTGATACTATTCTTATTGTCATCATTATAATCATTGTATTATCTTTAGTTCCTTCTGAGTTCATTTTGTTGTTATGAGTTGTAACAATGTTGTAGCTAATTATTTTTGGGTGGACTTTTCTTGGTTGCTAAGTTGTTTATTTCATTATGTTTCTTTGGTTGCCCTTTATCTATTAACGCTTCTCTTTTTCTTTTATAATCAAAATCATTTTATTGTGGCTTCTGATTTTCGTCTTCTGAATGTGTGCATTTTTATTATCTTATTATGTATAATGTCCTTATTCCTTTATGTTGTTTGGTACTGCATATAGTTTTACTGTTTAGTATCTTTTTATCTTGATGTTTTCCCTGAAAAGGGCGGGGACTGGATGTAAAAAAGCACATGAGTGCTTATCTATTATCCTCGAATAAAAGAATTTTGCTTGCCTTGCCTTGCCTTGTCTCTCTCGTAGATGCTCATCGGCATACCAAAACCTACGCTGATAACACAGAAATGCGCGCGCACACACATACACTATATCTTTCTCTCTCTCTGTCTCTCTCTCTGATTTAGACACACATACATACACACACACATACGCACACACACACATAACCATCCGCACGTGCACACACGCGCACTCACATACGCACAAACACACACACATACTCAAACAAACACACATACACTCACACACTCACACACACATTCACATGCACGCACGCAGGCACACATTCACACACACGCATACACATACACACACACGTCTGATATCACTAGTTAGCGGAAGGACGTTAAACTGAGGAACTAACACACACACACACACCACACACACACACACACACACACACACACACACACACACACACACACAACACACACACACACACACAACACACACATATATATATATATATATATATATATATATATATATATATATATATATATATATATATATATATATATATATATAATATACAATCTAGCGCGCACACACACACACACACACACACACACTCACACACACACAAACACTCACACACACACAGGCATATGCTTACACAAACGTATACACACACATGCATACATACACACACACACACACACACACTTACGCACACACACACACACACATAATTATACACACACGCACGCACGCTCGCACGCGCGCGTGGGACAGTACAGCCTGGTTGGTTAGAGCGTTGTGCATTGCTCTCCTGATGTGCTGACCAAGGTTCGAATCCTGTTGAAGGGGGTATTAACCCTATAGTATCTATGCCGACACCACTCCTCCCAAAAAATTCCTCTGGGTAAAACTATGAACAGAGGTCCCGTGTGCGAACGTACGCAGAACATATTGGGCACATGTAAGAACTGTTCTGCTTTTGGGAAGAGTCGGCCATTGCGTACTGGTGGGAACAGAATACAAAATTTACAAAACAACACGCGCACGGTGACTGGAGGTTAAAAGAGCACATTATCCTCGAAATAAAAGAGTAAAGTACACACCCACCCACCAACCCACATGCATGCACACACACATACACACAGACACAGACACAGACACAGACACACACAACACACACACACACACAACACACACACACACACACACACACACATACAGACAGACACACACATACACACACATACACACACACACACACCGCGCGCGCGCGCGCTCTATCTCTCTCTTGTTTGCACACACACACACACAAACACACACACACCTACACCTACACCTACTTACACACACACACACACACACACACCACGCACGCACGCACGCACGCACGCACGCACGCACGCACGCACACACCACACACACACACACACAACTTGTGATACAAATAAATCAACACAAATTTCAGCTGCGTTAGTTGTGTTCTAATTATTGAAGAAAAATGCTTTGCTTTCTGTTTTCATGTTTCTTTTTGTCCTGAATCGTAAAGCACCCAAAACTGTATATTTCAATAGCGATGTTAGAAACGTGTGTGGTTTTTGTTTTGTTACAAAAATATAAAATAGGAGATGTATCAAAAGGACACAGGGCTTTCCGATGTTTTTCCACCACACGTTCTCTAACTTTCCAGTTTCTCCCTTTCCCTACTCCTTTCTTTTTCTTTGTCACAGTGTGTCTGCTTCAATTTCCTCCCTGACTGTTAAGCCTTGCCTGTCACCCTCTCTCCAATGGCTTTTTGTACCAGCTTCTCTTTTACGCTTTCTCCTCTGTGTCTTGAAAGAGCATTTTTCACATCGGCTCCATTTTTTATGGTCTGGCCACTGGAGACGAAAGAAAGTTCCCAGCAAGTTGGCCAGCCTCCAAGGGAGTGTTAGGGTTCAATCAATGAGGACAGGTTTTGGACGCCGTTATGGGCTGCCTGCAGGAACCTCGCCCCTAGAGACTCTGCCCTACTCCCCGCTTTCTGATGGTGTGCAGTGCAGGATTAGGTCAGAGGTCTCTGTGTGTTGTAATGGAGAGGGGTGACAGTCAGTAGCGAACTGTGCAGCTGTACTGGTATCTGTCTCTTAATGAAACAAGTGTCGCCTCCTCACTTTTAAATACTTTTAAATGCACTGTGCTTCTTTATCACAAAGAGACGAACCATATATTTTGTGCACCTTTTTCTGATAAATGCCGTTTTCTATGCATGCATTGACACCCCAACGCCTTGCCATAGGAATAAATATCAACTGTAAATTTTAAATTCAGCAATGGCAGTCAGCATAGTTTATGTTTGTTTAAGTAAGGTCGCAAACATTTTTGTTTTTAGATCAGATAATATTTTATTTTGCTTTTCATTTATAGTTTGACTCTACTTGGTTCCTTTATCAACGCCTCAACAATTCAGTTTCCAAGAATGAAATTTAAAATAAACGCAAATTCTATGATGAAAAGGAAACAAGAAAATTTAACACTAACACAAAACGTTGTCTTTGGACCTTGCTGTCGCCACTTTCTTTCTATGTAGTTCCTCCTCCTCTTTCTCTTTTTCTTTCATCTTCTCTCTGTTATATTGTGCTTGTTTCTGTTTTTTCTATTTTGTTTATTATTCTTGTGATTAGCCTGTCAGTTCTCCCCTATACTCCTCACCTATTATAACCTCCCTGCGTCTTTTTCCTGCTTTGTGTTTTATTTCTTCGGAAAATCATTTTTCATCTTGGTTTTCATTTGCTTCTGTACGGGAGATAGAAGAAAGTTGGCAGCAAGCTGACCAGCCCACAGGCAGTGTTAGTGTTCCATAAATGAAGACGGGTTTTGCCTGTCGTTGTTGGTGGCCTGGGGACGGGATAGAGGTTCATTTCTGTCATGTATGAAGCTGTTACAGCCCCTACACACACACACACACACACACACACACACACACACACACACACACACACACACACACACCACACACACACACACACACACACACGCACACACACGCACACACACACACACATCCCCATCTTTCTCTCACCCGCACTCTTTGTATCTATCTATCTATCTATCTTCTATCTATCTATCTATCTATCTATCTATCTATCTATCTACTATCTATCTATCTATCTATCTATCTATCTATCTATCTATTATCTATCTATCTATTTATCTGTTTGTCTGTCTGTCTGTCTATCTCTGCCGTCCTGCCTATCCGCCTGCCTAGTGCCTGCCTATAACTATGTCTATGTCTGTATGCTTGCCTATCTATATGTATGTATGTATGTATGTATGTATGTATGTATGTATGTATGTATGTATGTATGTATGTATGTATGTATGTATGTATGTATGTATGTATGTATGTATCCGTCTATCTGTCTGTCTGTCTGTCTGTCTATCTGTCTATCTGTCTATCTATCTATCTATCTATCTATCTATCTATCTATCTATCTATCTATCTATCTATATCTGTATCCGTCTGTCTATCTATCTATCTATCTATCTATCTATCTATCTATCTATCTATCTATCTATCTATCTATCTATCTATCTATCTATCTATCTATCTATCTATCTATCTATCTATCTATCATCTGTCTTCGTCTGTCTGTCTGTCTATCCATCCATCCATCCATCCATCCATCCATCCATCCATCCATCCATCCATCCATCCATCCATCTATCTATCTATCTATCTATCTATCTATCTATCTATCTATCTATCTATCTATCTGTCTGTCTGTCTGTCTGTCTGTCTGTCTGTCTGTCTCTCTGTCTGTCTATCCTTACCCTGCCTTGTGAATATGTCTGAAATATGTGCTTGCAGACAGTCAGAGATAATATATTATACCCTCTGTGGCACATCTGCTCTCCAGTGATGGAGATGTCTTAGAGATGCACATCCTTTGTGTTTATCTCATTGAGCTCTAGATATAGACCAAGCGCCAGAGGACACATCTTGAGCACAGGCCTCATGTGCTGTACTAGATTTTCCAAATAGTGTGTATCACACTACCTGTAATTGATGTGTACTCTCCAGCCATAGAACGTGTGTTTGTTTGTATATGTACATAATCATTTGTTTATAGTGCATGCAAAATCAAACTTTTTCTTGTGGTTATGATATGTACGGCTGTGTACACAGTATGATATATCATTTTATCATATCATGTGAATTCACTGTTCCATGTTGCAATAGTGCAGCATGTCCATAAAGTCAGTGACATTCAGAAATAGCATATGTCAGTATCCTTACTTTGTACATAACTGTAGGACTATACGAGCCGCGCGCCTCCCAGATACCGTGTTTAAAGTTGTGTATAGTTCGGCTACTCCTCATGCAGTTATTATGTATTGTTCTTTCATGGTTAGAATAATACCTCATCTGAAAATATGTCATTAGAGCCTGTACCAGATGCGCTTCAACCACGGTGAACACGAACAAAAGCCTGTCAACCGTAGTGTTCATAGTTGTTATTGGTGGGCTGCAGAATCTCCATTAAAACCGTTTCCACAAAGCAGGCAGCTGTGGAATACAGTGTGTATTGACAGATAATGTACTGTCCGTTTGAAAGACGCCCTGCTAAGTCAATGGGTCGCAAACGGCTGGGTGTCCTAAAATATTCATCAGGAAAGCTTTGTCTCTGCCGGAGGGCAAAAAGTCACATGGGTGAAGTGTTTTCTATGGTAATTGTGTGTTTACCATTCAGATTGTGCACTCCCGTTACCGGCTCTTTACCCTTTTGGGGGCTCAGAATAACTGGAAGTACATCATTGATAAACAATGGACTGTTCTCACTTTGATTCACATCTCATTGTGTGACAGTCGCAGAAATCACCACATACTTTACAATAGTAAAACAAAACGAATAAAGACAACACCTTCACAAACCTAGGACAAAAGGAACTAACACGACTTCGTATCAGCCAATAATAGTAGCGTGAAAAGGAGGCTGCTTTGAGTGAGTTGAAGGTTAAATAATTCACCTGGTCGTACTAGGGGAACCCTGGCTGCTCTGTCTCTTTCTTTGACTGCAATATTCTTTCAATCGCAAACCGAAAGAATTATGTTCATAATAAACATGCAAAATGCCGGTATCTGTTTCTCTTGTCTAGCTGTCTGTCTGTCTGTTTGTCTATCCCTGTCTTAGCTCTCCTCTCTCCCCCATCTCTTTCTCCCCCTTGTTTTTCTGTGTTTGCCTCTTTGTTTTTCTGTGTGTCTGTCTTTCTGTGTGTCTGTCGGTCAGTCTGCCTGTCTCTCTCTCTCTGTGTCTCTCTCTTTCTCTCCGTCTGTCTGTCTGTCTCTGTCTCTGTCTCTTTCTCTCTCTGTCTCTGTCTGTCTGTCTGTCTGTCTGTCTCTCTCTCTCTCTCTCTCTCTCTCTCTCTTTCTTTCTCTCTGTTCGCTTTTTCTGGTCTCTGTCTGACAGTCTTCCTTGCTGCCCTCCCCCCCCTCTCTGGGTCTCTGTCTCTCTCTGTTTCTTTGTTTCTGTGATTCTGTCTGTCTTACTTTCTGTCTCTCTCGTTCGCACCTCTCAGTCTCTGTCTGGTTGTCTTCCTTGCTTTCCCTCTTGCTGTGTCTTTGTCTCTTTTATCAATTATTTTGTCATAATTTGATAACTTTGTTCTGCCTTGTGGTTTATGTTTTCCCTTGTTTTTGTCGTCACGGTCTGTGTCTTTCTCTGCCTGTTTGTATTTCTGGTTTTGTGTCTTTGACTGTCGACATGTCTCTGTCTTTTTGTGCGTCTGTGTCTCTGCCTCTGTGTCTTCGTCTCTGTCTCTGGCTTTGTCTCAGTCAAGGTCAGCTAATCGATTGCCGGTCTGTGATAAAGAGGAAAACACGTAATTGGTTGTGTGATCTAATTCTCAGAACTTACAATATCTGATACGGTCTATTCATAAAAACTACAAGAAGTACAATAAAAGAAAATGTATAAAAACAAGAAAATAATATGAAATGGTGTTTTTATTCCTGAAAATAAACAACCATAATAAAAACCAACAATAACAAAGTCAATTGCATGTATCTTTTTCATTTTTTTCCTTTCAACTGAATAGAAAGAAAGACGCTCGTTTAATAACAGTTTGAAATGAAGGCATGAATCACATCATTGTTGCAGTAACAATAATCATGTAAATCATCTTCAAGTAGTTCACCCCCAACAACACTTATCTAAGACAAAGCCTGCTGTGTCTGTCAGACTCTCTTCTTGCAGCCGCTCTTTGTGCGCGTCCTTCTGCCTTCTCTCTCTCCCTCTTTTTGTCCTTGCCTTCTGTTCCTCCCACATGCTTGCTTTAATTTCCTCCTGGCTATTGTGATCAGTCTGTTGCCCACCTCCTACGTCTTTGTGTGTCCATGATTCCTTTTCCTCTACTTCTCTCTCTCTTTTCAGGAAGAGCATTTTTCATCTGGGTTTCATTTCGTTTCTGGCCTTTGGAGACAAAAGGAAAGTTACCAGCAAGTTGGCAAGCCCCCCCTTGGTGTTCAATGAATAAGGACAGTGTATTTTTTTAAGCCACTCAAGGTGGCCTGTAGGAACCTTGTTTCTGGGGAGTCTGCCTTGCTCCCTGCTCTGTGATGGTGTGCAGCGCAAGATCAGGCCATAGTCTGGTCTCTACTAGTAGTAATAGAGTTGAGTGGAGTGGAGTGGAGTGGCTGGTCTGTGCAGTATAAGGGCAAGGAGAAGTGTGCATGGGACTAGTAATTGTCTCTTTACCAAACAATTGTGATTCCGGTAGTTTTGTTGGCTCTAGCCTTCGCTAAAATGTTTAGAAAGGGCAGAGAGAGAGAGAGAGAGAGAGAGAGAGAGAGAGAGAGAGAGAGAGAGAGAGAGAGAGAGAGAGAGAGAGAGAGAGAGAGAGAAGACAACAGAGAAGAGAGACAGAGAGAGAAGAGACAGAGAGAAGAAGACAGAGACAACAGACAGACAAAACATACACTCATAACACACGCGCACACACGCAGTTTTTTTAATTTGTGTGTTATCACTCTATCCTTTCACTCCTTTTCATTCCCCACCACTTTACCCTACAATCCTAGTAAATGTGCAGGGCTGCTTTTAGATATATGAATCACAACGCTGGAGACTAATGAACCATAAGGGAATCCTGTTCTAATAACTTTTTAAAAATTCAATCTGAATTCAAAGGCCTCTAAAAACCACCAAAAAAAAAACAAATGTAAAAACCAAACACCAAACAGAATGCCTGAACAGCACAGAGGACAAAAACAGTAACACAGACAACAAAGATGACAACAAAAGGGGAAGCACTCGATTCTGAGCTTGAGCGTTAAATTATTCACTTGCCTGTACCCTTGAAACCCTGATGTTCCCTGTCATTCTCTGAGAACATTCGTTGGTCAGGCGAAAAACTCACAGAACTAGTTCGTTTTTGCTGCCACGTAAAAGACCCATTTCTGTCTGTCTGTCTGCCTGTCTCCTCATTCTATCTATATGTATGTCTCTCTCCCTATCTTTTTCTTTTCCCCCTTCTCTATTCTCTCTTCTCTGTCTCTCTGTCTCTCTTGTCTCCTCTTGTCTCTCTTCTCTGTTGTCTGTCTCTTCTGTCTCTGTCTGTCTGTCTCTCTGTCTCTCTCTGTCTTGTCTCTCTCTTCTTCTCTCTCC
>CM060326.1:36970392-37007892 GCA_030674155.1 Stramonita haemastoma | reverse complement strand
AAGTCACGCTAAAACGTTCTTTCAAAATGCAGAAGAAGGAGGCATAGAAACAGACAGGAGTGGGGGAGAAGATGACTAGCAGGTCACCATAGACAGGACATGGAACAAGACATTCTGCATGACAGGGGAAAATAAAACAAAGACAGCAAAGGTTGAACTCAAAGAGGCACACAAAGCAAGTAGTGAATAGAAGCATCTAGGTGTGTTAATGTTGAATATCCTGTTGTCTTTGAACAAGCACCAAGAATGTTTCGGCACCAGTGCTGAAAATAAACACGTTGTTATAGTTCTAAGGAAGAAATGATTATATATTTTAAAAAGGGATAAAAACTATAACATCTGGTCTAACAAAATTACAGGGATCCAGTCAAATTTATACAAATATAGTCCAAGCTTGGTGCACTTGAAAGTCTTTTAAAATTCCTTGCTCATTATCCAATACTTTTTAGCTATATTATGCTTGCCATATGAGCTATTCAATGTTACTTCGATACAACAAGTCTTGACATATCTTATGTGGTTTACATGTCTCTATATTTAATATTTTATGTCTTCATATAAAAGCGCAGTAAAAAAAGACCCTAAGTGCTTTTAATTCACAACTATTTCATGTAATTCTCCTTGCTTTATGTACACCGGTGCACTGTGTTAACAAAAGAGGTTATTACATGCTCAGAACTGGATTTTCTGTCATTCTTAGCAATGAAAATTACTCTTCTCTCTGGTTATTTGTATGAATGCCTTTCACTTACACATTTGTACCATAAAGCCCGCCTCTTCTCTTGTAATTTATTTGCAATAATCCCATAGTAGAGTTTTACCAGGTCAATGGGTCATGGAAAACATATAACAACTAGCCTTTACCTATTGGTGATTTTTGGTTGTCCTGTAAATTTTACAAACATCTTGGACATGAACGTTCATTTTCTGGAGGTCTGTCAACCCAAAAGAGTTTATTTATTTTCGGACGATTGTTAAAAATGACAGTAGTCTTTTCCTGTTACCTGATGTCCCAGAACCTGTAAAAGTAGTCCTAACCTTGCGTCCATTACCAGCTCCAGTTAGTTGTATCCATCTGCACTGTGTATGTTTATGCATGTGTGCGTATATGTAGAAGCATTTCATGTCACGGCACAGGCTAACCTACACTTATGTATAAATGAATAAATGGATAAATAAATGAATAAATGAATGTGTATGTATACATCTCTCTATATATACATATATATGCACTTCAGAACCAGTACACCTATGTCTTCCTCCTAACACCTTCCTACCTTACAAGATCACCCAATTTCAACTCCTTTCTAAAAACACATTAACACACCCTGAGACAGAAAAAAACAGTCAGTGCAAAAGTAAGGGTTGTTTGGTAAAAGTACAATTCCAGTGCAGCTGCGCACTCCAACATTGTACTTGCCTGGTGCTAAGGACCAGCCACTCCGTTACAGGAAGACAAAATGACCTTTGACCCGCTGCTGCACTGCACTCCATCAGAGGACAGGAAATGGGGGAAGGGTCCCCGCGGACAAGGTTTTCTGCAGTGGCGCTAAAACAGCGTCCAAAACATGTCCTCACTTATTGCACACTAATACTCCTTGAGGGGTCATCCAGCTGGCGGGAAACACTCTCTGGTCATCTGAGGCCAGCAGGTTCTAAATGAAGTCACGCCAAAAACGCTCTTTTGGAGAGAAAGAGGACACAAGAAAGAAAGAAGCACAGAGGTAGAGTGAGCATGGGAGGAAAAGGTGACAGGGAGGCCGCGGTACAGAGGAAATTACAGAAGACATGCTGCGTCACAGGGAAAAAGATATAGAAAAAGGGAAAATTTGATGGCAATGATAACAATGGTAATGATGACAAGAATAAGAATAAAAAGGATGATATTTATAGTATTTATGATTAATGTAAGATCAATAATGGTAACTATAATGTTGATAATGTTAATACAAATAAGAAAAGCACTTACAATAGCAAAGAATATTTATATAAAAATGTCATTCTTCCTTAAATATGTAATACAAAGCGTTTTGAACAAGACATGTAAAAATACATACGAGCATACACACATACGTATCCCATAAAAATACCCATCAAAAACGTTTTGCATTCAATCGCATTAAATTTTCCTGATGACACTGAATTTATGACAGTCATCTACCCCCACCCCCTCTTCTCTGCTTCTGTTTAATATTGTTTAGCCTCACCTCTACACACACAGTCGCACACATGCACACACACACACACACACACACACACACAAACACGCACGCACGCACGCACGCATGCACGCAAGCAAACACTCCTACATATTCACACATAAAATTACAATTGTAATGGTCAGGTAAATATTAAAAAAAAGAAAGAGAACCATGCTTATACAGATCCTCAGACAAAGTGTTCCAGACAGTAGGGGGTGAATTAAAAAAGGCACACTGACTAAAAGAGTTTGTGTTTGTTCAAGATACCACAAGTAGTTGGGAATCACAGCTCGAACAATGTTGTCGTATAGGTACATGATAGTTAAATTATCTCAATGATGCACCGTGAGCATAGACCTTCAATTGATTTTAAAGCACACAGTTGCAAATTTGTATGCAATGCAAATAGAAATGTGTAGAGAGTGGAATGACGAGCGAAGTAGCATGATAGGCTGTCATTTTGGCTCTATGAATTCTCTATCTGCAGCATAGTGAGTTATATGTGAAGTTTGTGTATTTTAAGTAAGCTGTGAACAGCAAGTAAGAAGGGGTTTGCGATGATCAAGTGTATACAGAACAAAGGAACAGACTAGAGAATGATAGAAGAAATTGGTGGCAGTGAGAAACAAAATATAGCATCGTGTATAGATTTCAAATCATTATCAAGAGTATATTGTATGTTTCAAAACTCATTGCTAATAATAGAGGTGTTGTTAGTCTCATTTTCAAAATGAAAAAATGACATTGAAAGTATACAAATAAACTAAGAAACATTAATTTAGTCTCATCAAATTATATAATCTAAATCATACAGCTGTAATCAAGTAAACTGCTCGTATTTCAAATAAAAGTAATTTCTGCTTTTTCCGCTCATGATTCCGTAGCTTTCTAGTGTTTCGCTTTTATGTTAAGCCAAAGTTTCACCGGAGTCTACAACACAGTTTTCGGTCCTTATTCTGTATGGGTATATTTCACAAAAAGGCCATTATCTGTGTTGAAAAAGTTTTTATTCAACTTTACCTGCTGTCTTCTGCATTTACTGTTTGTGTGTATATGTCTGGTGAAATATTTATACACAAACTTAGAGCCTTTATTCGGTGAGTTTTTAACACCTCACAGTATGTTTATCACTTTACTAGTGGAGAAATATCGCCATTACTGGGGCTCTGACCGGGGTTTATGCCATTATTTGTAATGAAACCTGACGCTGCTTTTTCTTATTTACTAAAATTAATGGTTTTCCTCATGCTGTTTTCTGTGCCACATAAATCTGCCTGTTATGTTGCAATTCTTGTACGTTTTTTTCCCTTGCAAGTTCGTTTTTGCAGGGTAGTAGGCCGTGGAAAACACACAAGAACTGACCTTTACTTTTACATTTTTGTGGTTGTCCTGGAAATGTCACAGAAATATTCGAGGTTGTTCAAAGTCAAAAAGTTCGGTAGTTTTGCAAAGAGTGGTAAAACTGTAATGTTCACGTGATGTCCACCTGCCACCTAGCGTTTGACAAGTAGTACAAGGGGAGCTAACACTACATACTAAAATAGTTTACTGTGAAGAAAAAAGCCGTGTGCGGAGAAAAACTCTTGACTTCCAATCTCATTCTCTAAGAATAGAAAATGAAAATTATTTCAATGGTTGTTAAAATATGCTTGTGCGTCTGTCTTTCTGTCTCTTTGTCTCTCACTACTTAAGACTTTACTTCTGCAAAACGGTGTGTGTGTGTATGTGTGTATGTGTGTGTGTATGTGTGTGTGCGTATGTGTGTGTGCGTGCGTGCGTGTGAGTGTTATTTACTTATCCTTTTATTTCGAGGATAAAGGAATAAGCACTCATATGTTATTTTACGTACAGTCCAAGTGTGTATGCAATTTGTAATTTTTTTCATCCATTCCGATCGGCACACAATGGCCAACTCTTCCGAAAAGCGGAACAGTTTTAACGTGTGTGCAAGATGTTGTACGTGCGTTCGCACACAGAACCTCGGTTTCTAGTCTCATCCGAAGGACTTTTAGGGGAATTGGAGTCGGCACTGATGTTAACTCAGAGAAAAATCCTCTTGAACGAGATTCGAGGTCGGTCAGCAGATCACGAGCGCATCACTCTGACAACCGGGCTATTCCGTCCGTCCGTCCGTCCGTCCGACCGTATGTGTGTGTGTGTGTGTGTGTGTGTGTGTGTGTGTGTGTGTTGTGTGTGTGTGTGTGTGTGTGTGTGTGTGTGTGTGTGGTGTATGTGTGTATGTGTGTGTGCACGCGCATGCATACATGTACACACTCTTGAGAGCATAGATCGTCTTGTCTCTATGCGCTACAAGCTTGCACATTCGTCTGTGCCTCTCCCCAAAATGATTGTAACTTAGAGAATCGATGTCACCAAAGATTTTTATGTAAAATATTCTATAACACACTGAAACCAACGATGAAGGAAGAACCGTTTTGTAAAAAAAAAAAAAATCACTAGTGTAACAACGACAATCACTAGTATAGCTAGCTGCTCACCACGCCATTGCCTCACATGCTGTAAAGACGAACCATTCCATTACAGTGGAGAGAAAGACCTCGGACTCAATCCTGCTCTGCACGCCATCAGAGAGCGAGGGAGCAGGGGCAAGTCCCTAAGGACAGAGTTCCCGCAGACTACCCAGAATGACTTCAAAAACCTGTCCTCATTTATTGAACACTAACGCTCCCGTGATGCTTTGGCCAA
Source organism: Stramonita haemastoma (assembly GCA_030674155.1). NCBI lineage: Eukaryota > Metazoa > Mollusca > Gastropoda > Neogastropoda > Muricidae > Stramonita > Stramonita haemastoma. Next base: position 37,002,985 of record CM060326.1, on the reverse strand, counting down.
CCTTATTGAACACTCTTTTGTGTCCAGTTGCCAGAACAATTAATGAAGCCCCAATGAAAGCGTACTTGTGCAAAATGTATAAGATAAACTTAAACAACAAAATAAAACGAAAATGTGATAAGATAAATTAACAAAATAAAGCGAACAGGGAATGAGAGATGAGGTAGGTCAGAACTGTCAGGGAGGACACTAAACCAGACACGCTCGAGCAAAAAATGGGGAAAAACAGGAACAAGAAAATCTGGAGACACAGAGGCAAATCAAAGGTGGTGAAACAAGGGAAACAACAGCCTGTGTTGTTGTCAAGTCTTCTTCTTCTCTTTTAATGAGTAGCTGACATGCTTTACCCTGGCCTGATAAAAAACAAAACACTAAAAGCAGTTTTTTCTCAGATTTTTAAATGATAAGAAATAAAAGGTTAAAAGTAAACCATCATTCTGAAAGGAATAGGAAACGTATTACGGGTTTATAATGAGCATGACTTTTCAGGCTTATGGGGGTAGTTACTTTATACTTCTTTTTGTGGTTCTACTAGTTGCTTTAGTGTACTTATCATGAGGACAAATAGTATCAGAGATCTGGATTCATTTTATAGTGTACATCCGCTGTACGGCATTCATATCAAAATTTAATTTTCGACTTAAATGACACTTCTTATGTTTTTCTTTTCTTCATAAATTAACGATATATATATATATATATATATATATATATATATATATATATATATATATATATATATATATATATATATATATTATATATATATATATATACCAAGACAAGTCTTTAGGAAAAAAAAAGGAAAGTTTTGAGTGCTTTAAAAACATAGGTCCTCACATATATATGTTGACTGATATTTGAAAAACATTTATGGTTATGTTATCATTGACTTGGCAACTATTTTAATCATATAAAAACGTATTATTTATGTTTGTTTCATACTACATATACCGCTAATTATAAGCTTTAGAGACACAGTACTTTGCCTGAATCAGTCTATCATTATTTTGTTGTCACGACGTTTTGGATCTTGATAGCTAAAATGAAACTATTAAAAAAACTAGTTGCTAAAAGTTCATGTCTTTATTCGAACTTAGCCAGAAGCAAACTTGAAGCTACCTGTTTTGTAAGTATAAATCGACACCAACAAAGTTCTCCTGTGCAAGAAACAATGCAGAACGATTGTGAAAGAAGAACGTCCATGCCCTGTCAAACAAACTCTGCACAGGGTGACATGGCTCCGCACACAAAGCATTTCTGCTTTATAAGGTCTTTCGTCTAGCTCAAAGATACGAAAAACAAACAAACAAAAACAAATGTGTCCACCTTTACCAGATGGTGCGCAGTCCCTAGTCTCTCTCTTTCCTTTTGTGCACAAAGGTATACACAGTATACGTAAGTGTTTGTCTCTGCGTGCATGCATCAGCATGTGTGTGTGTGTGTTTGTGTGTGTGTGTGTGTGTGTGTGTGTGTGTGTGTGTGTGTGTGTGTGTGTGTGTGTGTGTGTGTGTGTGTGTGTGTGTGTGTGTGTTGTTGTTGTTGTCTTCAATTTAACGTCTGTTCACACTCAGTGATATTAGACGAGGAAAGTGGAAAGTAAGGAAGTTGAAGAAGGGAGTGGAAGGAGTGGGAGAAGAAAAGACTGAAGAGTTAACATGTGGGTGGATGTTTTTGTACATGAAAAGGTGATAATACTTTATACATATATATAAATTTAAAAAAAAAAAAATAAAAAAAAATAAATAAAACAAACAAACAAAAAAACAAAACAACTTAGACATGAGAAAAGTTTAAATTTAACAAAGTGTGAACATTAAACATCAATAATGTAACTACAACAAATGTTCAAGTGGACTGTGCAATAAACATCGAGCAATGGCAAAGGCTAACTTTGAATTTTCAAATACATTTTTCATAGACTGCTCGGAAAATACAGGTAAGAGGGGCTTTACAATTGGGCACTCAAATATGATATGGGTATTTGTAATGTGATCTCCACATAGACATTTGACATTTTTGCAAAATTTTGTGATGAATGCATTTAACTTCATTCTAAAATACAATGCATTTACTCTTCTTGCGGTTATGACACTTAACTTTATTTTAGAGGGAGATATGTAACATGAAGTAAGGGAACTAGTCAGACAACTCTTTAGACATTGTTCCTTGAATTGAACAGATTCTTTCAACTTACTCCATGACGTTTGTTCTAATATGTGGTATCCCTCCTGTAGAGATAAGGGAACATGTAGTTCTATTGATTCCAAATCATGTCTTGCCCCCTTTTTTGCAGCTCTATCAGCCCACTCGTTTGGAAATATTCCAACATGTGAAGGTACCCAACAAAAATGAACCGGAATACCTCTTAAACTTAGAAGGTGTATGACGTATTTAATTTCAAAAATGATTCTGGATACTTTCTTGGAATTTGGGGATTTTATAGCATACAGTACCGACTTAGAGTCTACACAGAGCAAAATAGGAATAATGAAAAATGGAAAATCAAGAATGTGGTTAAGAGCCATAAGAATAGCAATTAATTCAGCTGTAAATATTGAATGATGTTTACCAAGATAGTATGATTTCTCTGTTTTAAATGCTGGTATGACGAATGCTGAACCAGTTTCATGGTTTTCTAAGAAAGATCCATCTGTATATACTTTTAAAAAGTTAGCATACTTATTTGCGATATGTGATCGGACATCTGCAACCATGATATTTTGATTTTCTTTCTTTTTTCCATTTGTACATTCTATATCAAAACTTGCTTTATTTATTTCCCATGAAGGACATGGTACAGCTTCTTTTTGTGTTTCTAAGTCGTAATGATTAAGTTCAGATTTTTTAAAAAGGTCTGATACATAAGTGCCAATAGGCGTTAAACACGAAATATGTCTGGCTCTTTTCGGAAAATTCGTTTCAGCTTGAACTTGTAACTCACTAGAAACAAAATTTTCATTTGCTGTGCTCCGTAACACATATTTGGCACATGAAAGTTGTCGGTATTCAGCTAAGGGAAGTTCCCCAATTTCGTTATAAGTTCCTATGGTGGATGCATGGAATGGCACACCAAGTGCAAGTTTGTATGCCTTACTGTCTATACTTTGGAGTTTTTTAAGTAAATAATTGGGAGCACTAAAAAAGACTTCTTGTCCATAAGACAGTTTGGAACGTACAAGTGACGTAGACAAGCATTTTAGAGTGAAGATATCTTGTCCCCATGACTGTCTACTAACCATTTTAAGAAAATTGATACATTTTCTTGCTTTTGTTAAGATGTATCCAATATGAGCATTCCAGGTTAACTTTGATGTTAGTAAAATACCTAAAAATTTTACAGTATTTGTGTACTGAATTGTTTCCCCTCCAATCATAAACTGTGGTAGTGTATCTGGATCACTGCCATTGTTAAAAAGCATAATGTGTGTTTTTTCTGTGGATAATGTCAGACCATTTTCAAAAATATATTTATATAAATGATCTAGCTCTTTTTGATATATCTTTCTAGTATAATTAATCATCCTCTTTGTTGTACTGCGCTTCATAGTAACATTCATCCATATACATATATCATCAGCATATTGTACTAAGATTACATCTTTAGATAATTTTGTTGGTAAGTCATGTAACAGTATATTAAATAGAAAAGGGGCTATAACAGAACCCTGTGGTAAACCCATGTGCAGTGACCTAGTGTGTGAATACGTATTCCCTACTCTTACTTGCATACTTCTGTTACGTAAAAAACTTTTGATATAATGATAGAGATGCCCTGAAAAGCCAATAGTCTTTAATTTATGCAGCAATTTAGCGTGCCAAACTTGATCGTAGGCTTTCCTGACATCAAAAAATGTTGCAAGTACATTTTTTCTTCTGGCAAACTGTTGCTTGATTTGTGTTGTTAGCTTAACTAGATTGTCAATAGCAGATCTGCCTTTTTGAAAGCCAGCTTGATTTACAGGAACTACTTTATTTTTTTGACAATAATATACAAGCCTCTTTAGAATTATTCTCTCCATAAGCTTACCTGTGTTAGAAGTCAGGGCTATGGGTCTGTAACTACTTTTATCAGTTTTAGGCTTTCCTTGCTTATGAATGGGAACAATGATAGACTGCTTCCAGTTTATTGGCATAATACCTTCTGTCCAACACCTTTGAAAAAGTTTATGCAACAGAATAATGAATTTTTCCGGTAGCTGTTTAAGCATATCGTTGGATATGGCATCTAAACCAACAGAAGTTTTCTTTCTAGGAAGAGAAAATAATACATCTTTTACTTCATTGATTGTTATTGGGGCATTAATATATTCAGTATTTTTAGAAACTGGGTCTTCATATTCTATTTTGTTCTCTTCAGCTTTTCTGTATTTACTGCTTTTAAGTGAGAGCCCTTCAATACGCATGGACTCTGAAAACATATCTGCAAAAGCCTCCGCCTTTTCTGTATTGGAGGGAAATTCATTGTTTTTAAATTTAACTGGGCAATTTGGCAAAATCACACCTTTTCTCATTTCATGAAATTTTTTCCATACTTTTTTAAGATCTGTATGACTTGATATTTCACTGGAACAAAATGATGACCAAAATTGTCGTTTTGCCTGAGCTATAACCATATTGCTGTAATTTTTGGCCTGCTTCTGTTTTTCATGGTTTTCTAATGTCTTATTTTTTAGATATGTTTTGAACATCAAACGTTTATTTGTCACCGCTTCCTCGCAAGCAGGTGTCCACCAAACATTCCCTGAACACTTCCTTGATTTTAGTGATTTAATAGTGGGGATAGATTGGTAAGCAGCTTGAATAATGGCGTTAGTAAAGGCGGAACAAAATTGGTCTATATTATCAGAGTCCAAGCAATTTATATCATATGCTGTAAGGAAGCTTTTAAACTTTTCCCAATTAGCCTCTTTATAGTTAAATTTTGGTAGTATGTCTTTTTCAGTGTCACAAAGAGTTGGCATTTCATTAAAAGTAATAACAATAGGTAGGTGATCACTCCCCAGAGTATCTCCATATGTTACCCACGTACATTCAGGAGCAAGAGCAGAAGATACAAAAGACAGATCCAATGCTGATGCTCTGTGGGTAGAGATGTCAGGTATCCTTGTCACACTACCATCATTTAGAAGGCACAGACAAGAGTCCGTTATATTTTCTATAAAACGATTGCAGGAAACAGATGTACTTCCTTTATCCCAGAAAGGCGCGTGGGCATTGAAATCTCCTGCTACCAGCCACTTCTGATTATCTTGTACAGAGTGCAGCCATTCTGTATTAAAGTCATTAACTCCCTTTGGTAAATACAGGGATACAATATTCATTACTAAATCATTTGTAAACTTTACACGTGCTGCGCAAGAATATGAATCTGGAATGTTATTAGGCATTGGTGAACAACATACATTATAGTCTACCCCTTCTTGAATGTATATTGCTGTATTGATTTTACTCACAGCATCCACATGTTCATGTACAGGTGGATAGTAGTAGCCTTGAAGTTTAGGCAGCTTACATTTCTTTACATTGAGAGACTGTAATACAAGAGCTTGGTAATTGTTATTAGAAAGATGTTGAACTAAATATGGCAGATTAGTGGATATGGATCTGGCATTCCACTGCATGATTTTCAGCATTTGTGAATTTTTTTGAGGCATTATATGATTATAAACCAAAATGCCTTATCAACAAGTGAATAATTTTAAAATATTAATAAATTGGTACCAAGTTAAAAAGAGTGCAAGTAAACTAATAATACAATGTCAATTATGTCATTTAAAGCACACCACAGAAAGATAATAGATTAACAAAATAAATGAACAAATAAATAGGAACAGAACTACAACAACAAAAAAGTTCTTTATCTGGTGAGCAGCTGCTGTTAGCGAGATTACAGTGTCTGTTGTCTGTACTGCAGCTGGTGCAACGCATTGATGTACAAAATGTCACCATTCAAAGGGATTTTTAAACATACGGACATTATTCTGCCGGGCATGTTGCCTCCATGTGTGTGTGTGTGTGTGTGTGTGTGTGTGTGTGTGTGTGTGTGCGCACGCGTATGTGTGTCTTTTCATATGTCATGGGCATGTGTTAACGTGTTTTGTTTTCTTACAGGTATACTTAAGTGCATGAGTGAGTGGGTGAGTGAGTGAGTGAGTGAGTGAATGAGTGAGTGAGTGAATGTGTGTGTGTGTCTGTAATTGTTTGTGTGTGCGTGTGTGTGGTGTGTGTGTGTGTGTGTGTGTGTGTGTGTGTGTGTGTGTGTGTGTGTGTGTGTGTGTGTGTGTGTGTGAGAGAGAGAGAGAGAGAGAGACGCTTTAACGCTTTAACAATTTATTGTCATTGCCCAACTAGGCCTTTTGACAAGGGAGGTAACACAAATATATATATATATTTTTTAGAAACAGTAAACAAAAAGTAAAATACGTAATCAATACAAATGAATTTGGCAAAAAGAAATGATCCATCCACTTGTAACAACCTAACTATAACATTGACGTCTATACAGTTACAAAACACCTAGTACATGCAAAGCAAAGAAAAAAAGGAAAAAGTAAACTGAAATGTAATAACAAACGACCATTTTCGGATCGACCATCCATTCAAATTACATATGATAGATATCAACCTTTTTGAAATCTGCTTTCTCGAGAATACATTGCTCCTATTACTATATCAGTTCGTGTTAATACAATTGGTGGTGACTTGGCTTTGTCTTAATTTTTGTGCTTCTGCTATAAACTTAGCAACAGATTTAATCACATGTTCATTTTCAGATGACAAAATAGAAACAATATCTTGAATTTCTGCAGATTGTAGACTTAGAAAAGTATGTTTAGTACGTATCGTTTCATATGCTTTACATTGGAACAGAAAATGAACTTCATCATCAACATTATGACCACATAATGGACATGGTAACTGTATGGATGTCTCAGTCTGAAACCATCTTTTATTAGCATTAAAACCCAAAGTTCTTAACCTGAATCGAGCATAATTAATCCTGTGCCATTTATCATTAATTACTTTTAGATATTTTTCCGTCTGAAAAACGGATTTGAAAGAAAAGAACCAGCTATATTTATTTTTACTTTCCATATCTGAATGCCAGTTTTGCTTAAAAGAGCAAATAAGCCTATCTTTAAATTCGGAAAGAAACTGACGTTCACTGCCTACTTCCTGAGACATCCACACAATCCCAAAGCCATGTTCCGACAAAACTCTTTTAACCTGATAAGCCCAGTTCTCTTTACCCAATTCCATCTGTATAATCAACATTTCATACGACTGTCTGCACAAACGTGTTTGTGGAAGTTTCAACAGTTTTAACCAATATTTAATACCTTTCACAAAAGTTCTTATATATAAAGGATATCTTCCTGTCTCTCCATAAAGTACAGTATTAGATGAATGTATTGGTACATTTAAAAAACGTTTCATGGCATATGTGTGAACTTTTTCCATTTGTGTATTTACCTTAAATCCCCATATTTCTGAAGCGTATGTAAGCAAAGGCTCAATTTGTGTGTCAAACAATTTCCAGAAAAGGGAACAGTCTATCGTACTAAGCTTTCGTAGTGTTTTTAAAATTTCTATTACACCTTTTTTCCCCTTCCTACAAGATTCTTCCCATGCAAAATTTAAACTTAGCCTTGTTGAAAATATCATCCCTAAATATTTATAAGTATTGGCTATTTTGACTTCAGCATTCCCATAAAACCATTTTTCATGAACTGATAAATGTCCACCCATTCTAAAAACAATAATGTTTGTTTTATCCATATTTACTGATAAATCAAAACGATCTGCTTCCTCTTTTAAGATATTTAACTGATTTTGTAAACCAATAACAGTCTCAGACAAAAGAATAATATCATCAGCAAAAAGTAGTAAAAATACCTCAATTGCTCCAGGAATCATTTGAATACCGTGCTTTCCTTTTTTAGATAGCTCAATAGCTAGTTCATTTATAAAAAATGAAAACATTTGTGGACTTAAGATACAACCCTGCTTCACTCCCTTGGGGCATTCAAAAAAAATCGGAATATTTGTTCCCTGCACGCACACATGCTAAAACTGAATCATAAATAGCTCTAAGGGCGGAATAAAGTTTACCATTAACACCAATTTTTCGGAGTACATTCCATAATATATTTCTGTTCACAGAGTCGAAGGCCTTTCTAAAGTCCACAAAGGCAACGTATAATTTTTTACTGGAAAGCAAATGTTTTTGAACAAGAGAGTATAAAGTAAATATATGATCTACAGTGCTGTACTTTGCTCTAAAGCCCGCTTGCTCTTCAATTAATTTTTCTTCATTATCTGCCCATTCAGTTAATCTTTTATTCAAAATGTAAGTGTAAAGTTTACTTAATATACTTGTGAGAGCTACTCCACGATAGTTGTCAGGATTATTAATATCACCTTTTTTATGAATTGGAATTATTACGGATTTGGCCCACTCTAAAGGGAAAGCACCTGTTTCAAACAGATGGTTAAATAGCTGAGCAAGAAAAGTAATTACTGTGGAGTTAGTGAACTTGAGCATTTCTCCAATTATTTTATCTGGACCAGCACTTTTTCCTGTTTTTAAATGTTTAATAGCATCAAAAATCTCATTATGAGATATAGCATTGTTAAACAATGGTTCAAATATTTCATCTTCCTGTAGTACATCCACATTCTCTTGTGTTTCAGCACAATTTAAGTCATTAAAGACCTTCAAAAAGTGATCATACCACTGTTGAATAGTTATATCATTATTTACTAGTGACTTACGGTTAACCGATCTAATAACAGACCAAAACGTTTTGGAGTCCTTAGAAGAAGTTTCAAGTTTCTCTAATCTCTTATTGTTAAAATCTCTTTCTTTTGTTTTTCTTAAATGGATGTATTCTTTTCTAGCATTAGTGTAAATTTGTCTTTTTTCTGTTTTATCCTCATTTGTTTTACAACGTTGAAATCTTTTTAATAATCTCTTAACTTCTTGTTTCTTTCTTTCACATTCAGCATCAAACCAGTCATTACATTTTTTTCTACCTTTACTAACTGTTCTAACCATGCATGCAGCAGCTTCACATAAGGCTTTAACAAACTGATCTAAGCTATCATTTATATCTGTGTTCAATAGTTGGGAAGCTACTTCTATGCTTTCTTGAAATTCTGCACTATTAAGCTCTTGTTTATATATTTCTACAAAATCTTCTGACCATATGATTTTTTCTACACTCTCTTGTTCTCTACTTTCAATACTGGTGCATTCATTATTTACTTTCCATGTTGTTTCAACAGGGAGGTGCCATGAATAAACACATTCTCCAATACACATATTAAAACATGATAATATTTCACTAGGAACAAGAAAATAGTCAATCACACTGCAGCCATTAGGAGAAACAAATGTATACTCCCCTTCCCTATCTCCCTCGCAACAACCATTCAGAATCCCCATGTCAAACATAAAGCATAAATCTAACAAAGACCTGCCAAAATTGTTTATCATGTCATCTTTAGAAGCACGCACACAAAGTTCATCATTCATATTGTCATACTCAACATCATCCATATAATTTGACATGACTTCAATGTCGGCTTGTTCTTGACCTGTCCTGGCATTCAAGTCTCCTAAAATCATGAAATGAAAATCATTTTTTTGAAAATACTGCAATAATGCTTCCTCTAATAATACAACACCATCCTTAATTAGTTTTTCATTGTAAATAGGACCACCTTCTGGCACGACATAGCACGCTATCAAAATAACATCTTTTTCTAAATTGAAAATACTTTTGTCTACTCTAATAGCAATAGTGTTGTCACACTCTATTTTAATTTCTTCAACATATTTTTCTAAAGTTTTTCTCACTAATAAAAGCACTCCTCCAGAATTCCTTCCATGATGTGAAAGTTTTTGAGCAGGGACATAGAACTTTAGATAATCAAGAAAAACACCACTGTAATCGAAATTAGAGTCAAGAAAAGTTTCTGTGAGGCAAACAAAATCGAACTTATTTACATAGTTTATAAAAGATACATCTTTTAATTTACTGTACAAGTTTTCTACATTATAATTCAAAAATGTGTATTGACATGGATGGCCGGGCCTGTCCTAGCTCTTTCTCAAGCTGCTAGGGCGCTGACTCCTGCGACAGTTTTTGTTGTCACTGGCTACTTTGCCGCGAGCAGACGACTTGCGCGGAGGGTTACGCAGGAAATCCCGCATACCCGTCTGCTGGTAGGACAGAGGCCCGTCACGTGCAGCACGCCCCCCACGCCCCTCACCGTCAGCAGGACACGCCACGTCACAGCGGGGGGAATCCCCGCCAACCGGCGCTGAGCTGTGGCGTTCACCTCGTGGAGTCGCCCCGTGGTTGCCATGGAAACGCCCACCCGTACTGCCTTCGGTGACGTCACGCCTGTAGTGGTCCCGTGCTGTCCGTGGCCCAGAGCGAGAGGAGGAGGGAGAAGGGGGCCTGCCGCTCGTCATCTTCTGTCGGCTGCCAGGCATGGGGCCACCCTCTGACGTCACGCTCCCTCCACCGGTGAGGAAAGGGGAATCCCCGTGTTGACTGCGTTGTGAGGAGGGGACAAGCGTGGAGGACTGATGTGCACCCCCACTCTCCACCACCTCTGCGTAGGATCGGGGGTCTGGAAGGCTGGGCCCAATCACCATCTTCCCCCTGTGGAAGTACGCCCTCTTCCCCTCCATGCGTGCTGCAGCCACCATCTGCGCCTGTGCCCTGGTCAGGTCGTTGGCCACCCTGACACCTTCGTCTTGCAGTTTTTGTCTCAGATCTTTGCCAGTCAGAATGTTCATCTTGTCTCTCCATCTACTGAACTTGGCGATCATAGGCCTGGGTTGTCCATCTCGTGCCTGCCCTGTTCGGTGTGCTCGGGCTATATCGTCTACAGTCCAGGTCTTGTGGTCATCCACACTGTTCAGCACATCGATGACGGACTGAGCACAGGAGTCGTGGGTTTCTCTGGCAGTTTGTTGTGGTATGCCAAATAAGCGTAAATTATCTCTTCTTGAGAAATCTTCCAGCCTGTCCGTGTCTGATTTTAGTTGTTCAATCTCTGACTTCATGCTCCTGATGGTATCGTTCAGTTGTTGCATCTCTTCTCTGTCTTCCGTTCTTTCCTCAAACAGCTGATGTATATCTTCTGTCATTTCTGTGACTGTCCCTGCCAACTCTCTTTGATCTCTTTCCAGTCTGTCACATCTTTGATTGATCTCTTCACACTGTTGCTTTACTTGCAGAAGTTCGTTTTTGATTTCCCCTAAATCACTTCTGATGACGCTAGTTTGTTCTGTAAACTGCTGCTGTATATTTTGCATTATTGTGCTCATCAGATTGCTGACATCAGTTGGTGTATTCGGTACTGCATCCGTTTTGTCTTTTGCTTCCGTCTGTCCATCCGTATTTGGCCCTGGGTTGGTTTCTATGTCCCCGCTTAGCAACAACTTGCGTAGGGACAAGGCAGCGTGCTGCACACAACAGGCCACGAGGAGCACGTGCACGTACAATCCAGACTGACCCGCTGGCCCACTGACACTGTCACATGCATCTGTCATCTCCTGCCACGTTGTGTCTTTTGGAATACAATTCCACTCAAGACAAACATAGTCGAATGACACAAATGTGTCTAAATTTCTGATGAAAGAGTTAATCAAAAAAATCAGCATGGCACAGCACACATAGCCAACCACGACATCAGCTGTTGATAGACGTGTCTCAGTGTCAGTGTTTTTTTTCACCTGTGCAGAGTTTGTTGACATCTTTTTATAGAAGCCTGACACACGCTGACATTTTGCAGCAAACACCCCAATTGCCGCCCTCCACATCACCAAGTCCACCATTTTGAGGTAGTTTTATGCAGTGGTGTATCTTATGAAATTGTAGTACAAGTAACAGGTCGTAACATTCCTTTAAGACGTTGTGGCACACACAGTTTTACGCCGCGCCTCACATGCACTGCCGCCTGGACGCCATGTTTTATCGTCCCCCCGAGAGAGAGAGAGAGAGAGAGAGAGAGAGAGAGAGAGAGAGAGAGAGAGAAAGTCAAGGGATCTCTCTTTCTATGTCTCTGTCTCTCAATCTCTCTCTCCCTCCCTTTCTCCCCCCTCTCTTTCTCTGTCTCCCTTCCCACCCCAGGTCACACTATTCAATCATATAGAAACAGGAAGAAAAATCAAGGGCCATTCGTTTATTACAGTGACATTTTTTATGAGACAGTATCCTAAATTTCATGCAAACAAAATGTGAATATCAGTGTAACAATACATATTGATTCTCCAACATGGAGGCATAAGTAAAAAATGCTATTTCTACCTCTTTGTTGGTGCATCTGCCTGTCCTTTGATCTTGGAGGTAGTGAAAGAGTTGAAAATGCCGGGGCTTACAGAGCTCATAAATCCTAAATCATCGAGTCTTGCGGCACTAAACCATCAGAAAAAAACTTGCTGTGAACATGTCTTCCACAGGGAATCAAACAACTCGCTGCTGGAAGGGGGAGGGGAAATGGAGAGTAGCGGGGACGGGGGGATGTCAACATGGGAATAGATGAAAGGCGTTCTACAATGTTTTTTCACTATATTTTGGCCTTTACAAACACCACTCCAATTATGAACAGTCTATTTTCAATGTACGTACCATGCTAGGTGTAGACTGATTGAACTTTGGATGTGTGAATTGGTATTTTTAAAATGAAAATTGTGCAAGAAAATTGCTGTTGCATTATTAAGACCCGAGCTTGTAACCTGGTGTTTGTGTTAGGTGGGGGTTGTTTGCGTGTTAACAGCAGTGTGAAATCTTCTCTGGAAAGAATAATTATATCGCTGTTTTGCTGTAAAATTTAGGGATGAGTCTGTCAGCTTCCTTGTGCTATTTCGGCTGCTTACGGTGTTAAAGTTTTCTCTGCGTTTTATTTGCTTTACATTTTGTTTTATTTGTTGTTTATTTTATTTATGGTTGTGTTTGTCTGTATCCAATTTCTATTAGTGTGTCTACGTGGATTTGCTTTGTCTTTAGTTTGTTTGTTTTTAAATTTTATTTGACCTGAGATCTGCACCACGAAATATAAATTTTACAAGGAAGAAGATAAGGTTATAAACTTTTGGCTGTCCTTGTTGATGTAATGTCAGTGAATGTATTTGTTGTTTTAAGATGATACTTTAAACTTCATCAAACATATTTGTCAGGAGCATTTTAGATAGGTGTTTTTATCTGGAGATACTCATCTTCCATGACGAAATAACATGTTTCTAGCAGCTTTTTGTTGCTGGCTATAACAGTCTTAACATTCAAAGCCAAAGTTGGGCTCATCAGTAAAGGTGATGGTAAAAAATGTTTCTATAACCTATGCGGTCATTCGGGAGCCAGATGTTAAAGATTTCGGCTTTTCTGTGAGCCATCATATTGAGGGTAGGGCATATATCCTCTCCATTGCTGCTTTACCGTCCCTGCCCCTAAATAGGTCAGTGCCCATTTACAGCTGGGTAAGCTGGGGGACTGTGCTAAAGCCAAGGTGTATTAACATTCGCTTATCCAAGAGGTAACCACGTTCAACACTGCTGAACCTTAGCCTGTGAAGAGCAAGGGCTCTGACCAAAGAGGGTTCCCCTAGATGCACACAGGTGTCGTGTTTAGACACCATCCCTGAGGGGGAAAAATAATGGGTAGGCGCTGCACATGTGGCGACGAGCTCCCCCCGGGGAGAGCAGCCCGAATTTCACGCAGAGAAATCTGCTGTGACATAAAGTGGTATCTATAAAAATATCCAATTTATCAGTACATATCATCAGTCAACAGTCCACAGGAGGAATCGTTATATATAATGCTCTTATAAGGATACCAAAGAAAAGAGGTCATACATGTCTGTTGGGCACAGTGCGCAAATCAGGTATAACTCAGTCCAGGACCAAGTGCTAAATTTAGCACTCCCTACCTTTAACAAGTCCAAGTGTGGTCAGTATCTGCTGTGTTTAACACCTACTTGCCTTAGATGGGATAGAATGAATAGCAAGCGAGAGTAGCTCAAAGTGGAGGAAACTGATAGATGTGATATGGGTCACATTTTGAACCTAAAGTTTTGCCAATTTTGGACTACGTGACACCTTTTACTTTGTCACCTATTGAGTAGCATAATTGGGAAACCAGACTGGATGAGCATAATGTTAAGGCTGGTAACTACCGACACGTTCAATTGAATGAATTTTACTTGTGAGTTTATCGGGTTTGCAGGATTTTGATTCAGAATGCCTTAATATTTGTTAATTTTTTTGTATGATAGTTGTTATGATGTACATCCTGCATTGGTGTTTCTATTGTTTTGTATGCAAACACACACACACACACACACACACACACACACACACACACACACACACACACACACACACACACACACACACACACAGGCAGACAGACCGAGAGGCAGACGGACACAGAGTCACTAACTCATAATATCACAATCGAAATTCCCACCACACGAACCCTTCCCCATTAACCGAAGCATGGGGGATATACTCATGCTTCTGTGCTGTTGGCGAGCTGATCCCCGTCCCAGAGGGAATTTCCACCTCCATGGTATTAATCAGCATGCAATGGGAGACCAGTTTAAAGGTCTGCCTGTGATGTTCTGTTGCCATAGTGAGTTCATTTTGAGAAACGGCGTCCGCCATAGTCAGTGCATTGTGCTAGTGGTCTGTTTCGATAGAACCATTCTAGTCTAGGCTTGGCTTGAGAAGATTTTTGGATGTGAGAGCAGTATTTCTTTAACCAGCGGCCTGTTTTCCACAATTGGATGTAAAACACAGATGCATGGTTGAACGCTCGTGATTGTCTTAAGCACTGTTTGTTTACTTGTTTAAAATGGTGCAAAATGTTGCAGAGAGTGTTTGTGTGAATGCATCGCATTTTTGAATTGCAACTTTCGGCGATGAATGTTTTAGCCTGCTGGCACAAGCTTGCACTCAGTCCTTCAGGGATTTCAAAAACTTTTCAATTGTTTGTATGCTGTATTTTGCTTAAATATTTGATTCGAAATTCCTTTTTATGTTTTTCACGCGTGCAAAAGAAAGCGTAAGAGGAAATAGCTGATAGGGAGAACAAGCTGAAAAAACCTGTAAACATACATTTTTTAATCTAAAACATTTCTGAAACGTTTTCTGAACTACTAAAATTTTAGGATGCCACAACACCAATTATGTTCACGTTCTGTTGACGTGAGCTTGAAAACATGACTTAATTAATTATGCAAAAGATCTTGTGCACATGTTAAATCCTGTTCAGCTTTTTGTAAGAGTAGGCCATTGTGTGCCAGTGGGAACAGATGATAAGATTTAGAAAACTGCATACACACGGGAACTGGATGTAAAAACCACACGATGCTTATTCCATTATCCTCGATAAAAAAAGAATAATAATAAAAAATAAATAAAATTTTCTTCCGTATGATGATTTAACAAGCTAATTCATTCATTTCATATTTACAACCACTTCAAGCATAATTATAATCATTTTAAAAACTTCACCTATGACTTTGATTAATCTTAGTAGTAGTAAATGTGTTTAATAGATATTGTGGCCTCTAGGGTAAATCATCGATCACTTAAAATATGTGTTTCCTGTCTCAGCATCCTGCCGCCTGCCCTTAACATGTGTGCTGGTGGAACAGATGACAAAATTTACAAAACACAAACAACGGGGACTGGATGTAAAAAAAAAAGTCATATAGTGTTTATTCCATTTTCCTCGAAATTGAAGAATTGATAAATAAGTAATAAAAGAGTAAGAGATAAAAAATAAAAATAAATAAATAAAAAATAAAAAATAAATAAAAATAAAATAAAAAAAACAGTGCTGCTTCATTTAAAAAAATCTTGTCATTGACAATGCTTTGTCTTCTTAGTCCTATGCAATTTTTATACATGGAAGCTGTTAGCTCTGAGGAATTTGCTTGTAGCTCTATTTTCTTCTCAAAAAGCAAGACAACAATAAGATTTGCCCATTGTTCATGTATTGTATCTTTATTTTCTCTACCTCACCTTGTAGATACAGACACAAGTAGGTGTGTTTCCGATTCCGATGGCTGTACAGCTTCTAACTGTAGGCTTAAATGAAGGCAGGTTCATGTAAATATTGTCCCAGTCTAGAAAGTAATGCATCTCAGGTTTTGTTCCCTTCTAATAAATCTACATAATATCCATCATACATTAGTGATGTGGGGCTTTTTTTCAGATGAATAGGAAGCTGAAAATCCACATGAAAACAACCAACCGTTAAAGAACCAATGGCAACGGATATGCTGTCCTGGCCATTGTTTTTGCTGCAAAACACCCATATGTAAGTAAGTACACTTTCTGAAAGGAAAATAATGGCAGTGTACTTGCAACAGATACTTTCCATGGGAACATTTGCTCAAATTTCATGCATAGAAAGCTACTGTGACTGAGCACGGAATACAATACAATAACAGAAAATACTATAAGGCAATAAAGTACAGCAAAGTGCATATGACACAACGCACTACTATAAGATACTATCCAGTAAAATACGATATGGTTGAATGTAACAGTATCCATTATTGGCTATATCTATGTAAAATGTGTATGGAACAGGACATGATACGGACAGCTAGTATTACAAACTGACACTTCCCCGAAATTGGCATGCGGCTACCTTAAGTGTGGGCAAAAATCGCACACACAAAAAGACTTGACAAAAGAGAGAAATGCCCTAAAGAAAAAGAAAACGAAGACTTAAAGCAAATTTGAAAAAAAGAAACATGCGAATTTTAGTTGTATGTGGAGAGAGAGAGAGAGAGAGAGAGAGAGAGAGAGAGGAGAGAAGAGAGAGAGAGAGAGAGAGAGAGAGAGAGAGAGAGAGAGAGAGAGAGAGAGACGAGACAGACAGGACAGACAGACAGACAGAGACGGACGGACGGACGGACGGACGGACGGACGGACAGATAAACAGAGACAGAGAGACAGAGACAGAGAGAGATACAGACAGACAGACAGACAGACAGAGAAACATACACTTTGAGAGAGAGAGAAGAGACAGAGATAGAGAAGGGGGTACAATAACCCCTAGAAAACGACCTGGGCCTGTCATGGATATTGTCAGCTGAATTATTCAAATTCAAAATTTGTGAAAAGAAAAGCATTACAATCGTTTCTTGTATACCAGCTTTCGTTGGCACCAGCAACTTAAAAACTGAATAAACACACACACACACACACACACACACACACACACACACACACACACACACACACACCACACACAACACAACACACACCACACCACAGACACACACACACACACACACACACACACACACACACACACACACACACACACACACACAAAAGGAGGGAACAATGCCAGTGTGGGCAGATCCCAACAGTACCACTACAATTTCCCCGAAAGTATCCTCCCCCACACTGACTAGTGCTGGGGAGTAACGCAGGGGTTGAACATAAACGGGAGAATTGAAAAGAAAACACACCATTTCCATAGAAGAACACCTCACCCGTGTGCCACTGGGTTCTCTTTCAGAGATAGCTCTTCCTATGAAGTATTCAAGAATACCTGGTCATATTTGCGCGCTGAACCGTTATACACATTGTATTTTGATGCTGTCTCTAAACATGACAGAACAATGATATCAATAAGAGACAGGGTAGACAATGGTGTCCCTGACACACACAAACGTGGCAGCTTGGCTATTTCTACTAAGCACACAACTCTTAGTATTTTGCATTGTTTTTCTGGATACTGCATGCAAGGGATAAGGAGGACCCAGTTTTGGACCTTACATCTTGTTACTGGTAGCTTTATTTTCTATGTGAGAAGATTTACTGTAGGATTTGTTTGAAATGAGAGAGAGAGGACACAAACTACAGTGATATATATATATGTATGTATATATATATATATATGTATCATATATTTATTATATATGTAAACATCTTAATAATGTCACTCAATTCAACCATATAATTATAAAACAGAACCAATATGTACATACAATTTAAAAACTTTACATAAAACCTCCCAGTACCTCCAATCAGTCTCTTCTAATCAAGTGGTATACAAAAATTGCTTACCAAAAAAAAAAAAACCCAGAAAGAAAAAAACATCCAACAAACAAGCCCCATTACAAAAATAGATAGACAACGTAGACTGACGTCAGTGTTGTGTTTACGTCACACCCGTGTTTTGTTTCTGTTGCTCCGCGCTGCCATCGCTCTGTGCCCTTGTTGATGTTGTGTCCTTTGGCTGGTCTCGCCTCTTGTTGACTTTCAATTCCAACCACGTTTGAACAGAGACAGTTATTGCGTGCATGACAGAAATTATCGGCTGGCTGTGCGTTTGTCAGTTTGTTTGCCTGTCTACCTCTCTTGTCATGGTCTCAGTCCCATTTTCTCAAGGCATGTCCGTCTCTGTCAGTCTCTCTGCTTGTTTCTGCCTGTCTGTCTGTCGGTCTGTCGATCTGCTTGTATCTGTCTGCCTGTATCTCTCCCTCTCAACCTAATTATATCTCCTTCCCAACCTCGTTCTCTCTGACTGTCTGTTGTTTGCTCTTACTCTGTCTCTGTGTCTGTGTCTCTGCCTCTGATGTCTGTCTGTCTATCTACCTATCTCTCTCTCAGTCCTCCTCCCTCTCCCTGTTCACCTTTATCTCTTTCTGTGTTTAACTTATTGTGTATATGTTAGTCATTTTTTCTGTCTGGATCTATTCCTTAAGCACACACGCACACACACACACACCACACACACACACCACGCACACACACACACACACACACGCACACACACACACACACACACACACACACACACACACACACACACACCCACCGCAAAGTGCTAAGTCGTTGTCCTTAAAATTCTGTCAGTCTTAAGTCCTACATTGAAATGATAATTGAATTTTTCGAATTGGCCTTTTCAAAAATGATCTTCAGCCATGATAAGATCTTTTCACATAATATTCATTGTTCTTTAATCAGAGACACCACAACACACACCACACACACCACACACACACACACACCACACACATCACACACACAACACACACACACACACACACACACACACACCACACACACAACACACACACACTTTTCATTCAATGTAGGATTTTAATCTCACAGTGATTCCCAGGTGGGATGAATGAAAATAAGTATTTTTGGGTGCACAAAGGGTGTAAAGCTGAGAATCACACAGAACTAACAACAAAAACAACAAAAACAACAACAAATGCCCAGGAGAGAGAGAGAGAGAGAGAGAGAGAGAGAGAGAGAGAGAGAGAGAGAAGAGAGACAGAGAAGACGAGACAGAGACAGAGACAGAGACAGAGAAGAGAGAGAGAGAGAGAGAGAGAGAGAGAGAGAGAGAGAGAGAGACAGAGACAGAGAGAGAGGAGAAGAACTTGTGCGTGACAATCAGTCACCAGCTAGCAAGGACGGAACTGATTGGTTTACTTTGTAGCTAGGTTGTGTTGCGTGTTAAAGACTCAACAAATTGTGTCCCCCTGAACGGATTAGATGCAGGAATCGTGTCGCTTGTGTGTGTGTGGTTGTGTGTCGCGCGTGTGTGTGCCCCGGTGTGTGGTGTGTTGTGTGTGTGACGTTTGTGCGTGCGTACGTATACGGGCGTGCGTGCGTGTGTGTTTCTCTTAGTCTATGTCTCTGTTTTTTTCTCTGTATCTGTGTTTCTTTCTTCATTTCTGTCTCTCTTCTGCATAAAAACCCAAACTACACCACTCTCATTTTGGAGTTACATATCTGCCCTTACAAAAATATCTGCCATTGTCTGTCTGTCTGTCTGTCTGTCTGTCTGTCTGTCTGTCTGTCTGTCTGTCTGTCTGTCTGTCTCTCGTCTCTCTCTCTCTCTCTCTCTCTCTCTCTCTCTCTCTCTCTCTCTCTCTTCTTTCTTTCCTTTCTTTCTCTCTGTCCCTCTCTTCCTAGTATGCTTTTTTGTCCCTCTCTGTTCCTATATCGTGTGTCTCTTCTCCTACCCACCACTGTCTCTTTCTCCATCCCCATTTCCTTTTCTTCAATGCCTATGCCTTTGTTGTCTGTGCTTCTGTCTGTCTGTCCGTTCCACTATATCTCCCTGTCTCTGTATCTGTTTCTCCTTCGCTCGCTATTTTGTCTTTCTTCCCAATACTTTTGCTTCTTGTCTTTTTCTGCGTATGTCTCAACTGCTTGTGAAATGAGGGAGACGTGTACATGAAAGGAGTCAAGACAAAAAATACAGTTCCTTATTTTTCTGACACATAGAATCTAAAATAAAGAATTGGTGAAATAAAACAACAAGCTCTTTGTGTGCGTGTGTGTGTGTGTTGTGTGTGTGTGTGTGTGTGTGTGTGTGTGTGTGTGTGTGTGTGTGTGTGTGTGTGTGTGTGGGTGTGGTGATAGAAGTTTCTTTTCTCTAGAATGGTAACAGGGACATATACTGACGTGTAAACTTTGATATACAATAGATATCATGTGTTGCACACAGTTCTCAGTTTTATAACCCACAAATGTTATGTCAGTCTAACAGTGTGCTCTGAATCTGGGGTAGAGAAATCTAAACTAAAGATAGCGTCACTGCCCTTTGTTGGTGCTCTGATAGCCCTTTGATCTTGGTGACAATTACAACGTTAAAAGTACATGGGATCTACAGAGCTCAAAAATCCTAAATCAGGGAGTCTTGTGGCACTAACCCACCAGAAAAAAAACTTGCTGCGACCTCATTCCACAGGGAATCAGACAACTCAGTGGGTGGATGGATGAGTGGAATGAGGCGTGTGGTTGTATTGTAGCATGGGAATAGATGAAAGGTGCCCTATGACGTTCCCCCATAACCAGTCCCTTTAGAAATACCACTCCAATTAGTGTGTGTGTCATGGTCTCTTTCCGATGTAATTATCGCGCGGAGCTAGAACGATGGGACTTTTGCTATGTAAATGGAGCTTTTCTTCAATGGAAATTATGTCAGAAAATTGCGTTTGTACCTCAGGGACATGGTATTGTGCCTTGGCCTTTGTGTTAAGCCATGGGTGTTTGCGTGCTTATAGCACCGTTAAAACTTCACTGCAGGGAAAGAGATTATTGTATTAATTATCTGCTGTAGCCTTTAGGTATTAACTTGCAGTCTTCTTTTGTTATCTCTGCTGCTCACAATATTGAACTATTTTCCTTATTCTTTTTCGTTTACTGAAACTCTTTAGTAATTTATGATGTGCTCGGTTGACGCTTTATTCCTTTATTGTGTTTGTATGTCTGTTTGTCTTTTTGCTTGTTTACTTGGGTTTGGGGTATTTTGTTAGTTTTTGTTTTAATCGCTGAATTGATGAGTACATCAAGTAATTTAAATCACGGTAGAATAGAAAAGAAGATTATACTCTTTTTAGCTGTCAACAGCAACAGTGTGTGATTAAAAGTATTTGTTGTTTCAATAAATATAGTCACATAAGTCTCAAAACGATTGGTTGTTTCAATAATATAGTCACGTAAGTCTCAAAACGATTGGTTGTTTCAATAATTACAGTCACATAAGTCTCAACAAAATTGGTTGATGTGCTTTCACACGGATTTCTTTCTTTCTTTGGACGCTCATACTCCGTGAATAAGTGGTAGGTTGTCCGCATAATGACATTAATGCCAGATAGCTATGCATGAGCAATTACAACCTCATTTTCCTCATCAGGGAACATCCATCAGTGGAACAGCTCTCAGAAGCATGTTATTAGGCTACGATAAGGTCAACAAAAAGAAGAGGTCATGGACTTCTATCGAATCGTATTTTGGAACATTGATGTTACCATTTTCAGATTCAGTTACAATAAACACTGTTTGGCTGTGCAAACTAGTATGCAGTATACTTCTAAAAAGTGACTGCACAAACATTCCTTCAAAACTGGTGGTTACCTACACATCCATTTAATTTCTAAACACCCAGGCTCTCCTGTCTGTCTGTCTCTGTCCCCTGTCTGTCTGTCTGTCTCTCTCTTTTGTATGGATGAGAGAGAATCAGACAGACAGACACAGACAGACAGGCAGATATACAGACAAAATAGCTTACACATCAACTGCTAATATCACACTCATATCACAATTCTCACCACACGAACCCTTCCCTATTAACCGGAGCATGGGGATACAATCATGCTTCTGTGCTGTTGATGAGCTGATCCCCTCTCAGTGGGAATTCTCATCCCCATGGTATCAACCAGCGTGCAAAGGGAGACCAGATTAAAGGTCTGCCTATAATGCTTTGTTGCCAGAGCGAGTCCTCTTTGAAAAACGACGCCAGCCTTTGTGAAGGTATGGCGCTAATGGTCTCTTTCCGATCTAATTATCCTTCTCTCTGCTCATGCTTTGGACATGAGGATGGGTGTTTTTCACCAGGGGCTGTTTTTGGACAATTAGATTTGGACGACAAGGACGCAGCCAGCGTGGTGGTGTTTGTCTTAAGCCTGGCGTGTTTACTTGTTTAAAGCCGCGTGAAATGCCAGAGGGGTGCATTAGGATGTCTGTACCGCCGTTTATCACTGCAGCATTTGGCAATAAATATTTCAGCACGCTGACACTAGCTGCACGCGATACTTTAGGGATTTCAGAAGCCGATACTTTAGAGATTTCTGAAGCCCTTCCCACTTTTTCTTATAGTTTGCTGTGACATTTGCTTTTCTAGTTTTTTCACATGGAAAAGAAAACATCTGTTGATGTGAGAAACAAATGGAATAAAACCAAAAATAAAAAATAAATAAACAGTGTTGGTGGACAACTTTTTGCATTATATAGATACCTTTAATTTCACATCTTCTTGATATCGTTTTAGTTACCAGATATTTTAAAAGCATAAACCAATTATATGTTCACCATGTTTTCCCGCTGATGATGTTATAAAAAGGTAGCATATCCGTGGCATAATCGTATTTCCTACTTGTTGAGCTTGAACGTAGAAACCTCCATTAGTCACTGTTATGTTCATTTCTTGTAAGGATGCCAGATAAAGCTATATTTTACTTGGCTAAATAGTGAGTTATTTTTAGACGTTTAAGATTCTTTCATTCTTTCATTTTGAGGGACACCAGAGCAAATCTGATGCTTTAGCAAACTCGTAGCTTTAAGAAATTTGAGGAGTCAGGGTGATGAAAACATACAAACAGAAATTTGACTTCACAGAATAAAAACCACGTAAAATAGAATAAATGCAGCATCTGCTTGACTTTTAGCTCAATAGACCAATGTCGCTACAAACAGAATTAATGAATAAGACTGCCTCTTCAGTTGGAATAGCAGTTACAATTTACGAAAGATTTTTTTTCATTGGACACAAAGAATAAACGCAAACAGAAGTAAAGACAAAAACTGCTGGCTTGCAAAAGTGGAATAAGACAAACCCACTATATGTAATGACCTCTCTCTGGTTTGAAAAGCTAACAGTCAAATGTAAGGTAGTCTCAGTTGAAAGAAAGAAAGAAAACTAAACAAAGAAACATTTGGAAACAGCCATGTTGAAAACAAGCCAGGGAACAAGAAAACAAACAAAATCAACACGAAAAGCGTTTTGAACTTTCTATTAAAACTATCATTATCAAAAACACGTTTACATTATAACGAAATTAGAGATGACTATGAAAAAATGTCCACTTAGATCCTTACATGATTATAATTAATCGATTTTCATGAATGCTGGATAATTTTGTCTGCTTCAGAACATAGTTACACACACACAACACACACACACACACACACACACACACACCACACACACACCCCACACACACCACACACACACACACACACACACACACACACACACACACACACACACACACACGCCGCACAACACACACACAACACACACACACGGCGTCGCGCCGCGCCGCAACACGCATGCACACACACACACACACTTGGGTAAGCAACTATTTTTTTGGCTATCTCCGCATTTTAACATACGCGCCAGTCAGTAGGCAACTATTTGCCTGCCCTTACGGTAGCATTCTGAATCTGGGCATAGTTTTACGTGTGCGTTTTTGGTTTGTTTGTTTGGGTTTTTTTTTTTTTTTTACTTCGTCATCTGTTCCAACTGCCAGACAATAGCCAATGTTCTAGAATGTGGAACACGTTTTAATGTGTGTGCAAGTTTTTTTTCCATGTTCTCGTACATGTGACCTTGGTTTATAGTCTGATCTCGAAAGGGGGTATGGAGTTGGCACTGATGTTAACTGCAAGAAAAAGAAAACGCACATCAAACAGGCATCAGAGTGGAAGCTGAAAGCTGCGCAAGTCAGTATGTGAGCGTTAGGCTCTGACTGCTAAATTATTCCACACAACCTCCCCCCTCAATAACATACATTAAAGACCACACACACACACACACACACACACAACACACACACACACACACACACACACACACACACACACACACACACCTACACACACGCACACCTACACACACGCACACACACACACACACACAACACACCACACCAACACACGCACACACACACACACACACAACACACACCAACACACGCACACACCACACACACACACACACACACACGCACACACCACGCACGCACACACAAACACACACACACACACACACCACGCACGCACGCACGCACACAAACACACACGCACACAAATTTCTGCTTCCGCAAATTGAACCTCAAGCACTAAAAGGCGATAAGTATACACGTTTTTAGGAACACGCGATCTCAAATGCTATAGCTTTGCAGTATGTGTTACAATACAACAAAATCAATACAATCAAATACAATACTATGAGATGCTGGAAACTTTTCTCTGAGAAGTAATGCAGTTGATCTGCCGAGTGTGGTTCTGATTTATGATGATGTGCTTTCGTGGTCACTACTTCCTAGTCAGTGCATTATACAGAACTTTACGGTGTTTTTTTTTTTTTTTTTTTTTTTTTAGATAGTTGTATAGTTTAAAAATAGCTGGCCTCACAGAGCTCATGAATCTGGAATCAGGAAGTTTTTTGGCAATAATTCTTCGGAGAGTCTTGCAGCATGAATGAAATCCACAGGGAACTGGATGATTAGTTTTAGGAGGGGGTGGTTGAAGGGGCAATGGAGAGGGGTATTGAAGCAGGGGAATGGATGAGAAGCAGCCTGTATTTTACCCTTTTTTGCAGCAACTTGTCTGTAGAAAAAACAAAACTTTGTAAACACTGTCTGCGGCATTGTCTGTTTATCTAATTACTGCACTAGGTTTAGACTGATGGGACTAAGGCAATGCGAATGGAGACTGTTGTCAGGAAGAATTATGTCAAATAATCGAAAGTTATCATAAAGAGGCTTGTGTGTGTGTGTGTGTGTGGTGGTGGTGGTGTGTGGTGTGTGTGGTGTGTGGTGGTGTGTGGGGTGTGTGTGTGTGTGTGTGTGTGTGTGTGTCTCATGGCGAATTTTAAGTGATGGGTGCTTACTTGTTGAAAGCAGAGCAAAATCCTCAGTGAAAAGGAAAATGTGTAAGTCGCTATGCTGCTATAAGCTTGTCATTGGATTGGTTGGATTGTTCTTTGCTCTGCTGTTTGACACAGTTCATTTTCAAAGATTTGTTTGCTTTGTTCCGATTTCAAGCTTTCGCATTGTTTATATGTATGAGTTCGGTGTTGCTTTTACATTTGCATAACAAAGATGAAGGAAAATAAGGAAAATACAAGGACTTTGTATTAGTAACTTAGAATGATTAAAACTTAAAAAATTACGACCGAGGCTATGTAAAGGAAAACGCCTTTCCTGTCTTATATTGCTACAAAGTCAATGCGTATTCTGCTCTGATGTTATCATACATAGCCACATCTAAGCTTTTCAGCGCGCTTCTCCCTTTTACTGATGGCTACTCGTCCCTCACCCTTTACTCTGTGAGGATGCTGAGGACTCTTTCCATTCAGTGTAAATGGCACCCCCACTTTCTGGAAATCTTGAGCCAAAAACATGCCTTTTCATCACATTTGTTTACTTCTGTGTTTTACTTTTCTTTGCTCTTAATCTCTGTCTCTCCGCCTCTGTCTCTGTCTCAGATTTTATGTCTCTCTGTATCCCTCTCCCCTCTCTCTCTCTCTCTCACTCTGTCTCTTCTCTCTTTTTGTCTACGTTTCTGTCTCTCTTGTTTCTTTGTGCACTCCTGGAAAAAAGAGAGACAAAACCTGTAGAGAGAAACAGCCAAGCAGACAGGCACTGAGAAGATCCTTAGTTTGACAGCAAGGAATGACTTTACGCAGCACCAAAAGAAGACAGAAGCAGAGTAAGCTGATCCCAGGATCAAGCCACAGCTGTTCTGTGTAGACCCTCACACAGATCTGTCTGTCCCAGCCACAAAAAAGACTGTGTTAGACACTGGCTGATCACAGACCTCAGTTTCTTCTCTCCTACCGACAGTGCTCCCCTTTCTCTTTGTCTTCTTTGTTACTGCTACAGTCTCCGTACTTTTACTCTCCAGTTTCTTTGCTTACCTCCGTGAGATACAAAGAAAAAAAACAAAACAGGCAAGAACTGAGAGACCTAGAAAGGTAAATTCTTTTCCTGTAGTGCATTCAAATATATATGCCTTGTTCTGTTTTCATGTTTTTTTTTTCTTCAACTTGATTTCTTTTGTTTTCCTGTCTGCATCTCTGTACGTGTCTGTCTCTATCTCCCTATCTCTCTTTGTATCTCTCGCTTTATACCTACGTATTCTTTCCTTTACTGTGTGGCTGAAGTTTTTCTATTTGTCTTTTCTTTGTTTTTATTGTTGTTTTACATACAAAGAGGTGTGTCTTATACTTGTTGTCTAATGTTACAGTGTAAATCTTTTGAGTAGCCTGATGTGTGAAGCATTTTTCATACTGTGCCAGGACTGCTAAGAAATCTATATATCTACATTGTGGGTACTTTTCTCTATCTACAAACATACCACATAAAAATTTACGAAATATGGCTTTTGATCTTTTTACATATATAAACAGAAAAGGGCACAAAACTATCAGTTTTAGCATTACCTCAACAATCATAAAACCTACAGCCAGATGCCATTAAAATTTTAAAACCACTAAGATTTGAGACAACAGCCAGCAGTTGTTAGCCACTAAGGCCAGAAGCCCACCATTTTACTGACGTAGCTATTGCACTCTGCATGAACTCCCGATAGTGGAAAGAATGGGACTTGATGCAAGCACACCAGAGTTCTACCATTAACTGGAGAAGAGTGGTGTAATTGTGTTTTTCTCTGTTGTCAGTGTTTGGATCACATCCCAGTGGGAATCAGCACCTTCATGCTATCAAACTGTGTCCAGTGGAGACAAGATTAAAGGTCTCCCTCTAATGTTTTGTTGCCATAGCAAGTCCTCTTTGAAAAGAAACACGCCAGCCACCGCAATTGCACGGTGCTAATGGTCTCTTTCCGATCAAATTATCCTGCTCTCAGCCCAGCAGGACAAGATTTTGGACATGAGAAAGAGTGTTTTTGACCAGGGGCTGTTTTTAGAAAATTGGATTTATACGACAGGGACACGGCTGGTGTGCTGGTGTTTGTCTTAAGCGCAGTGTGTTTACTTGTTTAAAACTGCGTGTAATGCCAGAGGGGTGCTTTGGAATGAATGCAGGGCTGTTTTTTATTGCAACATTTAGCAATGAATATTTCAACCTGCTGACACTAGCTATACTCAACGCAGTGGGGAGTCCCTCAAACTTTTGATATTTTTACCCTGTTTTATTTCAGTTCAGGTTTTGCTATTACTTTCTTTTTTTCTACATTCATGCACCTGTACAGGAAAACGTCAAAAGAAAACTTCATGATTGAAAAAGCAATTTAAACTCAAACTTTGACATAAAATCTTTCACCAGCAACATTCCTGGAACTCTTTGTGTATTATATGGATTCATGGGTGCCATGCAATTCTGATAGTTTGGATTTATAGATATTATAAAATTATAAACTGTGCATTTACATAGTTTTCTTTCAGATGATTTTCAAGCGGATCACTTTTTACAGTACAATCATTTCCCGCATGCGTATTTTCAAGATACACTCTTTTTCTTGTGCATTCTACCTTTGTTATTAGGCTGCTAGATAAGGTACAGGCTGCTTTCAGTCAATGGTATTTTCATTTTCTTTTTTTTGAATCAACCTTTCTCCTTTAACATATTACTGTTTGCTCTAAGATGGATAATTAGTTAAAAAAACCTTTTTGTCAACAGCTACAGGGTTTCCAATCAGATTGTCTTTGCACAAAGAATTGGCTCTTACGAAGTCATCTTCCCGATTAAAATTTCCTATAATTTAGCCTAATAAATCAACAAATATCAAGTGTTTATATCTGTGATCTTTAATGCCTCTCTTAACCTGTTGATAGGAACTTTTGATCGTTTTAAGGATGCAGGCTATAGTTTCGAAATCTTGGTGTAATTTAGAGGATATGGGAAGATCTTTTGTTTTGCAATTTTATGGGTTAAATACATACAGAACTACACCATCCTAATGCATAAAAGGATACTGTAAGGCAAAACATACAAGTGAACATTTTAGTAACGAGAAAGATTGATTTCCCTGGTCACTATGTTTGTATCCTTGAATATATAAAGGGGTTGAAGACATCCCAAAAGGAAAGTAAACACATAAAAACAGCAAAAGACATGATAGAATATTGAGACAAATGAACATGTAGAAAGAGTGTTCACAAAAAAGCGCTAAACATACAGCCAAGAGACAACAATGTTAGAGAGAGAGAGAGAGAGAGAGAGAGAGAGAGAGAGAGAGAGGAGAGAGGAGAGAGAGAGAGAGAGAGAGAGAGAGAGAGAGAGAGAGGATGGGGTAGACAGACAGATGGATACACAGACAGGCAATTTTCCAGACAGTGAGAAGAAGGCCACACAGCACCAAAACACTGGGCTCTACTGATAAAACTAGGATTATCCTAGTGCAGATAATATGTACACTGAAGATGGCATGGTGATCCACTTTGTCATTATGCCCCGTCCAGTGTGTGTCTATCTACCTTTTTTCTTTTGTTGGACACACACACACACACACAAAATATACATACAACAATAATATAAATAATATATAATACATACATACATACATACAAAACATACATACATACATACATACATACATACATACATACACACATACCATACAACATACATACATACATACATACATACATACATACATACATACACATACATACATACATACATACATACATACATACATACATACATACATATACATACATACACTACATACATAATTATACATAAAATAATTATATAATATAAATATATATATATATAAATTATATATAATATATTTATGCATGGTTCAAAGAACATTAGAAGTGGAACAAACGGATCTTTTTTTTGGCTTCATTAATTCATACTTCTCTCCCTTCACTCTGGCCAAATGATAGTTTCCACTTTTCACTTTGTGTAGTAGAGTATAGTGAATGGTCTGCACTCAGTTCTAGGTAAGAACAGTTTGGTGATGTACACGCAACATCTGCAACCACAGAGTAAAAGAAGCATATTCAGAACTATGCCCAGTGTTGGCTTTTTTCCGTTTTTATTTCATCGTCAGCAGAGTCTAGGCAGTTGGCTTTCAGATGACATAAATCAGACGACCATATTTTTGTTTACAGTATATAACCATACGTAGTTAATGAAGACTACTAGATTGTCAATAATTAAAGAAATGCTATGGGGAAACCGTTTTGAAACCAGTGATGTCATACTGAAAAATATATCTATAAGCTTACACCGAAAAATGATTAAAGTGAATAACTTTCCGTTTGCACCAATTCTATTCCTATAATTATGTAGTAGCCACCATTTCATGAAAAATGTAAATGTAATAGAAACTTTGAACAATTAAATACTGTACAGTTTCTGCCAGTGGTGACTTAAACGAGCGACACAAACCTCGACTAAAGTTCCCTAACAATACCCAAAATTACAACCAAGAAACTCAAAACTTAAGTTCCAGAATTCAAAAATTAAGAGAAAGCAAGGTTGCCAAAATAACCTCTTTTCTGAAGTATTATTTGCGTCCTAGTGATGTCGGAGATCTTGGCGATAGTTCATGTGTTCAAGCACATTGGCTTACTGAGCTCCTAAACCTGCATTAGAAGGCTTTGAGCCAGTAAGCCAAGAGGACACTGCTGCATGAATTGATCATGCAAAGAATCGGGTGACTCAGTGTTTGCTGTAGGGCAGATAAGGGAGGAGGGGATGGGATGTGCTGGAATTGGAGTATTGATGAAAAGGTTCCCTTTGATTTTGTTTGTGCTTTTTTTCCCTTTTTTGTTTCACATTCTAACCCCACTCCCCAAAAAGAAAACAACAACAAAAACAACAACAAAAACCTCGACTCTTTTCCCCACACACACACACACACACACCACACACACACACACACACACACACACACACACACACCACACACACACACACAACACACGGCACTATGGTCTCTTTCCTATAAAGCTATCAAACTAGCTTTAGAATGATGAGACAATGGCCATGTACGTAGTCTTTTCCCAATGGAAATTATGTCAGAAAATTGCATTTATTCTTCAGGGGCATGGGGTTTTGTCAAGGAATTCTATCTTAAATGAGGGGTGTTTACGTGTTAAAGCAGTATAAAATCCTCTCTGAAGGGAAAGGATGAATAAGTCATGGTTCTGTTGTAAAGTTTGGGAACAATTTTGTCCACTTCTGACTGTTTTTGTTTTTGTTGTTGTTGCCGCTGCTGTATTTGTCTTATTGTTGATATTGCAGTGGAAAATGATGTTAAGTGTTCCCCAGCTTTAACCATCTTTGAGGATTTTCAGAATATGCACCATCATTTTTCTCCTTCAGTCTCTCTCTCTCTCTCTCTCTCTCTCTCTCTCTCTCTCTCTCTCTCTCTCTCTCTCTCTCTCTCTCTCTCTCTCTCTCTCTCTCTCTCTCTCTCTCTCTCTCTCTCGGGTTTGCAATAGTGACACTAGATACTGATAAGATATGAACTATCACGTTGAATTTGCAATTATTTTAATAAAAACATTCAATGCCTATCAGCTTATTCTTACTTAGCGTTTACACTTATGAACGTGAACAGTACAAAGCATCAGGCACACTGCAAGCAAGACATCTCTGGAACTCTTCACTAGTAACTGGAGCCGGGTGGCGTAACTATGTTTATCTGCTGTTGGTGAGATGATCACTCCCGGTGGGATTCCCCACCTCCCATAATATTATCAACTAGTGCAGTGCAACCAAAGACGAGATTAAAGGTCTACCCTAATGTTTTGTTTCCATTGCTATCCTACTTTGAAAAACCACACCACCATTGTGAGCATACAGTGCTAATGGTCTCTTTCCGATGTAATTATCCTGCTTTCAGCTCCACGTGACAAGGTTTGGGCCATGAGAAAGGGTGTCTTCCAACCCGCGCAGTTTTTAGAAAATTGGATTTATACGACAGGGACGCGGTCGGTGTGCTGGTGTTTGTCTTAGGCGCAGTGTGTTTACTTGTTCAAAACAGCGTGAAATGCCGGGGGGAGTGCATTGGAATGACCGCGCCATTGTTTTTCATTGCAGTGTTTGGCAATGAATATTTCAGCCTGCTGACACTAGCTGTGTTCAGCACTTTGGGGGATTTCAGAAACATCTAATATTATTTTTCTTGTTTTGCATTTGCTTTTGATTTTCTCTTTCTTGTTGTTTTGCACCTGCATCAGATAGTGTAAAAAGAAAAGAAAAAAACACTTGAACAGAGAAAACAATGGAGACAACGAAATTGCATGCACTTTCAATCCGAAAAAAAAACATTATTTAAATTTGACAGACACGTTTGCACTTTATTGCATTTAGTGTGCTGAGATTTTAGCTGCATGAATTGTTTATGTGTTCTAGGTGATATTTTTGTTGAGATAATTATGAAGCAAATTAGTTTGTTGATAATAGAATTACAGTTCATACCTGCATATTTCCAGCTAGAAACATTGTTTGTAGCACCCATTTATCTTCGTCAAAATGCTATTTAGAAAGTATGCTGGCTATTTTGATACATTATGCAATTATTTTTCCCTGTTTAAGCCAATTTTCTAGCAAGCCTACAGCTAATGGCCTTTTACTGTGTTTTTTGAATATCCTAAAAATAAAAAGTCAGAAATCGTAAATCATTCTTTAATTTCTCCTGTTAAATTTGATTAGCACATGCTGTTTGCCTTCATTAAGTTGTAAACAATGTATTTCCCTCAAATTGGATGAAAACTGGTGAGTTTTTTCACAGTTTATATAAGCTGTCTTTTTATTTCTTCCTATTTAATTTTCTGATAATGGATGCAATAAATGGGTAAATATGGCAGCTTTTTCTCAATAATAATTGATTTAACTATGCCGATTAGGGGTTTAAATCCTAGAGGAGCATTTTTCATGAAGGGAGGAAGACATTCTTTAAAAATGCCTGGTTAAGTCACAGAGCTCTGCTCATTCTTATTTATTTATCTATTTATTCTTTTATATCGAGGATACTGGAATAAGAACTCATGTGCTTTTTTGCATCCAATCCCTTTGTGTATGC
>CM060326.1:36942892-36960392 GCA_030674155.1 Stramonita haemastoma | reverse complement strand
GAGCAGAGTAAGAGTAGAGAAGAAGAGAGAGAGAGAGAAGGAGAGAGAGAAGAGAGAGAAAATCGGGTGTCATACAAGTAGTGAAGGACATAAACAAACAAAACAAACAAACAGAAGAAAAATCCCCTGGAACGGGAGTCGAACTCGTCTCGTCAAATTGCCAGCGCAATGTTCTGACCATTATGCTATCCCGTCCCGGAGGTGGTGTGGGGGAGAGAGAGAGAGAGAGAGGAGAGAGAGAGAGAGAGAGAGAGAGAGAGAGGAGAGAGAGAGAGAGGAGAGAGAGAGAGAGAGAGAGAGAGAGAGAGAGAGAGAGAGAGAGAGAAGGAAGAGAGAGAGAGAGAGAGAGGAACATGAGAGATAAAACCCCGCGCAACGATAGAGAAACAAAACGTGAAAAACGAGAGGCAAAGAAAGTGGCTCAGAGGGAAATGCAGACCAAGAGAGACAGAGACCCCCCCCCCCCCCCCCTCTAAAAAAAATCAATAAACCCACGATATAAAAAATGAATTTAATGTGTGCAATTAACATGAAGCCGCGCCAAGGAAAGCTGTTATAAAGCGGAGTGGTCTTGAGCGTCATCAGCTGTTTCCACCGCCAGACGTTGTAAGAATTTTGGACTTTCTCTTGCCCCACAAAAAAGCTAATCGCTTCTGCTGATTTGCCTGAGGACCCGTAAAGCTTTTAAAATAGATGAGGCTGATGCTTGAACGCCTTAGAGTATATACAAAATATCATTTTCATTTAGCAAGTTGTTTGAAAAGTGTTATCTCAGCGCGTGTTGTTTTGGTTTTTTCTCCTTGGGTCACTTCAAGGTGGAGTAGACAGGAAAACTTTCATTACAGGAAAACTGACTAAAGAGTATACAGGGTCCTAGGAAAAAACTATAGGAACTTTCTCTCAGTTGGACGATATGTGACTTTCTCAAATGTTGTTTTACACTGCTGATACAGTGATGTTCATTTTGTTTCCAGGCACCTTGTTGACCTTAGTTTCTTATGTGGTACTATAGAGACAAGGCTGATGAAATGTGAACACAAGATAGCATCTGTGTATTTGCCACTCAAGCTGAACGCTTTTAATGTCCTTACATGAAAAAATGCACTTGTTTACACAAGTTAGAATTTCAGTTTTAATATTAAGTTACATATACTAGATAAAAACAATAAACAAACAAAACAAGAAAATAAGCATTTTCATGCATTGTTTGAATAAAACAGAGTCTTTTGGGAGATTCTATATAGCTGTCCTTTTAGAAATCCCATCTCACAGAGGGAAGTATGATACAATATCTTCCCGACAAAAACAAACAAGATACACATTTCTGACCAGTTAGATGTATTATTGCAGAGAAACTGGCTCAATAAAGGTAATTATAGAGTTCAGAATGCAACCTTTAACAAGGCAGGAAGCAACAGCAAGTTAGGAAAAGGACAAAATACACGCAATGAACAAGCACAGAAAGCAAAACAGCAAATGGAAACAAAATCAATATTACTTAACTGTAACATATAGCACAAAAAATGATAACAAAAACATTTGTTACACAACGATTTTAAACACACACACACACACACACAACACACACACACACACACACACACACACACACACACACACACACACACACACACACACACACACACACACACACACACACACACACAGACGCTCACGTGCGCTCTGACACGGACACCCATGCGAACATGACGAAGGTTCTGTGTGCACTTTGAGCTTAATTTAAACCCCGTTCCACCTTCCAGAAGAGTAGACACTTGTGTGCCATCGGGAAATGATGACAGAATCTCCAAAACTTCGTGCACACAGGGAGCGGATATAAAACAAAACCCCGTTGCACATAAGTGCTTATTCCATTATGCTCGAAGTAAATTTAGAAAATAAACCGAAGGAAGCTAATGCTTTTTGAGAGAAAGAGCTCCAAGACAAAAAGACAAAGCAAAACTAAAACGGCAAAACAAAGCATAAACAACCTGCAAAGAAACAAACAAACATAGACAACTCAACCAATACTCAGTCAATAAAGGGTCTTGACAAGTAGGAGAACACACAGATAGGGACGTAGACAGACAGATATACTGGTAGTTCGCTAGGTGGGTAGGCTCAAAGATAGACAGATAAACAGACAGATCAACAGATAGGCAGACGCTAGATAGACAGACAGGCATACAGACAGTGAGACAGACAGACAGATAGACAGACAGACAGCCTGGTACATGGTAGTTAAGTAAGTGGTTTACTTGGTGGATATGTTGAAAGACAGATAGATGCACAGATGTATAGGCAAATAGATCGACAGACAGACACACAGACAGTCAGATAGATAAATAGACAGATAGATAGACAGACAGACAGACAGACAGACAGACAGATAGATAGATAGATAGATAGATAGATAGATAGATAGATAGATAGATAGATAGATAGATAGATAGATAGATAGATAGATAGATAGATAGATAGCATATACACATACAGAGAAAGAGACAGAGGAAGAGAGAGCGTATATATATTTCAAACAGCCCATAGCAAAGCCAATGGCCACAATCACCATTTACTCAGCCCTGTTGTAACAGTACAGGGTGTCAGAGAGGTTTTTTCCATCAGCCTTCCTCTGTATCTCCAACTGACAGAGCACCTCACAGTCCCCAGCACTCCCACAACGAGCAAGAAATGATTGAGAGTGTTGCCTCAGGCGTGTTCCTTGCTAGTTATTCATCATGCATTTAAACTGAAAGAACATCACTGCCAGCACCCACAAGGACTTGTGTGAGGTTCACAGCTACGCTTGCAAGATGTGCATTGCTTGGTTAGCTGAAATTTAAGTGTGTATTTATTTTTTTTCCTTCCCTCTCTGTGAGATTGAAGTTCATGGACGAAGGAAATGCATATCTATGTGTATTATCCGCATGTATAGAAATGTAAACCGGACACACAGAGACTTGTTTCCATGCACTTATACACACAATGCCACAGAGAGAGAGAGAGAGAGAGAGAGAGAGAGAGAGAGAGAGAGAGAGAGAGAGAGAGAGAGAGAGAGAGAAGACAGACAGACAGACAGACAGACAGACAGACAGACAGACAGACAGACAGACAGACAGACAGATAGACAGACAGACAGACAGATTGATGGAGCAGCAGACAGAACATGAAGAGAAACCCAATAAAGCCACATCATGCAAAAACTAATCTTATGCATGCAATTAACTGGAAATTGCTGTAGGGAAGAAGATTGAAAGCAGAGTGTTTTGAGCACCATCACCTGCTCCCTCTGACAGATGTAAGAGCTGTAGACTTCCACGTGCCGAAGAAAACCAATCAGTTGTCAAGATTTGCCTCAGCAATTGTATTGCCACTAAAATAGGCTACAGTGTTTTTGTGGCGGCTTATGTAAACGTACAATATCCTTTCCACTCATTATTCAGCATGTTTTGAAATGATATATTCAATGTTGTCTTTTGATATAATTTTTGTAAGACGGAATTGGATAGTGGGTATATCTATTTTGACGCTAAAATCATATTCTGAAGATGATTCCCAAAAGGTCTGTGTTGCCATTCTGCGACAGATAGTACTGCTTATTAACTCGTCGGGATATATATATATATATATATTATATATATATATATATATATATATATATATATATATATATATATATATATATATATATATATATATATATATATGGCGCTCCACTACGAAATGAGTCGCTTAGCACATTACCCAATTTTGCGCTAGGAGCCTTTAAAGGCAGGTGGGGGTCAAGTTGTCGATTTTGAGATTTTGATTGATTATTTTACTAGATCTGTTTATTTACCTTATAATGAAATATCAAGGCATATTTTTTATTTCTTTTGTTTTTAAATGT
Source organism: Stramonita haemastoma (assembly GCA_030674155.1). Taxonomy (NCBI): domain Eukaryota; kingdom Metazoa; phylum Mollusca; class Gastropoda; order Neogastropoda; family Muricidae; genus Stramonita; species Stramonita haemastoma. The sequence goes on along the minus strand of CM060326.1, from coordinate 36,956,503 downwards.
GTTTTGAAAATACCAAAGTACTCATTCTGACAACCTTACTAAAATAAACTTGCCCGTTTCTCATTTTGTCCCATCCTGCAGTCTATCATTTCAATTTGTAGTAATGTTGCACAGAATTGTCCGATTTTCAATCTGTTTTGTGTATTTGATAGCCACTTTATTGCACATTAATAACATGTCAGTAACTAAAAAATGACCTCAGGTGCCCTCCGTCTCATTATGTGGTGGAGCGTCACATATACATATATATATATACAAACAATACATCATGTATACGCCATTCCGATGGTGAAAGTTATGGTGGCATTTTGTATGTGGTTGGAACTTGCTAATATGAATGTTAAGTAAAGGGCAGCGAGCATTCCTTCTTTATTTTATGGATCAAAACTGACGTAGAAAATATAATATTGATAATCTTTTAGAGATAAGTAAACCAAGATGGAAACACAAAGCTGATGTTTAAGATGAACGTAGCTACGTCTTTCTTCAACGGTGTATGACAGTACAATAACTACGTAAATAAAGACGAACAAGACATTTGAACGCACAGTGCAGAGTAAGAACACACTGACCTGTCTACTTTGAAGCATCAAGACATTATTTGCAGCAGAATCACACAATTTACAGGACAGACTAAACTACTTTGCAGAAGAGAAGTAGGAGCAATGAAGACAGTTTTGTCTACAGGAGGTAATGAGAGACAGAAAACAAGGTAACAAACAAGCTAAACAAGGAAATGAACGCGCAGTCACTGAAACACACAGAAATGAGTTTCGATGGAACAAACAAAAAAAGAGCAATTAATCCAACAAAGGACCTGTTGTTTTCGTGAATCTCTCTCTCTCTCTCTCTCTCTCTCCTCTCTCTCTCTCTCTCTCTCTCTCTCTCTCTCTCTCTCTCTCTCTCTCTCTCTCTCTCTCTCTCTCTCTCCTCTCTCTCTCTCTCTCTCTGGAGGCCTATATCTCTTTCTCTCTTTCTCTTTTTTCTCCCCCTCCCCACAATTGTTCACGTACTCCCTCACCCATTGAACAGTATGAAGAAATATGGGCAGACAAATCAGCTTATTATTCAATACAGAACACATTTCAGACTCATAAATATGCCACATAGGACAACTAGAAAGGCACAACAATGTCAAAGCTGTAGCTCTGTTTTTTTCTGTTTGATTTGAGATTTCAAAATGCGTTATCTTTTAGAATTTTTATGCGACATATCTAAGATCAAAGACCGGTCCTGTGTTGAATAAAAAATACGTAAATAGCTGGCGTTTTTGTTGTTGACATTTTCTATTTGATGCACGTGGAGAGAGAGAGAGAGAGAGAGAGAGAGAGAGAGAGAGAGAGAGAGAGAGAGAGAGAGAGAGAGAGAGAGAGAGAGAGAGAGAGAGAGAGAGAGAGAGAATATGAGTGTGTGTGTGTTATTTCCGGTTAAAATGTGAAGGTTTACTTAGCAAAAGAAGGGGGAAGAGAATTTGTAAAAAAAGGATGTGTTACAAATGGTAGACGAAGGAACAAACTCTTGGTTTGCTAATGCTGTGGCACTGTCCTTTATGTTTGCGTCCTTTTGAATAAACTGTTGTGAAATCTAACTTTAAAAAAAAACAATGTCTGTGTTCTAACAATTATTTTGAATACTGATGGTAACAACGTTGGAAAATATTCAATAAAAGCTGTATAGCGTGGGAGTGTCATTCACGTACAGGGTAGATGGTTTTATGAACTGTACAGGGAATGAGTTAGAAAAAGAAAGAGCTGTTGATATACACACTTTCACATCGACGCTTTCATGGAAAGGATCAAGACAGTTCCAGAAGATATGTTGCCCCTAGTGAGCGAGCCTTTTTTCATTTCTGTCTCTATTCTGTTTAGTAGTGTTCTTCTTTTTCTTCTTTGTCGAACGCCCAGACAGCAGCTATTGTTGTCTTTCGTATGCGCGAAAATTTGTTGCACTGCCATTTAGCGCCTTAAAAGTCAGACACTGCATAGGAGAGAATGATGATCTTTTAGGTATTTCTGGGTAAAAAAAGGCGGGAGATTGGACGAAGAAGGCATAAAATAGACAAGAAGGGGTGAACATGAAGAAAAGGAACAAGGTAGACACAAACAGAAGGTTAGAAAAGAGGGAATTTCTGGCAGAAAATTTCCAAGCGATGGGGATACTATTTATACTGACAGGTCCCAGGCATCCCCATGTGTACCAGCTTAATTAAACTGCAGTGTTACCTAGTTCACAGATTACTGAGAACTTTATCAGTGGATAATTGTCAGTACGATATTGGTTACAACTTACCTAGCCACATATACATATTGTAGCGATGCATTTGATTTTATATAATTATATGTGTATATATCTATATTTTTTCTCACTGAGTGTTACGACAAGCATTGTCCATGACTGTTTGGCTCCTGTTTAATGCAAATGTATTATTAATATGGAAGCTCAGGAACAAAAAAACCATTAGTTCATTAACTAGTTTTTCCCTTCGGGTTGAAATTGTTCTCAGTTTTTATGCTCAAAACTAAGGCAACCTCACAATTGTCATAGATTAATCATTGAATCACAGTCATATCATGTATATTAATCTTTTGAGAATTGTTTTCCGTTTTATGCCTTTTATTCGGCTGTCCTTATAACTTGATGACTGGTAACTAGCTTCTGATACTTTGAATACTTCTTTTTCGTAGAACACTCAAGCAGCAAATATGTTTGTCCGTTATATGAGCGACAATTCCTCACGCTGCCGTTAAGCGCCTGACAAGTCAGGCCCAGCTCTTCGACAGACGCGATAGCCGAGTTACTAAGATCGTTTAATTTTAATCTCATGGGTCACGAAGTCGTGAGTTCGAATCTCGGCGGCGCCTGGTGAATTAAGGGTGGGGATTTTTACGATGTTCCAGGCGGACATTGCTCGGACTTGCCAGTACCTTATAATGTATATACACATGAAGAAGATCAACTATGCAAGTTAAAGATCCAGTCACTCATGTTCAGTTGGTTATAGAAACGCGAACACACTCACGATTTCACCCTGAAGTCTACAGAATTTTTACAATTTTGAAGGCGGTAGAAAATAGAAAGAGGAAGATCCGACTTTGCCATGGGACAGAATTAATTTCCTTTAAGAATTTGTAGAAAGAGAAGGCAGAAGAATGGACTAACAAGGCAGAAAATGGGCAAGAAGGAGGTGACCGGAAGAAAAAGGAAGAGGAAATTTCCAGCACAGAATTTCCAGAAAGCGGGGATGTTATTTATACTGACATGACCCCGGTATCCCCATGAGGGAACTTTGAATACTAGCCATCTGCCTCTTTCTCAGCAGTCCTATGTCAAACATGGGTAGCAACAACTACAGCTACACACAACAAAAGAAACATGAAGATTGCTTATATCTGGTTTTGATTTTTGTAATGTCCAATTCTATTTTGTTTGTTTGCTCATTTCTGTTTGATTCATGTCTTAAGCATATTTCTAGGCACTGATTGTGTTCTTGGCGAGTTAGTTTTTTAAAATTTTATTTGTAAGGTAAAGGGAAAGGTGTCCAAAATCTATGTGATCGTAGGGAAGCAAAATGTCAAAAACCTTAGCTTCTCTAGGGGCCAGTATATTGAGGGCGGCGCCCATCTTCTCTCCCTCCCTGCTTTTCCTATCCTGGCCGTAAAGAGGCAGGTATCCATTTACAGCTGGGTGAACTTGGGAACTGTGCTGAAGCCAAGGGGCGCAAACAGTCACCCATTCAACTAGTACCCACACTCGATGCTGCTTAAACTTAGCTGGGGGAAGCAAGTGCTCTGACCACTGAGCTAAACGGAACTTAGACAGTATGCACTTACCTCCTTCACAATTTTCATTTATTCCTTTTTAAAGTTTATATGTTATATACCCTTAGATTAAAATACATGCCTAATGCCGATTGATTTTGAATTTTTGTTTGCAGCTGCATCATCGAGAAGGATGATTTACCTACGAAAGGAAATTCAGCGTATCACAAACTATAGGCTGACTCACAGTAAGTACAACGTTGTGTGTATAATTATGCTCATGCGTTACACTGTACTGTTCCTTCTGTGAATCTACCATTCACATCTCAATGATTGTATATATATATATATATATATAATTATATATATATATATATATAGTATGATGTATGATAGTATATTATGTATATATATATATATATATATATATATATATATATATATATATATATATATATATATTGGTGTGTGGTGTTGTGGGTTGTGTGTGCATGTGTGTGTGTTATGTTGTGTTTATTAATTCCCCTGTCCGTCAGTCAGCTGTCGTTTTACTTTCTTCCAAATATTATGTCTGCCTGTCATACTATTCTTCTGTCTTTTTGTCTGTCTGCCTCTCTGCCTCCCATCCCACCTCTCTTCTCTCTCTCTCTCTCTCTCTCTCTCTCTCTCTCTCTTCTCTCTCTCTCTCTCCTTCTCTTCTCTCTCTCTCTCTCTCTCTCCTCTCTCTCCTTACTGCAGGTTCTCTCTCCCTCTCCCCCTCTCTCTCTCACGCACTCAGGCGCGTGTGTATGTGTGTGTGTGGGTGCATGTGTGTATGTATTGTGTGTGTGTGTTTGTGTGTCTCTGTGTCTCTCTGTGTGTCTGTATCTGTCTGTGTGTGTCTTGTGTGTATGTCTATGTGAGTGTGTGTGTGCGCCTTGCGCGTGTACTGTGCGTGTGTTTGTGTATCTGTCTGTCTCCTCCCCATACCTTCTTCTTCTTCTTCTTCTTCTTCTTCTCTTCTTCTTCTTTCTTCTTCTCTCTTCTTCTCCTCTCTTCTCTCTTCTCTCTCTGTCTCTCCTTCTCTTCTCTTCTCTCTCTCTCCTCTCCTCTCTCTCTTCTCCTCTCTCTCTCTCTCTCTCTCTCTCTCTCTCTCTCTCTTCTCTCCTCTCTCTCTCTCTTCCTCTCTCTCTACTCTCTTTCGCACTATTCTCTCTCTTCTTGGCCTCTGCTATTTGTATTCAGGTTTACTTTACCCTTATTTTTTGTGTGTTGTTTCTTTTCAGCGTTCAATCTCTTCTGTCTCTTCGTCTCTCTGTTTCTCTCTCGTCGTCTCTATGTTCTCTCGCACTCTCTCTATCTCTCGCCCCCTCCATCTTCTTTCTTTCCCTTCACTCCTTCTTCTGTCACTTGCTCCCTCCCTATTTTTCTTTCTCCGTAACTCCACCCTCTGCTCTCTCCCCATCCCCTCTCTCTCTGCTCTCCCTCTCCTCTGTCTGTCCTGTCCTCTCTCTGTATCTAAGCATCTGTCTCTGTCTGTGTCTGTCGTCTGTGTCCTGTGTTTTGTCTGTCTGTCTGTCTGTCTGTCTGTCTGTCTGTCTGTCTGTCTGTCTGTCTGTCTGTCTGTCTGTCTGTCTCTCTCTCTCTCTCTCTCTCTCTCTCTCTCTCTCTCTGCTCTCTCTCTCTCTCTCTCTCTCTCTCTCTCTCTCTCTCTCTCTCTCTCTCTCTCTCTCTCCTCTCTTGTCTCGCGCGCGTCGCGCGCGTTCACGCTCGCGTATTTTACTTTTTTTGACGGGGTATGATTCGGCATTGCGTGGCCAGCAGCTCAAAATCTATTTTATTTCTGGTGGAGTCGGATCTGCCGTTGCGAGAAATGAGATCTTTCTACTCTCTTTTTGTGCGGGGAATATGCCTTTAATTGCTGGCCAGATTACCTTAGGGGTGATTGCTTCCCTTTCTCCATTTTTCCCGTCTGATTTTGCTCCCTTCTTTTCCTTTGCTTGTGAGTTTTGTTTGTTTGTTTTGCCTCATCTTTGCTTTTTATGTTTTTAATTCGGTCGATTTTTATCCGTGTGTGCTTTGACTCCTGGAAGTCTTAATGTCGTTAGGTTGTTGTTTTTATGTAGTATGTGTTTGTGTTTTGTGTGTTTATTGTCAGTCTTTTTGTATGCATTGGATTTCAGTGTATAGCTAACATTGAAATGCTTAACTCTGCTTTTCTTTCCACTGCCACATATTGCAATGCACTGCTGTACATTGCATTGAATTTAGTTGTGCTAAATGTGATATGATGAAGTGCAGTGGATTGCGTTGTATTGTTGCTTGGTGTTCTGGGAATAGCATAACTTTGCCCCATAAATCATTGCACTGGGTTACATGTTCTGTAATGTGCTAAAATGTGATAAAGTAGCACACCATTCCTTGTAACTCAATAGGAAGATTGAGTCGCTCTTTCCAAGAAAGGTAGATCGCCATAGTTCAGTACACATGATCTTGTTTTTCCACAGCACATTGTGTTAGTATGTTTTACACGGAAAGATTCTAATCAGCTTTATTATTTCTTGTTGTTGATTTGCATGTAGAAGTCGTCACTGTATTGTGAACAAGGAAAATCTGTATTGCTACATCGATTTCAAAGACTAGCAGCCAGAAAGCAGTCTATCATAGGATCAACAAGACTGAATTCCATGGGATACAAATTGCTAAACTACATGTTATTTCCTTCCTGTTATGTGTCTTTCTCTCTTTCTGTCTTTATTTCTTTCTTTGCTTTCCTTTTTTGTTTTTAGCCATTTTTGTTTCATTTTTCTGTCTCTTTTGTTTTTTGTGTACTTTGTCTTTTATTTCTTCTTTTTTTCTTTCTTCCTTAAAGTATTTTTTGTATGTCTGTGTTTCTATTTTCTGCTCACTGGTTCATTCTCTCCTTCGTTTCTAACCTATGCCTTTTTCGTTGTTTGAAATTCATAGCTAGAAAAGGATGCACACAGTTTGATTCTGCAATAGATTTAATACATGGATACAGGCAGGTCAAAAATCACCCTACAATACAAGTGCCTGCAGGCAAACAAAAACTCTTTTGCACACATGTTAGAATGTGCAAACGCACACTCGTGGGAGTAGAGTTTGTGTTGAAACTGGACGTGGGCACAAGCATATATATATATATATAATATATATATATATATATATATATATAAATATATATATATAATATATAATATATATATATAAATATATATTATAATATATGCACACATGTGTGTGTGTGTGTGTGTGTGTGTGTGTGTGTGTGTGTGTGTGTGTGTGTGTGTGTGTGTGTGTGTGTGTGTGTGTGTACAATGTCTAGTAGAAATTCAGTAATAAAAATAGAATAACTGCAGTTTGAAGAATGTGTGATAATGTGATTGAAAAAAATTAGAGAGTGAGAGAGAAATAGACAGAGAAAAAGGCAGAGACAGACAGACAGACAGACAGACAGACAGAGAAGAAGAGAAGAAAGGAAAAGAAGAGAGAGAGAGAGAGAGAGAGAGAGAGAGAGAGAGAGAGAGAGAGAGAGAGAGAGAGAGAGAGAGAGAGAGAGAATTTAATTCCTCCTGTGGATATTTGCCCACACTTCACATGTATCTATTTTTTCCTTCTGTATATTTGTTTAACCCCACCCCCTCTCTCTCTCTCCCTCTCACCCCCCCTCTCGTCCATGCATGTCTGTCCTGTCTGTCCCACTTTTTATTTCAAAATACTGCGCTATTTTTCACCCTGTATGTACGCCTCTGGCTATTTATATTCTGTTGTTTGCTCTATCACTTATTCTGTTTTTCTTTTCTTTAAAAAAAATCAATCCCTGCATTCACCCACGCCAAGGTCTGTCTTTTTGTTATCCTTATATCAATTTTTTTCTTCGTTCTCTATTTTGTGGATAAAGTAAGGAAGGTATGAAGCCATACATTAAAATGCCATTAATTTTATGCTTTGAAATGCTGTGATGGAAATGTTTTCATGAATAATGACTTCTTAGCACAACAAGAAATATTTTTGAATTTTTTTTTTTTTACGGTTATAAAGTGAGTCAGAATATTGCTGAACATCAATTATTATCAGGACATATAAAAACAATTTTTATATGCGATTTTAAATTTTTTATCCAGCGTGTATTGTATGTCTCACAAACTCACAAAAACAGGTCTGAGATAAGCACATAACTTAGTGACCCTCATAATTATTCTAGGTGATCTCCATTCTACGGGAGACCTCCATGATTATCCTTGATGACCTCCATATTCTGGATGATCCCCATGATGTTAGGCTAGGGAACGCGTAAAACCTTCTCCCTTCCTTCTCTTCCCCAAACTGCAGCTATTGTTGACCGTCCTATAAGTGTAAACTGCCTTGTGCCGCTGTTAAGTGTCTGACCAGTCAGGCTGGTGCTTCTGACTTCGGGTGACGCGTAATACAACAACAACAGCTCTCTCTCTCTCTCTCTCTCTCTCTCTCTCTCTCTCTCTCTCTCTCTCTCTCTCTCTCTCTCTCTCTCTCTCTCTCTCTCTCTCTCTCTCTCTCTCTCTCTCCTCCTCTCTCTCTCTCTCTCTCTCTCATCTACTCTATCTCTATCTCTCCACACACACACACACATACACACACATACACACACACACACACACACACACACACACACACACACACACACACACACACACACACACACACACACACACACACACACACACACACACACCTCATTTCTTTAAATCAAAGGTCGAACTTTTGATGGTGGTGATTTTTTTTTTTTTTTGGGGGGGGGGTTGTATTATTATCTTTTTTTGGGTGGTGGTTTGTTTTGATTTTAGATTTTGTTTGGGGTTTTTGCTGCTATTTTGATTTGTTTTTGCTTTGGGGGATGGTTTGTTTTGATAGTACCTAATCAAGGCAAGGGCTGGATGAAAAACAAATATGTGAATGCTTATTTTTAACCCTTGAAAAATTATATTATTCATTCATTCATTCATTTATTCACTCATTCATCTATTCTTCTATTATTTCATTCATTTATTGATAACTCTCATTCATTCATTCATTCATTCATTCATTCATTCATTCATTCATTCATTCATTCATTCATCTCTTCTCTCTCTCTCTCTCTCTCTCTCTCTCTCTCTCTCTCTCTCTCCTCTCTCTCTCTCTCTCTCTCTCTCTCTCTCTCTCTCTCTCTCCTCTCTCCCCTCCATCCTCCCCCCTCCCTCCCTCTGATTTCATCATTGCATGACTTGGGGGTCAGCACCTGTTTCATTTTCGGCGGAGTCGGTTTTGCTGTTGTGAGAAATGAGATCTTTCTGCTCTCTTTTTGGCGCTGGAATAAGCCTTTAATTGCTGCCCCTATTCCTTAAGGGAAGATTGTATTCTTGTCTCTGTTTTCTCCCTCTGATTATGCCAACGTTTGTTTTTATTTTTTACTTTTTTGAATTTGGATTGTCTTGTCTCACACTGACTTTAGGGTGAGAAGATTGAGACACTGTGATGTTTGTGTGGCTTCCTCCTGTAACACGTAACACAACAGCATGAGATTATCATTTCTGTCTGTTCTGTCTGTCTGTCTGTCTGTCCTGCCTGCCTGCCTGCCTGCCTGCCTGCCTGTCTGTCTGTCTGTCTGTCTGTCTGCCTGCATGTCTGTCTGTCTGTCGTTGTCTGTCCTCTGTCTCTGTCTCTGTTCACTGCTCTCTTTGTTTCTTTCTCTTTTGATTTGTTGTTTTAATTGTTGTTTTGATATGACTGATCCACATTTCTTTCTTGTCCGTGGCCTTTGGCTTTTCATAATTATTTGGATGTTTACTGTACATGTTTTTGTTTATTTTTTCCTGATTTAATCTTCTCTCTCTCTCCCTCTCTCTCTCATATCTGTTTCTTCCCCTCCACCTCCCTCCCTTTTGTCTCTCTCTCTCTGTGTTTCTCTTGCTCATCTTTCTTTTTCTCTCTCTTCTCCCTAGCTGCTTCTCTCTGGGTCTTCTCTCCCTTCCTCTCTCACTTTGTTATTTTGTTTCATCTGTTTACTTTCGTCCCCTCTCTAAACCTTTCTTTCCTTTCTGACCCCTCCCCCTCTCTCTTTATCTTCCCCCACCTCTCTCTTCCCCCTTCTATTTCTCTATGTCTGCCTCATCGTTTTTTTCTGATTTCAACATAGCATAGCTCCCAAATCAGGATCCTTATTTTTTTGTGCAGATTGGGGTTTGCTGTTGTGAGAAATGAGATCTATCTGCTCTTTGTTTGGGCCCAGGAATATGCCCTTTATTGTTACCCCACATTACCTTAAGAGTGATTGCTTCATTTTCTGTACTTTTTTGTGGAAATGAAAATTATTATTTTCCTCATTTTCCGTAACAGTCGTTTTTCGTTGATTATATTTTTCTGGTGATTAGCTGGTGTGTGCTTTGCATTCAGAAGGCGTTAATATCATTAAATCCTTGGTTGTTTTGGTTTGTTGTTTTGTTCCTTTTGTTCCCAGCTGGAGTTCGGAGGTGTACCAATGGTGATGTTTTGCGTATGCCACCTTTTTTGCCCGCATGCAGCATGAAAGTAGTTACATTTCTGACTTGAGAAATGATGTTTAAACACAGCATAAGTATGCATGCTTTTTTTTTTTAACTGCCATCTGTTCCTACCAGCAATGCAATGGCCATCTCTTCCAAATGGGGAAACGGATTTTTACGTGTATGTAAAATATTCTGCATGCGTTTGCAAACTGGACCTGGTCTATGGTCTCATCTGGATGACTTTCAGGGAAGTGAAACTGTTACTGATATTAGCTCCGCGGGGCAAATGCCATTGGTGAGTGCTTTGATGGTAGCTCGAACCTAGGCCATCAGATCGTGTGATTCCCCCGTTGGAATGATGGAGACCTGTCAGTGTGAATAGAATTCCCATGTCTCTATTCTTCTCTTCTTTTCTGCATTGTTCTTTTTCTTTCCTTGTACCGCCTTCTAGTCAGTTTTCAGCATTCTTAGTCCATTCTTTTTCTTTTTTTTCCAGAAGTATAAAATTATCTCTCTTGTCGGAGTCGGATGCAATGGACCTGTCTTAACCGCAGTGCAACACATTTTTGCTCATTTGACAAACAACAATGAGTTTTGTCTGAGTATTCGAGGAATAAGAAGAAACTTGTGTGCTCAAAGCTGTAACCATTAGGATATCCTGACACCTTCCCCAACCCTGTTGGGTTTTTCTATAGCTTATAAACAATTGCATTTTATTTTTATGTATTAAAGTGATGTATTGTGTTGCGTTAGAATGCATTGACACAACACTGCAGTCAATGATATTTTTCGTGTATTCATCTATTCATTAATCTATTTCTAAGCCTTTTTATTTACTTTCGATTTGTGCCGTTGCATGTTCTTCAGCTCTATACCCTTGGAGGCACCAAAAATGTGCACTCTGCCTTAATTTCCCACCTGGGAATCACTGTGAGATTGAAAGTACACACTGGATGTGATGTTTGTGTGTATGCCTGTTTTGAGTACCTCGCCATACAGGCAGGCATAATCCAGCTTCATATTTTCTTTTATCCTGAAAGGAGAATGCAGGCTGATATACTAAGAGCTTGTCATGGTTCATGGTGATCTCGGCATAACATTTTTACAACATAGCAACATTTCAATGCAGACCTTGGCAGCACTTTACTTACATCAATAACTGGCAAAGCTTTTGGCCGGACCCAACCCTCGAGTTTGGCCCTGGTTACTTGCATTCATATATCTCTGCTTCTTTTTGGCGTCTCTTTCATTTTCAGTGCCTCCCTGAGACTGGACCAAACATGTCATTCATCGGCATAGGCAAAGTGGAAAAGCTTTCATTGACATTAAGTTTTCTTATGCTTTGAAGTGCTCTGCTGAGATTGTACTTGGAAATAATAATAGCTTAGCGTAACAACCTGTACTTTCCGTTCATGGAGATAGAAACCGTTTGAAGCCAGAATAGGGCTGCCTGTATGTCATACATACACATTGGTTATAGCGTGTGTGTCCAGAGGGGGTTCCTTTGATCTCTAGATGTGATGAGTGAGACAGAATGCATATTTTGGAGAACAAGCAGCAGCAACAACCTCTCTCTGTGTCTGTCTCTCTCATTTCTGCATAGCGTAACTTGGAGCTTACAGTATGGTTTATTTTGGGTAGAGTCGGATTTGCTGTTGCATGTAATGAAATCTTTCTGTTCGCTTTCTGTGCTGGGAATATGCTTCTAATTGCTGCCCAGATTACCTTAGGGGGTGGATTGTTTTCTTTTCTGTTTTCTTTACCCTCTGTCTCTCTGTCTGTCTGTCTGTCTGTCTGTCTGTCTGTCTGTCTGTCTGTTTGTCTCTTCTCCTCCCCCTCCCCCTCTGTCTCTCTGTCTCTGTCTCTCTCTCTGTCTCTGTCTGTCTCTCTCTCTGTGTACCACTGTTTTTGTACCTTTCTCTTCCTTTCTATTTTCCTGGCTGTGCAAAATTCTTTTCTTAAGGTCTTTCTTTATCTTTCCCTATTTCTCTATGCCTCTCTCCGTATCTGTATGTCTTTGCCTCTGTAATTGTCTCTTTTTGTCAGCATCTTTTCGTCTCAGTTTCTCTGTCTGTTTGTCAGTCTGTCTGTTTGTCTCTGTCTCTGTCTATCTGTCTATCTATCAGTCTGTCTGTCTCTCTCGTTTGTTTTTAATTGTTCGACAATGTTTGATCCCTGGTAATTCATGTAGAAATAAAATGTTTACTGTATATTTGTGAAAAAAAATGTTTTAGTTAAATTTTCAATTCCTCTTTGACCAAGGCCGAAAGCTTAGTCAGTTGTCGATGTAAAACAAAGTGCCAAGGCTTACGTTAAATTGTTGCTATGTTTTGAAAGGTTGTGTTGAGATTATCTCCATGCATGAAAAGTCAACACATCAAACCCGTACTTTCTGTTTATAGAAAAAACAACCCTTTAAAGTCAGAGAAGGGTTGTATTGATGTCTGATGGTGTCACAGCCATTCCCATTGTTATGAGAAAAAACAGAATGCATATTCTGGTGACTAGTGAGGCTGGCGAACAGGCAGCAGAAGCACCAACAACAATCCCCTTTCTCTTTCTCACTGTGTCTGTTTGCCTCTGTCTGTTTCTGTTTCTCTGTCTGTATCTCTGTATCTGTCTTTATCCCTTTTTCTCCTCATGTATTTCTCCCCCTCTCTATCTCTCTCTCTCTCTTTCAGTCGCTCTCTCTCTTACTCTCTCACTCTCACACTCTCTCTGTGTCTCTGTGCTTCTCTGTCTCTCTCTGTGTCTCTCTGTGTGTCTCTGTGTTTGTGTCTTCTGTCTGTCTGTCTGTCTGTCTGTCTGTCTGTGTCTGTCTGTCTGTCTGTCTGTCTGTCTGTCTGTCTGTCTGTCTGTCTGTCTGTCTGTCTCTCTCTCTCTCTCTCTCTCTCTCTCTCCTCTCTCTCTCTCTCTCTCTCTCTCTCTCTCTCTCTCTCTCTCTCTCTCTCTCTCTCTCTCTCTCTCTCTCTTTCTCTCTCTCTCTGATTTCATCATTGCGTGACTTGCAACTCAGAATATATTTTATTTTGGGTAGAGTCGGATTTGCTGTTGCGAGAAATGAGATCTTTCTGCTCTCTTTTTGTGCCAAGAATATGTCTTTAATTGCTGCCCAGATTACCTTAGGGGGTGATTGCTTTCCTTTCTCTGTTTTCCTCTCTGGTTTTGCTTCCTTTCTTTCGCATAAAAAGCATGCTTTGTTTTGCATGAGTTTTATTTCAACTTGGTGTGATTTTCGTCTATTCTGTCAGTTTTTGCTGCTGTGTGTTTTGACCGCCCAAAATGTTAGGATCGTTAACTTTTTTTATGAAACTGTTTTGGCTTTTTTTTTTTTGGACAGCATTGCTTTCTTT
>CM060326.1:36932892-36937892 GCA_030674155.1 Stramonita haemastoma | reverse complement strand
CTTCGTCTCGCTCTCTCTCTGTTTCTCTCTCTGTTTCTCTTAACCCCCTCTCTCAGTCTCTCTGTCTATGTCTCTCTGTCTGCCTCTATTTATCTTTCTGTCTTTCTTATATATACATATATATGTACATATATGTATTATCTGTGTGTGTGTGTGTGTTGTGTGTGTGTGTGTGTGTGTGTGTGTGTGTGTGTGTGTGTGTGTGTCCCCTTGCGCGTGTGCGTTTGTGTTTGTGTGTGTTTATGGGTGTGGTAATGGGTGTGTGCGTGCATGCATGCGTAGGTGCGTGTATCTGTAACACTAAAAGAATGAAACAAAGGGGGACATAGAGAAGGAGAAAAATACATAGACAGAGAGATAAAGACACACAGGAATGAGAGAAAGACAGAAAACGCAAAGAGAGGGGGCGAAAGAGATAGATAGATACAAGAGAGAGAGAGAGAGAGAGAGAGAGAGAGAGAGAGAGAGAGAGAGAGAGAGAGAGAGAGAGAGAGAGAGAACACTGAACACTGAACACTGAACACTGAAATGATTTAATGTACATTGGCCATGGACCACAATACATTTCATGGGCTTGGGATGTAATAAAGTGTTCATTCATATAACTGGCAAAGCAAAATGCACCAAAGGTTTGATTCCTAACTGATCAAAGAAACAAAACACACGTTATTCTAAATCATGATTATGACATTAAGCATAACCAAATCACAAAATTATGATGTTTCGGGAAAATTGTGGAAATCATGCACATCAATTACGTATCGAATCGTAACATTTTTTAATATACATCTTGAATTAGCATTGTCTTCCTTTTATTAATAGAGTGAAAAATATATCTTGACAAACTATGCCTGTACTCATCATTTGTTGCTAGAGAGAGAGAGAGAGAGAGAGAGAGAGAGAGAGAGAGAGAGAGAGAGAGAGAGAGAGAGAGAGAGAGAGAGAGAGAGAGAGAGAGAGTGTGTCTATGTGCGTTTTCGTTCGTGTGAGGGTGCGTACGTGAGTGGCACGTGTGTGTGTGTGTGTGTGTGTGTGTGTGTGTGTGTGTGTGTGTGTGTGTGTGTGTGTGTGTGTGTGTGTGTATCGCTATGTGTTTGGATGAGACAGAGACAGAGAGAGAAAGAGACAGAGAGACAGACAGAGACAGACAGACAGAGAGAGACAGAGATAGAGACAGAGACAGAAAGAGAGACAGAGAAAGAAGACAGTCAGACAGAGAAACAGGCAGACAGGCAGACAGACAGACAGACAGACATAGAGGAATAGAACGGGGATGCAGTCAAACATGGGCACATAGGGACATTGAAAGACAAAATCAGAGGCAGAATACAGCGACAGAGAGAAGCAGGGGAAAAGAGGCAGAGCAAACACAAAATAGACCCATGGAGAATGAGAGAAACGGGTAAATTAAACACGCACAAAACACACACATACACACATACACACGCACACGCACATACACACACTCAAATGTTTTTGAGTGTGCGCACATACGCTAGCACGTAGCATGCGTTCAAACTCACACAGATACACAGCACATACATACAAACACACAGACCACACACACACACACACACACACACACACACACACACACACACACACACACACTACACACACACACACACACACACACACACACACACCACACACACACACACACTACACACAACACACACACAAGTGTGCGCACACAAGCGGCGCGCACACACACAAGTTCGCGCGCGCGCAGTACACACAAATCAGCTACGGGAGAGAGAAGAGAAGTAGAGAGAGAGAGAGAGAGAGAGAGAGAGAGGAGAGAGAGAGAGAGAGAGAGAGAGAGAGAGAGAGAGAGAGAGAGAGAGAGAGACAGACAGACAGACAGACAGACAGAGAGACAGAGACAGACAGAGACAGACAAAACAAGACAGACAGACAGACAGACAGACAGACAGACAGGCAACAGACAGACAGACAGAGACAAACAGACAGACAGACAGAGACAGAGAGAATACAGGCAGATGGAAATACAAGGCAAAAAAAGGTGAAAAAGCAAAAGGTATGTGGGTATTCATGCACCGGAAAATCTACAGAATATCGAACTTCACATGACAAAAGAAACAGAGCTTAGTTTTCAGACAATGGTAGCAGATGAAAGAAAGACTGCACTCTGATGTGTGTGTGTGTGTGTGTGTGTGTGTGTGTGTGTGGTGTGTGTGTGTGTGTGTGTGTGTGTGTGTGTGTGTGTGTGAGAGAGAGAGAGAGAGAGAGAGAGAGAGAGAGAGAGAGAGAGAGAGAGAGAGAGAGGGAGAGAGGGCGGTGTGGCGTGGTGTGTGTGTGCGCGCGTGCGTGCGTGCGTTCGTGCCTGTGTTTCTGCTCACGCTTACGTGTGGGTTGGCATATTTTGTAAAACAAAATATTGGGTTGGCCCTTGTTATTTCTGTGCAAAGAGTAGGCTATAGATCAGCAAATTCAATGGGAGTATGATAAAAAAAAAATTGGAGTCGAAAATAAACAGGCTGAATACTTTTTTTCCCCTGATCTTGTTGAAATGTATGCATTCCTTGTTTTCTCTTTTCTTTTGTGAGTTTGCCTTTTGATCCTGTACGTTTTATGTAGCTTTGCGTGGCTTGTTTGTTTTATGTATGGATATTTATTATTTGCTCTAGACGTTTTTGCTATTTTTTGTCCATATTATCGGCCTGTTTGTTTTGTATTATTCGGCGCGTGTTTTTTACTTGTTTGATTTGTCTGTTTAGCTGTGTTTTTCTGTCTTTATTTTTGTCATATTCTGTAAATTGCTATATGTCCCAGTTGTAGTTTGGTCTTCAATTTTCTTTTATATCTAGAAGATAATGTTTTGAATTTTTCTCATTTTATTTTGTATTACACATATGCCTTGTACGGTTTTTGTGTGCATACTTTTGCACTTGTTTGCTTGTTTCTGTCTTTCTATTGCATTTTATTTTTGTTCTTCTGAGCTGGCTACTTTCTTTTATTTTGTGGGATTTTTAGGGGGGGGGGGGGGGGGGGCTGGGGGGGCCCCTTTACTACTCGTTTTCGTTCCATCTTCTCTTTAATTATTTTTATGTTGCTTTTTTTCATTTTTGTGCTTTTCTTTTTCTCTTTATCAGGGTTTTTGTTTTTAGGTTTACTTTTCTTTTGATTCCTTTTTTTTGTCTTTATTTCCTTTTTAGGTCATTTCTTTTTTTTTCTTTTTTTAAAGAGGATTTTTGTTGTTTATATGTTTTTTCCCTGTCCTCTATGTGTTTTTTTCGTTCATTTCCTTCTTTCATTCATGTCTTCTGTCTGTCGATCTATCTTCTTTTTTTTCTTTCAATGATCTTTTTGCTACCTATTTCCCCTCTCTCTGTAAGCAGCGTGCAAAATCTATATTTTTACTAAAAGTAAGAAATGCTGGACTGATAAAATCAGAATTTCTCCTTTGTGGAGTAAAGTAAGATATCTGTGATAAGTAAATTGTACAACAAGGTTACCGTCGTTTCCATAGTTTTGATATTCTTTTTGGAAATGTGTGTGTGTTGTGTGTGTGTGTGTGTGTGTGTGTGTGTGTGTGTGTGTGTGTGTGTGTGTGTGTGTTGTGTGTGTGTTGTTGTGTTGTGTTGTGTTGTGTGTGTGTTGTGTTGTGGTTGTGTGTGTTGTGATTGTGTTTCTGTGTTTGTGTGTGTGTGTGTGTGCGTTTGTATTTGTGTGTATGTGTTTGCGTGCGCGCGTGTGTGTGTGTTCACACCTGTTTGTGAGTATGTGTATTGTAATATATCGGTTAAGGTCTCATAATTATTTCTGCTTCTACGTAGACAATAGGCTGTAAATCACATTCTTATAAAGGAGTTACTGTCAAGCTGGATTCTAAATTAGAAAAGGAGGCTAGAGTATTGTTTTTGGTGAACTTCTTATCATGCTGCTGTGTGTTTTCCTGTACTTGTTTTTTTCTTTTTAATCTCCTTTTTTGTATTGTTTTGGTTGACTTCGTTATTTTCTTGATTGTTTGTTTGGTTCTTTTTTTTGTATTTTCCTTTCGGTATTTGCTTTTCTTTTGTTGTTTCTGTTTTCTGTTTTCACTTTTTTGGAAGGGGGTGGGGTGCTTTGTATTTTCTTCTTTCTTCCGTTCTCTATCTACGCTGGTTTTATCGAATTGTGTGTCAATGTTAGGCTTCCTTTTTCGTTTTGGGTTGGTTTTTTTTTTTGCATTGTGATTTTTCCTAATGATCCTTTGGAATTCATTTCCTCTTTTTATTTGTTTGGAAGGCTTCTTCCTTTTTCATTTTGATACTACACTTTCCTGTTGTATTTTGAAGTGTGTCATATTGTTCTTTTCTCCGTCTTTTTTTTTCTCTTACATCGGGTTTTTTTTTTATACGGACTTATGTTCTATCTCACTTCTTTGCGTTTTTTTTTCTGTTTTTTTTCCTTTTTTGACAAAATTGTTTCGTTCTTTTTAAAGATTCTTTCTTTCTTTTGCCTTACCCTATTACTTCTGACAGCGGAACGTGATGCCTTGGTACTTTTGTAGAGTTCTAGTGTATCAAATGGTGCCCTAAAGGAGAATATGCAAGGCATTGGTGCCGTTTCCAAGCTATTGCAGTTGTATTTTTGAACTTTTTTGGAATGGATGGATGGATACATAAATATTATAGTCATGAAGCTTCTAAAAAGCTTTGCAAAAGGACGCAAAAGTGTCCTGGTGTTGATCATAAACAGATGAAGCTGAAAACAGCTGCGTTTGCATTTTTATCTTAAGGCATAATGTGATAGGTATTCATGTATATATCATATATTGTACATATTACATATTATATTTGTTGTATGTAGTTACTAAATAGAGATATAATTTTAACTAAAGATAAGAAGATAGGATGAAAAGGGAGAGAGATAGAGAGAGAGAGAGAGTGGAGGAGAATGGTGTGTGTGTATGTGTGCGCGTTCCCGCGCGCGCGCGCGCGCGCATGTGTGGTGTTTGTTGTGTGTGTGTGCACGCGTGCGCTTTATTCATTTAT
>CM060326.1:36922892-36927892 GCA_030674155.1 Stramonita haemastoma | reverse complement strand
AAACTAATCAACCATTCATTTGACCAAAACAACCAGCTATCCATTTAGTCATTCAATCATTAGTACACTATGTTCTAAACAATCATTTGTATCAGACCAAGCATCCTTAAGCAAGCTAAGAAGACAATTTATCAACCACACAACTTATCACACAGCCAAAATGCAGATCAACTAGCCAGCTTCCTAGCTTGATACCAGCTTACTAACCAATAAAGTAATTAATTAGTCAACCCATTAACCAACCGATCTATATCTAGTCAAACAAGAAAGCAGCCAAATGACCCATTAACCAGCCAACTGTTAAAAAAAATCGCAATTATGATCGATTCATTTCATGAAAAGTGACACAATAAATTCATATAAGTAGTGTGTCTCTTTGCATATCTTTCTCTATAATTATTGTCTGTTTCTTTGTATGTCTGTGTGTATGATCTGTTTTTATATGCCTGTCACTGCCTGCCTAAGTAATGTCTGCCTGTCATCTTACTTTTCAGACTATTGTCATGCGTGAGTGTGTCTGCTTATTTGCCCGCTGGCTTGTCTCTCTGTTAGCCGGTGTGTTCCTTCGTTTGCCATTTGTCTCTACGTACTATAGTCTCTCTTTTCGTTTTCATCTCTGTAACTGTCTAACTCTAATGCAGAAGTATCTACCTTCTTTGTCCAGTCAATGATCCAGCTGGCCAACAGGGTAACTAACCAAAGTGAAAAACAGCCAACCAACCAACTGTCTCACTAATGACAGTTTAAAGGGGTTCCCCGTGGAAATACAGGGAGCCCTTTCAGTATAGCAGCATACCTTCTATGTGGAGATTCATGTGCTAGAAAATTCCACTTTTCTATCCTTCCCCTTTGTTTATCTTTATCATTACATGTCGTTATGCTTACCCCCCCCCTCTCTCTCTCTCTCACCCTCACTCTGTGTCTGTCTGTCTGTCTGTCTTCTGTCTCTCTCTGCATATATATATATATAATATGTTATATATATATATATATATATATATATATATATATATATATATATATATATATATATGCACAAATATATACATTGCCAAATCTGCTCAAAGCAAAAAGTGATTCGGGCAAAGTTTGTCTAGATATATCATTCATTCTATTAGTAAAAGAAAGGCAATGCTAAATCAGAATGTATTTTGAAACATGTTTATGATTTGATACATACTTAACATGCTTGACCTCCACAATTTTCCAAACACATCGTTTTTTTTTTATTTGGTTATGCATGATATAAGGACCATGATCATGAATTGGACTAGAGTGTTTTTCTTCTTTGATCAGTTATAAATCTGTACTTGTTTCTACGTTTGCTTTGCCAATGATATGAATCAGCCCTTTCTTCCATCCCAAGAGCAATAAATGTATTGTGGCCCATGGCCAATACATTATTAAGTCATTTCAGAGTTCAGAGTTTTTCTCTCTCTCTCTCTGTTTGTTCACTGTCTGTCTGTCTGTCTGTCTGTCTGTCTTGTCTGTCTTGTCTGTCTGTCTGTCTGTGTCTGTCTTCTGTCTATCTGTCTATCTATCTATCTATCTATCTATCACTTCATCATATACTATCTATCTTCTATCTTCTATCTTCTATCTTCTATCTATTATCATGTCCATCATTATCTGTCTGTCTGTCTGTCGTCTGTTTTTGTCTAGTCTATCTATCTATCTATCTATCTATCTATCTATCTATCTATCTATCGTTGTCTAGTCTGTCTTCTTCTCTCTGTCTGTCTATCTATCTATCTATCTATCTACATCTACCTACCCCCCCCCCCCCTTCTTCTCTCTTCTCTCTTTCATCTGACTCCCTTACTTTTCCTCCCATGCTTATTTTATGCTTACTCAGCCCATTTTACCCTTATCTGCTTATCTTGAAACTTTGTGCTAAAAACTTTTTTATGAGTTGCCTTAAAGTCGAAATATGTCAGCTGAGGCCAGTGGGCAGACCTTCTGCATAGCTACTACCACAGAAAAGAATGGCACTACCCATTCCAACTGACATGGCCAAACGATTTTTTCTCTAAAATTTACTGGTGTCATTAACTCAGTAATGTTTTTTTTTCTTGTCTACCTATCTACTTGTCTTTCTGTACAGTTGTCTGTTTGCCTGTTTTTTTGGTCTGCCTGAGTGTCACTTTTCTGCCTACTTCTGTCAGCTTGCTTGTCTGTTTACCTCTTTGTTCCTTGATCTCAGTTTGTTTTGTTGTTTTGCCTGTTTCTTATTTTGCTTATACCTCTCCGCCTTTCTCTCTGTGTGACTGAATGGAGGATAATGACTGCCAATGTGTGTGATATCTTTGACAACTGATCAATATTGTTCAGATTTGGCCCGTCATTATCTGTAATAGTGAGTGTTCTTTATAAATGATGTACAAGCCATTCTTTCTTTCTTTCGTTTTTCTTTGTGTGTTTGCTTGCATCGATTTCAACAGTATGTTTATTCTTCTTTCCTTCCTTCCCTTCCTTCCTTCCTTCTTCCTTCCTTCCTTCCTTCCTTCCTTCCTTCCTTCCTTTCTTCCTTCCTTCCTTCTTCCCTTCCTTCCTTCCTTCCTTCCTTCGCTCCTTCCTTCCTTCCTTTTCTTTTTTATCTTCTTCCCTTTATCCTTCCTTCCTTCGCTTCCTTCCTTCCTTCGCTCCTTCCTTCCTTCCTTTTTTTTCTAACTATCCCTTTTCTTCCTTCTTCCTTCCTTCCTTCCTTCCTTCCTTCCTCTTCTTCCTTTACTTTATCAGATATTACTTTTTGTACGTTCTTTCTTTCAGGCAATCGATCAATCAATCAACTAATCATCATCAGTTAACTGATGATTGAGTTGATCAAAGAATCAGTTTCTATCTATCTATCTATCTATCTATCTATCTATCTATCTATCTACTATCTATCTATCTATCTATCTATCTATCTATCTGTCTATCTGATCTGTCTGTCTGTCTGTCTGTCCCTTCTGTCTGTCTGTCCGTCCGTCCGTCCGTCTATCTATCTATCTATCTATCTATCTATCTATATCTATCTATCTATCTATCTATCTATCTATCTATCTATCTATCTATATCTATCTATCTTCTATCTATCTATTATCTACTTTTAAGACTTATACTTGCTTTCTTTTATTTTTCTTATTTTGTTTTGTTAGTTTTTGTCTCTGTTATATTCTAAGAGCTTTTTACCGGAAGGGGTAGGGGGGAGGTAGAGGCGGCAAAGTCGATGAGAGCCCCCGTGGCCAAGTGTTGCACTAATTAAATTTCATCAGTGAAACCGTTGGGGTACTCCGATTGTGTGTCTAGTGAGTTGCAGAATGGGTTCACTGAGGCAAAGTGCTTTTGTGCGAATGGCAAGATCTACTAAAAGTGTGTTTGGAAAGTAGCTATACCAGGCTGTCTCTGTTATTGGTGTTGGTGTTTAGTTGTGGGATTAGTTATAAGTAAAGGGAAAATTAAATGTTTATAAAAGTGAATCGCAAGTATTGTTATTTGCACACTAGCCACCTAGACTGACGGGATAGTTCAGCGGTCAGAGCACTCAACTTTTACCAAGAAAATGATAAGCAGCATCGAGAGTGGTTACCAAGTGGAATGGGTGACCGCTTGCGCACCTTGGCTGTAGTACACTCCCCAAGTTTACTCAACTCTTACTTTGTACCTGCCCTATTTATGGTCGTGAAAGGTAAGGTAGCGAGAGAGAGAATTGGGTTTCTCCCTCAATATGTTGGCCCATAGAGAAGTGAGGTCTCTGACTCCTCGCCCCCCTACGACCACGCAGGTTATGGGACACTTTTACCATTATATTACATCTTTTAACCAACTGGCCAGTGTGTTAAGCAGCTAGCTTACAAGCCAGTCAATGTGCTGTCAAACCCACTAAACCTAACACCTAATCTACCAATAAATATAGCAACTAACCACCTACCCACCGACCGAGAAGATCAAAAGTCAAGCTGGTAAACCAACAAAACACCCGCGGAGGGAGCTAACTTGCTTTCCAACCGTGAATTCATTCTCTTGACGTTCAATCACCTAACAACAAACCAAGCAATCACCAACCGGCCATTAGCCAGCCAACTAACCATCCAGCGGACCAGCCAACTAGCCTTCAACCACCCAACCTACCAACCAGCCAACAAGCAAACCAGCTATCCTACCAATCATACATTTATTTTTGTTAATAATAAACAAAAAGCTTAATAAGAAGATCTTTTGAACTGTATGTTTGTTTACCGGTGTGATCTTTTATGCTTTGTCTTTTTACTGTTTTTTTTTCAAATCTGTCTGCAAGTTTGTGTCGTGGTTTATAAGTTTGTCTGACTCTATGTTTCTATCTTTGTCTGTCCGTTTGTGTGTTTGCTCTCATCTCCCCGTCTCTCTGTCTTCTGTCTCTGTCTCTCTGTCTCTGTCTCTCTGTCTCTGTCTCTTCTCCCCTCTCTCTCTCTTTCTTCTCTCTCCTTCTCTCTCTCTCACCCCCCCCTCTCTCTCTTCTCTCTTCTCTTCTCTCTCTCCTCTACTCTCTCTCTCTCCTCTCCTCTCTCTCTCTCTCTCTCTCTCTCTCTCTCTCTCTCTCTCTCTCTCTCTCTCTTCTTCTTTTCTCTCTCTTCTCTTCCTCCTCTCTCTCTCTATCACTCCGTCTCAAATGCAGAATAATGATTGCCAATATGTGTAGCATTTTTGATGGCTGATCAATACTGTTGAACTATGGCCCATCATTAGCTGTTACAGTGAGTGCTCTTCATAAATGATTCTTCATATCATTCTCTCGTGTTTTCTTTCTCTCTATAATTATGTCTCAGTTTTATATATTTTGTTTGTTTGCCATTCTTGCTTTTTCGTTAATGTGTTAAAGGTTTGTTGTCTATCTCTATCTCTCTATCAATGTATCAATCTATCTAACTATCTATCTATCTATCTATGTATCTATCTATTTATCTATCTATCTATTATGTATCTATCTATCTATCTATCTATCTATCTATCTATCTATCTATCTATCTATCTATCTATCT
>CM060326.1:36905392-36917892 GCA_030674155.1 Stramonita haemastoma | reverse complement strand
GCCTCAGGCGTGTTCCTTGCTATTCATTTATTTTTTCAAAAGGAAAGAATGTCTTCACCAGCACCGACTAGTGTTGTACTTCTGTAACATTGAAAAGCTTTTGAATGGAACTTGCGTTTGGACTGCCCATCGCTGTTTAATAATAGATTAAAATCGATTGTGGCAGGAACATTCACTCTGGGCAGAATAACTTAGTTGTCAGAGGATCATGCGTGAGATTGTTGTTAAGTGAAGATGTACTGTGTTTTTCTTTTCTGAGTGTAAAATGTTTTTTTGTGCTAGTCACCTTGAAATCCTAAAGAGAATGTCACATACATGCTAAGAGGTCAGGATAGCTTAGTGGTTAGAGTGGTGCACTTGTGATCTTACAGCCTGGGACTGAGCCACAAAGAGGCGCCTGTTTTAGGGGATTTACCCTTAGCACTGACTCCACTCCCCACAAAGTCCTGTGAATGAGATTATAAACCAATATCCTGTATGTGGACGCAGGCAGAATATCTTGCTTACCCATTAAAATCAGTTCAGCCCTTTGGAAGAGTACAGCAATAGGTAAATTAAGAAATCATATACAGTATCTTTAATCATATTTTGAAAATATGTTTTTTTCTGATGCTATCCATGCTACATCTGTCATTTTCTGTCTTTAAAGTTTTATAGAACAAAGTTGCATTTTTCCTATAAGACGCTGTATCTGTGACAGTGCGCATGCTGCCATATTCCTACTTAGCTTGTGCATATTTTGATTATGATAATACAAACCATCAGGACATTGGTCAGAAGAAAACTTTTCACTTTATGCAAAAGAAAAATTCTTCCCACATGCAAACTCGTCATTTTCGAATCAAAATGAGACTTATGGTTGCATGCAAACTCTTCATTCTTCACTAATAGTTGCTAATGCGTTTGATATGCATACTTAAGCTGGCTAACCGAGGCTGGGAATCACCTTTGTCTTGGATAGTTTTGCCAAAGATGCATATCTGACTTTGGTGAATAATGCGCAGAGTCTGCCGTCTACTTGTGTGCAGATTGCATTCATTGATCTACTTTAAGCTCTGGGAAAAAACTGTTGCCAAACTTGTATGCACACACATGTATCACCATTCGGTAGATAGCCAGTGTGTGAGTGTGTGTGTGTGTGTGTGTGTGGTGTGTGTGTGTGGTGATGGTAGAGGGGAGGAGAGAGAGAGAGAGAGGAGAGAGGAGGAGAGAGGAGAGAGAGAGAGGAGAGAGAGAGAGAGAGAGAGAGAGAGAGAGGAGAGAGAGAGAGGAGAGAGAGAAAAGAGAGGAGAGAGAGAGCACACACACACACACACACACACACACAAACACACAGAACAACAACAAACAGAAGAAGAGAGAATGTCTGTTTTTACTTTTGTTTTAGTTTGTCTTATTTGCTTATTTTGTTTGCTTCTGTTTCGTTTCTCTTTTCCCCTGGAGACGTGAACTTATGTTTTGTATTTGGAACCAGAAGTTCTCTGAGTCACACAGACACATGTCTGTGAGGGAGAAAGAGAGAGAGAGAAAGAGAGAGAGAGAAGAGAAGAGAGACAGAGACAGAGAAGACAGAGAGACAGGAGAAGAGACGAGAGAGAGAAAGAGAGAGGAGGGGGAGAGAGAGAGGGGGGGAAGAGAGAGAGAGGAGGAGAGAGAGAGAGGGGGGAGAGAGAGAGAGGAGGGAGAGAGAGAGAGAGAGGGAGAGAGAGAGAGAGAGAGAGAGAGAGAGAAGAGAGACAGAGAAGAGAGAGAGAGACAGAGACAGAGAGAGAGAGAGAGACAGAGAGAGAGAGAGAAGGAGAGAGACAGACAGACAGAGACAGAGAGACAGAGACAGACAGACAGACAGACAGACAGAGACGAAGAAAAGAAGAGAGAGAGAGAGGGAGAGAGAGAGAGAGAGAGAGAGAGAGAGAGAGAGAGAGAGAGAGAGAGAGAGAGAGAGGAGAGGAGAGAGAGAGGAGAGAGAGAGAGAGAGAGAGAGAGAGAGAGGGGCACGCAATAACTGTCGAGTCACTAAACATTATGCTGATTTTTTGTTCCTTTACTGTATTGTGAATACTCTTTCATTTTCATTTTGTGATATCCATTGTTATGATTTTTGTTGCGAGCATTTTTCACACGCCAACATCTGCAAGCAAGCATTTGTTTTGTCAAATTTCATGTACCCCTTTGATGGGGGGGGGGGGGGGGGGGGGGGTTCTTGAACTAAAATTTGATCGATTGCTTGCTTGATTGATTGATACTTTCTTTTCATCCACTAGAACCTTATAGATGCTTTGTTATTTGCGTGTAACCATTTACTAAGGTTCCACGTACAGCATATATTTGTACATGTAAAAGAAGTACCGCCACAAGGGAGGTGTTCTTGGTTAAAAAAAAATCTTCTAGAAAAAGTGCAATTCTCATACAGAAAAGATGCACACACAGACAAAAAATATAAGCACGATATATGTACGACGCTTCTGTTCTCCATACCCGCCCTCTCCAGGGAAGGAGAGCTGCCCAAATGTCTTGCAGAACAATCTGCGGTGACTTATATACACCGTAATAATACAAAATGTGTTCCATTTAAAGAAGCCCAGCATCTTCTTACTGGAATACGTGTGTTTACTCTTTTGCAAACCTGTGTATCTATCTAAGGCCAGGCTGGCTAGGTGGTTGCCTGGCTGGCTGGCTGGTGTTACTGCACGTTGTTCCGTTATTTTCTTTCTTTCCGAGTAATCAGCTACTGGACCTCGTCTTCTGGGCTATTTGTATGCAGAGGTTTACTTACCTTTTCCTTTTCACTGTGCTATGTCTCGGTCTCTCTGTCTTTTATGTCCGTCTGTGTGTCTTTCTGTCTTCGTCTCTCTCTGTCTTTTATGTCCGTCTGTGTGTCTTTCTGTCTTCATCTCTCTCTGTCTTGCTGTCCGTCTGTACGTCTTTCTGTCTTCGTCTCTCTCTGTCTTAGACATCCGTCTGTATCTCTTTCTGTCTCCGTCTCTCTGTCTTTGACGTCCGTCTGTATGGCTTTCTCTTTGTTTTTGTTTCTCTTTCTTTGTCTTCCTGTCTGTCTGTATGCATCTCTCTCCCTCCCTTCCTCCCTCCCTCTCTCTTTCTCTCTGTCTTGCTGCTGTCTGTCTGACTGACTGTCTGTCTGTCTGTCTGTCTGTCTGTCTGTCTGTCTGTCTGTCTGTCTGTCTGTCTGTCTGTCTGTCTGTCTGTCTGTGTCTGTCTCTCTCTCTCTCTCTCTCTCTCTCTCTCTCTCTCTCTCTCTCTCTCTCTCTCTCTCTCTCTCTCTCTCTCTCTCTCTCTCTCTCTCTCTCTCTCTCTCTCTCTGCCCACTAATTGTATTGATTCAGCTGTCTTTTTGTGCTTGGAATATGCCTTTAATTGCTGCTCGGATCATCTAAAGAGAGGGCGGTAATTCTGTTTGTTTGTTTGCTGGGTTTTGTTCTCTTTATCTATTCTTTCTTTTCTTATTCTCAAAATCGTTTTGCTTTCTTAGCAGGTTTTCATTCTGCTTTTTTTTTTGGTTGTGCCAATCACTTAGTGCTGCAGATGGTGTTGGCTACGCAATTCTTGTTTTGGTTCAAGACCTTTCTTCCATACAGCATAGCGTGTTTACTGGGACTGGCTTTTTCTTTTGTTCTATCTCTCTATTTTTTGTGGTCTATGTATTTGTTATTTGTTCTGTCTCTCTCTCTGTCTGCTTGTGTCTGACTCAGTCTTGGCTCTCTCTGTCTCTCTGTCTCTCTCTCTCTTTCTCTCACTTCTCTCTGTCTGTCCTGTCTGTCTATCTTCTGTCTGCTGCCTGTCTGTCTTTGTATGTGTGTGTAGGTCTGTCTGTCTGTATGTCTCTTTGTCTGTCCGTTCATCGGACTGTCTGTATGTCTGTGTCTGTGTGTGCAATACAAGTGAGACCGTATTTAAAATTTAAAGCTTTACACTGAAAGTCAGGCTTTTTTTTTATACATCGTAGCTTCTTTGCAGAAGAGAACATAAAATAAACAACTAGCATTTGCATTTAAAGTTACATTTTAGGGTAGGATAACCTGGTAGTTAGTGTTGAACTCGTGATCTGAGGTCCGGGATCGAGTTAACGCAGAGGCACATGTAAAATCTTTTACCATGGAGTTAACATAAACACTGACTCAGCTCCCTCAAAAGTTCTCGGAATGAGACTTTAAACCAAGGTCTTATGTGTATAAGTGTGCAGAATAAAATGTTCACACGTTAAAAACCTGCTCTGCCTTTCTGAACAGTAGGCTATTTCATACCCGTAAGAGCTTATGACAATCTAAAAACAACAACTGTATACACACATGTGTGCTTTTAGACACCGTCCCCAAAGTCGGAATGCGGCTACCTAGATGAAGAATAACATTGGCTGCATACTTAAATTCCTAACTTTGGTAAAATATTGGAGCTCTACTTGAGGAAGAAGAGAGAAAAGTCACATTTAGGCATGTTAATATTATATTTTTGGGTTGTTGGTTTTCTTTAAATGGATACAATAATTCAACTGCCTGACCATTTGGCAGTTTGTTTGTCTATCCATGGGTATGTATCTTTGCAGAAGTGGCTGTGTAAGCTAGTCTGTTGACTGGAAGCTAATTTGTCCTCTCTGTCTTTCCGTACCAGGATGCTGTCCATGGATCACGTTTTGTAGGCTATTTGTATGCAGTGGATTCCCTCCTCTTTTTGTCGCTGTGTTTTGTTTGCATCTTGTCTCTGTCTGTCTGTCTGTCTGTCTGTTGTCTGTTTGTCTGTCTGTCTGTCTGTCTTTATCTATCTATCTATCTATCTATCTATCTATCTATCTATCTATCTATCTATCTATCTATCTATCTATCTATCTATCTATTATCTATCCATCTATCCATCTATCTATCCATCCATCCATCTATCTATATGGTCTGTCTGTCTGTCTGTCTCATCAAATATAATCTAGTCTAGTCTAGTCTAGTCTAGTCTGTCTGTCTGTCTGTCTGTCTGTCTGTCTGTGTCTGTCTGTCTGTCTGTCTGTTATCTATCCCCCTCCCTCTCTTTCTTTTTGGTCTCTCCTTGTATTTGTCTGACACTTTTTCTCTCTTTCTTTCTTAATAATAGTCCCGGTACGTTGCTGAAATCAATATCTGACAATAAATTCTGGTCAGTGCCAAACCCGAAGCTTTGTGTGTGTATATGTGTGTGTGTATATGTGTGTGTGTGTGTGCGTGTGTGTGTGTGTGTGTGTGTGTGTGTGTGTGTGTGTGTGTGTGTGTGTGTGTATTAGTCCCGTGTTGTGAATGAATATGAGATGATGTGTGTGAACGGTGTGTGTGATATGTGTGTGTGTGTTATGTGTGTGTGTGGTGTGTGTGTTGTGTGTGTGTGTGTGTGTGTGTGTGTGTGTGTGTGTGTACATAGCCTTGTCAGTAAGACTTGCAAAACAATGGTGATCAACTTGCACAGTTATAATTTTCAGATCATGAATCCAACCTCTAACCGCTGTTTTTAAGTTTGTCTGCTTGCAGGTCAAAATCTCTGCCAAAATCATTGTACTAAAAGCAAAACAAAAAAAAAACCAAACACAAAAAAATCACATACACAACTTTCTGTTTAAGAGCTTTCCCATGTCAGAAGAGTACTATTTGTCAAAATCAATTTTGTCTAAAGAAAAACAACATGTACAGGCAGTTTAAACACAATCTCTATTCAACACCTCTCCACTGTCAGAAAAAGTACAACACTGGCTGCTGCGAATGAAAACAGGCTCTCTTTTGAAATCTAAGTAGACTGCGCTAGGAAAGCCTGAGGCAACACTCTAAATCGTTTCTTGCTGGTGATGGGTGGGAGGGGGGTGCTGGGGGCTGTGGAGGTGTTCTGTCAGTTGGAGATAAGAGGAAGGCTGATGAAAAAAGCCTCTGATACCCACTGCTATTACAAGCAAGGCTGAGTAAATTAATGAGGATGGTGGTCATTTATTTTGATGTTTTGGGGTTTTTTTTGAACGAAAATCTTGAATTCCAGCTCAGTTTCACTCCTCTTTCTTTATTTCTTTATCACTGCTTCTTTTTGGGACTGTATTGTTTAAACCAATTTTGTTTCTCTAGTTTGTTTTATTCTTTTTCTTTCCCCTCTGGTCTTTTTTTCTCTTGTTTTTCTACCCGTCTTTTATCTATTTATGTTCTCTCATCATTTTTCAATTCGTTACCATTTACAGTTCATGTATTCTTTGTAACTTTTGCTTCATTTGTTATGTTTTTCTGTGTCTCTCTTTCTTGCTTCCATTCTTTCTTAAATTCATTTTTTTGTGATCTTTCCTGTTTTATTTTTCTTTGCTCTTTCTTGATTTGATGTCCCTCTTTTAGCCTTCAGTGTTCTGCCTTAGTTTATTCCTTTCTTTTTGTCCCCCCACCCAACATCCCAGCTTTTTTGTCTTTCTGTCTTTTTGACTTCTTGGTTTCATTCTGCTTTTAGTATAATCATTCTTTCTCTTTTCATATGAAATTTACCAGAAAGCAAACAAAACTGTGATATTTCAAGCGTACACACTACGATTGCCACAGAATACTATCTCTTTTTCTGTTTCTATCTAAATGAAAACATGCAAACACGCAAACATTCACATTCATAATATATTCTCTGTGTTTTGTATGCATTTGTGTGTGTGTGGGGCGTGTGTCGTGTGTGTGTGTGTGTGTGTGTGTGTGTGTGTGTGTGTGTGTGTGTGTGGTGTGTGTGTGTGTGTGTGTGTGTGTGTGTGTGAGTGTCACTGTAAGTGGTGTTGCGTGTGTGTGAAGTCAAGTCAAGTCAAGTCAAGTCAAATTTTTATTTCTAGATGGTACATTAAGAGAGCATTGATTTGCTTTTTTTCATTCAAGCCATCTATCTAAGGAAAAACAACAAACAACAAAAACAAAGTTAATAAAATCCAGAACAAACAAACGAACAAAAAATCAACCCAAAACATTTCACCAACATTAATTAACAAACATGATTTCAACAGCATTAATCGTGTGTGTGTGTGTGTGTGTGTGTGTGTGTGTGTGTGTGTGTGTGTGTGTGTGTGTGTGTGTGATGTGTGTGTGTGTGTGTGTGCACGTGTGTGTTGTATGTTGGTGCGTCTGTTGTGCATAGGTGACAGTACGTAAGCGTGTCTACATTTTGTTTTCCTATATTCCTCAGAATATTATTTCTCAATAGTATGGAGAACAATAATCCAACTGTTCTTTTAAAGGCTCGAGCTACATGTCTGCCGTCAAATGTAAATGACTGTTCTGCAATGGTAATTTGTAGGACTCCAAAGAGCATTGACACTATGTTTATGTCGTCTCGTCTGTCCTTTGCACTGGGCGACTTATCTGGAATGAAAGAGGAGAAGAAAGAGGAAGTACATGCTTTGTGTCAACATAGAATAAGGGACCAATAGTGTAGCGCACAGAGAGAGAGAGAGAGAGAGAGAGAGAGAGAGAGAGAGAGAGAGAGAGAGAGAGAGAGAGAGAGAGAGAGAGAGAGAGAGAGAGTTCATCTAAGGGGGAAGGCAATACGCAGATTTGGAACGGATCTTTTTTTTTCATGGAAAGAAATGGAGAAAATGTGAAAGTACAGAAAGAGAGTGTGTGTGTGTGTGTGTGTGTGTGTGTGTGTGGTGTGTGTGTGTGTGTGTGTGTTTGTGTGTGTTGTGTGTGTGATTTGTGTGGTGGTGGGTGGGTGGTGCGGGTGCGTGCGTGCGTGTGTCTGTGCTTGTTTATTTGTGTGTGCAAACATATATGAATGTGATTATATATATTTTATGTTATATTATATACATACCACATATCCATATATTTATAACATATACATGTAACAGAATATATGTATTATATTATTATGTATTATTATTATGTATTATATTATGTATGTATATTATTATGTATATTATATATAATATATATATATATATATATATATATATATATATATATATATAATATGCATGTGTGTATTGAGTATCAGGGGAGACATAAACATTTGAAATCTAGCTATTTTTTTTAAAAGGAAGAAAGGTTTAACACTACTTTAAAAAACAGAGAAAAAATTGCAAAAAAATTGTTAAGGATGAGGAGCAGACAAAGGAGAAAAAAAGAAGTAAAGATGAATGATGAGGAAAAGAAAATGAACAAACAGAAAACATTAAGCAGAAAAAGAAAGAAGGAAATAACTTTAAGAGAGGGAAAGAAATAAACAAAGAAATGTTTCTGATTACATTACTTTTTGTATACCAGAGTTTAATGTTATAAACAAAGGCGTGCATTTGTTCGTTTCTAATTTCTTTATGGACACCTTTCTGCTCCTTTGCAACTGATACCACACTATCAAGTGTGTTCGTTTTTGTTTTCACTTTTGTGTTTTGGACAGTAAACTATTTTCTCCAATGTCGTTGTCTGTTTGCTTTTTCAGTTTTACGAACACCTGCGCCCTGCTAAACCCGTCATGATATATTTTTTCACTGTAAAAAAATGGGAAAGGAGAAAACGGATTTGATTCGCTTGACTGTTTTAGCTTTGACTTTGCCTGAAGATTATTGTAAACATCTGACATTTATTGTTCCCTTCTGTTTGTGGGTGTGTGTGTGTGTGTGTGTGTGTGTGTGTGTGTGTGTGTGTGTGTGTGTTGTGTGTTGTGTGTGTGTGTGTTGTGTGTGTGTGTGTGTGTGTGCCTGCGACGCGCACGCAACAGCTATGTGTGTGTGTTGTGTGTGTTGTAGGTTGTGCGCGCCTTATCTATAAAAAAAAACATGTGGAGGCAACAAAACAAAAAACGCAACATGATAATGCGGCAGGTCATATCCTGCTTTCTGGCCCCGCACACCACTGTCTTCAGACACACTAGGACGGGAGGGGAAATCGCAGACTCCTAAGCGCTTCCCCCACGTTTCATTTTGCTTCGTTAATTACCATCCTGCTATTAATTATACTCAAGGGCTTTGGCCCCGTGGCGCCCAACTCGTCCCTTTTGTGCCTTGCCACGATGATGAAAAACCTTATTAACGACGACAAAGGCCTGTCTTTGAGTGGTCAGTTTTCCATGGCAACGTGGCAGCTTTGAATGGAGCATAACACTTCTTCCCTGCAGCTTATTCGGGGATGAAGAAGGAAAAGTTGCTTGTGTGTGTGTATGTGTGTGTGTGGCGCGCGCGCGCGTGCGTGTGTGTGTATGTGTATTCAGAGTGAAAATTCTATGCCTAATGCCTCTTTCAGTGTTCAAAATAAAGCCCTTCTTCTCTTCTCTTCTTCTTGTTCTTGTTCTTGTTCTTCTTGTTCTTGTTCTTGTTCTTCTTCTTCTTCTTCTTCTTCTTCTTTTCTTTTCTTTTCTTTTCTTTCTTTCTTCTTCTTCTTTCTCTTCTTCTTTTCTTTCCTTCTCCTTCTTCTTCTCTTCTTCTTCTCCACTTCTCTTCTTCTCCTCTCCTCACTCCTCCTTCTCCTCACTTCTCCGACTTCTCTTCTTTCATCTCCTACTCCTACTTTCTCTTCGTCTCGTTCTATTCTAGTTCTCCGTCTAGTGTGTATAGTAGTAGTTGTTGTTGTTGTTGTTGTTGTTGTTGTTGTTGTTCTTCTTCTTCTTCTTCTTCTTCTTCTTCTTCTTCTTCTTCTTCTTCTTCTTCTTCTTCTTCTTCTTCTTCTTCTTCTTCTTCTTCTTCTTCTTCAAAGTTCAATACATTTTGACTTCATTTAACTGTCTTTTAACGTCATATCTTTTCTTTAGTTTGTCACTTTTTCCAACTTTTTCTTTCATGATTTCTTTCTATTTCTTTTTTCTTTACCATGTTTTCATCTCTCGTTTGATCTGTATTTTTACCCTTTTTGATGATAATTTTTCTTTGATCTGTTTTTGTGTTTCATTCTTTTGACCGTCTGATCTCTTTTTGCCTCCATTTCTTCTTTTTCTCTGTCCTTGCCTTTCCATTGCTTGAAAGTCCACAGCTAAGTCTTTTCCTGCTACGTATTCTGCTCCTTTCAACTCTATTCTATATTTGCATATCTTTTTCGATAATCATGTATTGAGCTGTAGTTTCTTTCAGATCTCACTTAATTCTCTCTCCCTGTCTCTGTCTGTCTGATGTCTATCTATGTCTCTGCGTCTGTGGCTCTTTCTCTTTGTATGCATCCCTTTCCCTTTTACACAAACACACACGTGTGCGGACGCGTGCACGCACACATGCATACGTAGACACAAACACACACACACACACACGCAAACAAATATATGTAAAAAAAGGTAAAGGTGTCCCATAAGCTGTGTGGTCGTCAGAGACCGCAGCTTCTCTAGTGGCCAGCATGTTGAAGGTGGCGCCCATCTCCTCTCCCTCGCGGCTTTACCTTCCCTGACCCTGTTGAGGGCAGGTACCCATTACAGCTGGATGAACTGGGGAACTGTACTGTAGCCAAGGCGCACAAACGGTCAACCATCCAATTGGCAACCACGCTCGACGCTGCTTAACTTGACTGGGTGAAATCGAGGGATCTGACCACTGAGCTATCCCTCCCCATATACATATATAGATCTCTCTCTCTCTCTCTCTCTCTCTCTCTCTCTCTCTCTCTCTCTCTCTCTCTCTCTCATCCTCTCTCTCTCTCTCTCTCTCTCTCTCTTCTCTATTATCCTCGATAAATACTTGCCTTGCCTTGCCTTGCCTTGCCTTGCTTGCCTTGTCTTGTCTCTCTCTCTTCCATATAATATATATATATGATATATATATATATATATATATATATATATATATATATATATATATAGTATTACATATATGTGTTGTTAGTTATTGAAATATGCGTATGTGTGCATATATGATTATATAATTAATATGAGAAAACTGTTGACAGAAGATTAATGTATATGCCTTGATCATGATAATGACGTAAACTTTGTTGAGCAACAGTAGCAACAACAACAACAACAACATACAGCAATAACATCAAACACAACAGAAGCAGGACTACTATTAGTACTACTAATGCTGCTGTTGCTGCTGCTGCTGCTGCTGCTGCTGTCTGCTGCTGCTGCTGCTGCTGCTGCTGCTGCTACTACTACTACTACTACTACACTACTAGGCTGCTGCTGCTGCTGCTGCTGCTGATCTACTACTATTACTACTACTTATTATACTGCTTAATTTCAGCTCCCCAAAACTTTCCTCTATTCTGCTTAATCAAGTCATCTGTCTCTCTTCTGTTCTATCCATTACTTGAGGCCATAAGACTTTGTACTAATCCACTTCACTGCTGTGTACTCCATTCTACTTCATTACATTCTTCTCTTTGCTTCCAATTAGCTCTATACAACTGTGCTTCACTTCATTCTACTTCGATACATCAACTTAACTCCGTAGTACTTTGTTTCACTCCAGTCTACTCCATTCATGCCCACCCCCCACCCCCATCACCCCATCGCCCCGCTCCCATCCCCACCCCCAGTCTCTAAAAACGATGTCTGATCTCAGCTGTCTTTGCTGCAATGCACACTGTGTTTTGTTTTTCATGCATTACCACAGGTAAAAAAATGCAGAGGGCAATTTAGAAAAATAACAGTTGTGCAAGTGAGTTTACCAGTCCAATAGCCGATCCAGCAACAAAAAGCAAACAAAGAAGAATACCAAATGCAAACACAAATTCAGAATTATTGGAAATAAAATTTTTAAAGCTGCTAGGAAAGAAAAACAAAACGCACAATACCAAGACACCACACACATACATAACACTCGCGCGCGCGCGCAAGCACGCGCACGCACACAAATACACAAACACACACATGCACACACACACACAACACACACACACACACACACACACACACACACACACACACACACACACACAAGATTTACAAAACTGCATACACACGGACCGATGAAAAAGCACATGATTGCTATTTGTATCCCCGAAAAAATAATAAAAATAAAAAATAAACACACACACACACACACACAACACACACACACACACACACACACACACACCACACACACCTCTTCGCACACAGTCTCACCCTATCCACAGACATGAAATAAACATACATACAACAAAACAAAATAACCACACTGGGTTATGTGACCAGCACAAGGTGTTAAGCGGACCCTGCTGCTTTTCCGTGTGCACACACACTGGGATCTGGCCCAGGGGAAATATACATTAGCGTAGCAACAAAACAGCTTGCTGACAGGATTTCATTGCGCTGGAATTAAATTGTGATGTACATTATTGAGGACGCTGTGTTTTGTTCGTTCGTTCGTTTCGTTCGTTCATGTGTGTGTGTGTGTGCGCGCGCGCGCGGTGTTGTGTGTTGTGTGTTGTGTGTGTGTGTGTGTGTGTGGTGTGTGTGTGTGTGTGTGCGTGCGTGTGCGTGTGTGTGTGTGCATGTGTTTGTTTGTTTGTTTTTTAATCTCATGCATGCGTATGCTTGTTATTGCATACTAAAAGCAATAGTGTTTTCATGCCAGTCTTGTATCAGTATTTGTTGAACTTTTTCTTTGCTTTCTTCTCTATTTTTGTATC
>CM060326.1:36887892-36897892 GCA_030674155.1 Stramonita haemastoma | reverse complement strand
TATCTGCCTGTCTGTCTGTCTGTTTCTTTCTCTCTCGCTCGCTGTATCTCTCTGTATCTCTTTGTCTGCCTGTATCTCTCTCTTTCTATTAATGTGAGACTCAATAAGGTTCATAAAGCGAGTTCACATATCTTAGTGGGTATATGTATTTAAAATATCATTTACAGATCATTAAGTCTGCAATAGCCAGTGCTTAGAATGGTATGGGAAAAAACCAAAAAACTTCAAGGGATACTTTCCCAACATGAAAAGGGAATGGCTTCCCCAACTCTAACTAAAAGAAAAAATGTCTGTACTATCAACATCAATAGTGCTTGACTGGCTTCAGTGTTTTCAAATTGTGATGGGGCGGTAATTAGATTATCTCCCATGTGAACGGAGCGCGCATTCGCAGCGTCGTGTTTCTATTTAGAGACACACCTGTGAATTGTCGATGCTCTGATTCCTTGGGTAGTGGTCGAAAACCCTACGTTGCATGCACTTCGCCTTCACGGTGAAATGTATATTTATGCAACCTCTTTTTAGAGGTCACATTCTAAACTGACTAGCTGTGCCGTGTTCCCGAGGTTTGTGCAGAGATGGGACATCACACATGTCCACTCTGTTACAAATGGTGTCAGAAGTGGGATGGAAGACCCAAGTAGGTAGAGTTAGTGTTTTGTAGTTAACCGTTGTCGGGGCTACTGGTTTTCAGCATCAAATATGCAACCAGGTAGCCTACCTTCGGATTGGGTGTAAGACCCATGTAGGATTATTATTTTTTGTAGTTAGCAGTTTTAGGGGCTACTGGACAGTATTAAATATGCTGGCCAGGTAGCGTACCTCGGGACGCGGTACAAGTTGGCCGGTGGTGGATGTGATGGGGCGGTAATTAGATTATCTCCCATGTGAACGGAGCGCGCATTCGCAGCGTCGTGTTTCTATTTAGAGACACACCTGTGAATTGTCGATGCTCTGATTCCTTGGGTAGTGGTCGAAAACCCTACGTTGCATGCACTTCG
Source organism: Stramonita haemastoma (assembly GCA_030674155.1). Lineage (NCBI taxonomy): Eukaryota > Metazoa > Mollusca > Gastropoda > Neogastropoda > Muricidae > Stramonita > Stramonita haemastoma. The sequence goes on along the minus strand of CM060326.1, from coordinate 36,896,891 downwards.
CCTTCACGGTGAAATGTATCTTTATGCAACCTCTTTTTAGAGGTCACATTCTAAACTGACTAGCTGTGCCGTGTTCCCGAGGTTTGTGCAGAGATGGGACATCACACATGTCCACTCTGTTACAAAATAGTCAAAGAAAAACAAAACTTTCCTTTCAGCTTTACACCCAAAGTATTGAGGTATACAATTTTACGTCATTATTTTGCTCCAAATAATTTATTGGTTAGGTAAATGTTCGATTTGAAGTAAAGGGTATAATATGCTATCAATATCGAACGGGAGATCAAAGATATGTAAAATAAAAAGAACAAAAACGAATTGAATAGAAAGCGATAATTCACATCTATTGGGTAATAAAGATACACTCATATAGAACCTACGAAAGAATAGGAGAAGGGGGTATAAAGAGAAGGAAAAAGAGCAGCAGCAGAAGAAGAAGAAAGGGGACAAAAGAAGAGGAAGAAGAAGAAGAAGAAGATGATGATGATGATGATGTTAAAGAAGAACACATGAAAGAAGCTTTAAAAAAAAGCTAATCAAAGATGAAAAAGAAAGGTCTCTTTTAAAGTTTATGTTGCTATGTTTGGTATCATAAAAATATAGGATTTCTGTGAATCAGTTCATTTTATTGTTTATATGAAATGGGATCTTCATCATTCTGTAACGCTACCTTAGGATCAGATGTGTTTTTGGCTAAGACATATTTCTCTGTTGTGTATCATTTTTGTCTTGAATCTTCCTAAACACCTGTGTTCTTACAAGCACCTTATCATAGATCTCTACCCTTTCTTGAGGTGGAGGGGGTGCTAACCTTTTCTTGTTTCAACAACTATTGTGAAATTCTAAACAAAAAAAAAGAAAACCGCGTGTGTGCGTGCGTGCGTACGTACGCGCGCACGTGTGAGTGTGTGTGTGTGTGTGTGTGTGTGTGTGTGTGTGTGTGTGTGTGTGTGTGTGTGTGTGTGTGAGTGAGAGAGAGAGAGAGTGCACTCACGCGTGGGTGAATGGGTTGGTGCGTGCTAGCGTGCATGCGTGCGTGTGTGTCTACGTGTATGTCCCCAAGCGCGCGAGGAATCACACGTATACATTCACCACACACACACACACACACACGCGCGCGCGCGCGCGCGCGCGCATACACACTTACAACACTCACACACACACACACACACACACACACACACACACACACACACACACACACACACACACCATACACATAACGCATTAAACAAAAACACTCGAAACGACGGGAATAACCATACATGCTTTGTTTATCAAACTCTCTCTCTCCCTGGCAAACTGTGTCTAGGAAAGCCATAATTCTAACTCAGCCGACACTTTATTTTCCCCGTCATTGATTGATTGCTACCCTGCTGTTAATTACACTCAAGGACTCCTTCCTGTGCCACTTAACACGTCTCTTGCGTGTGTGGCTGCCATAATCAAAAAACATAATTAACAACGACAAAAGCCTGTCTTTGAGTGGTGAGATTTTTTTTGTCAGGGCAGTGCGGCAGTTCTGTTATTATACATTGCCTTCGGCTAAGGTGGACTGAGGAAGAGAAAGTTGCTGTGGTATTAGTTGATCACGAAGACTATGTAAGGCTATGGGTTTTTGGTGTACTGTCTTTCTCTTCCTCCTCTTCTTCTTCGTTCTCTTCCTTCTCCTCCTCTTCCAGCTTTACCTTTTACTTCTCCTTCTTTTCTTTTTCCCCTTGTTGCTGTTGTTGTCCTTTTTATTCTTGTTGCTGTAATTGTTGCTGTTGTTGTTGTTGTTGTTGTTGTTGTTGTCCTCGTCCTTCTTGTTCTTTACAATTCTTCTTCTTCTTCTTCTTCTTCTTCTTCTTCTTCTTTTTCTTCTTCTTCTTCTTTTTTTTCTTCTTCTTCTTCTTCTTCTTCTTCTTCTTCTTCTTCTTCTTCTTCTTCTTCTTCTTCGTCTTCTTCGTCTTTGTCTTCTTCTTCTTCTTCTTCTTCTTCTTCTTCTTCTTCTTCTTCTTCTTCTTCTTCTTCTTCTTCTTCTTCTTCTTCTTCCTCCTCCTCCTCTTGTTGATATAATAGAGTACAATACAGCTTTATACAATATACTGCAATACAATACAGTGCAGTGCAGATCAATACAATGCAATACAGTAAATTGTAATGCAATATCGTACACTGTAGTACCAGCACAGTGCATTTAGTTCAGTACATTATATAACACTGCTGTGTAATGCAATGCAACATATCCCAACCACACCCAACAAATACAATTCAAACAACACAGTACAGCACAACACACGCAACACACATCACACACACACCACACACACACACACACACACACACACACACACACACACACACACACACACCACACTCGCGCGCGCGTGCGCGCGCATACACACACACACACACACACACTTCTCTCTCTCTCTCTCTCTCTCTCTCTCTCTCTCTCTCTCTCTCTCTCTCTCTCTCTCTCTCTCTCTCTCTCTCTTTCACGCGCACACACAAACACACACAAAACAAACAGCACACCACAGCACCAAACAATATAAACACGCATTGTGATGATACCCAGTTTTGTAGCATTCGTAAGTTTGGCAGCAGATCTTGATTCCAGCATGGACACTTTCTATCATTTTAGCGACCTTTAGAGATATAGGTGTTATTCAGTTTTTTTAGGAACACGGTTTACTGTTAGCAATTATGCAATAGCCCATTGTTCCTAGAAATTACCAGCCAACAATATAACCAGCCAAATGCAAGTAATCAGGCTGACAGCATTCAAATCAATCAGCCCATAAACGAACCAGTCAGCTAGCCAACTAGCCAACCAACCAACCAACCAACCAGCCAACCAGCCAACCAACAAACGAACCAGTCTCAAAGACTACGATCTCACATATACATGATGAGTTGTCTCATTTGGAACATTATACAGTCAGTAATAATATGTTGTGTGATGAAAGAAAACAAACCTCTTCTTTCAATTTAAAAATCAACGGATATGAGCAAATGTAAAACCTGCATCGCCTAAAACAGGGTTAAAATGTAGTGTACTATCTCCAAAACAGCTACAAACCAAAATCAACCTGAAATGACTTCTGATAATTATTACGGCTAGAAAACATACTTATAGTTATGCACATACATATACAGACAAACAAAGAAAAGACTGACATACGCATTGGCAAAGAGCAGACCTCAGTCCCTAGCAGTTTAAAGACAATGATAAACCAGTTTGTAACAGCTACAAAAGATTTCAATCATAAAAAGCCCATCACTTTCGAAAACAACGAAGAGCATTGTAACAAAAAAGGTGATATAAAAATAACCATCCCCGAAAAAATGTTTTGGATAAAAAGAAAAACCTAGCATAAATCATGTATAAAAAAATAAAGTCAACATTAGTTAAGCTAAGATAAACCCTGATACAATAGAATAGAAAAAAAAACAAATAAAATTAAAAGAAAGTCAATTAAACGATGATATAAAAATCAATTTGAAAAGATAAAAATCTTGCAGAATATGCGCAGATAAATGGAATAAAGTAAAAGTGCAAAGAGCAATATGAACGAGAATGAATAACACTAAACAGAATAAAATGCTTTAAAGGCATTATATGGATCGAGGCTATTACTTTGAATGGAAATATATCATCCCTTGCGTAAATATAAAATCACAATTTTCCATCCTTGTAAAAACTTGAAATCGTTTATTCATGCAATCATTTTTCCTACAAATATGTCACCGCATTTTCTTTTTGTGCTGCTGTTCTAGTTTCTGTTGCCTGCAATATCGATTTTATTTGTTCGAAATGCCGATTTGTTAATCATTCTAGCTATTTTTATCGCAATGTGTTTTTCACGTCTCCATGATAACACTCCTCCTCTTCCTCCCCCTCTTCCTCCTCCTCCTCCCTCTCCTCTTCCCGCTCATGCTGCTGCTGCTCTGCTACTGCTACTACTGCTGCTGCTGCTGCTACTAATTACTGCTGCTGCTACTACTACTACTCCGTAGAAGCAGCAGCAGCACTAGTAGTAGTAGCAGTGTCATTAGTAACAAAAGTCAGCAGCAGCAGCAGCAGCAGCAGCAGCAGCAGCAGCAGTAGTAGTAGTAGTAGTAGTAGTAGTAGTAGTAGTAGTAGTAACAATTATGTATGTATAGATCGATACACGTCACACACGCACACGCACACGCACACACACACAGAACAACACCACACACACACACACACACACACACACCACACACACACACACACACACACACACACACACACACACACAGTAACACTCACACACACACACAACATACACACACACACACACACACACACACACACACACACACACACACACACACACACACACCACACACACACACACACACACACACACACACACCACACACTTGTGTGCACCCTTTTTCGGCCGAACACTTAAAATGAAAAATCTAAACTAAAACTGTATAAACCAAGAAACGAAAATTAGAACTAGATAACACTAAAATGAAAAAAAAACGTAAAACATAATACCCACATTGACCACAATTCCTTCTATTACGTTGAAAGGAAAAACCAACTTTCACGTAAACACATCATGAAAGCTCCTACCTTTCCCCATTCTTCCATGTCCATCAGTTCTGATTGCTTTTTAATGTGGTCTGTATTGCTGCACTGGGACTAGGTTATTGACACTCCGTAAACCGTTCTTCTCTCTTACTCAATTTACAGTTTTTAAACTAAATATCAAGGCTGTGGAGCTATATCGAAAAAAAAATCCCGACATATAGGTCTGTATACTGACACTAGTCTGTGATTGCTTGCAAGGCCATGATGGCGGTAAAAGTAGTAGTAGTAGCAGCAGCAGCAAGCAGCAGCAGCAGCGCAGCACAGCAGCAGCAGCAGCAGCAGCAGCAGTAATAATAATAGTAGTAGTAGCATTGTAGTAGCATTGTAATAGTAACAGCAGCAGCAGCAGAAGTAGTAGTAGTATAGTAGTAGTAGTCAAGTAGTAGTAGTATAGTAGTAGTATAGTATAGTAGTATGTATAGCAGCAGCAGCAGCAGCAGCACACAGCAGCAGCAGCAGCAGCAGCAGCAGCAGCAGCAGCAGCAATAGTTTCAGTAGTTGTGGTAGGGGTTGTTGTAATAATGTTGATAGTACTTTTCTTCTGATTGCTTCCTCTCTAGTTCTACTCTTCTTCACACACCTCAACTATGAAACTCTTGTCTATCCCGTTCTGCTTCACGCTAGTGTAGTCAACTCCACTTAGCTTTCAATGTCATATCTATTCCATTCACCTATCCGCTTTTACTTTCTTCTGTTCCATGTAACTCTGGGGTGGAGAACACGTAACAGAGTAAACAAACAAACTAGAGCGGGATAGAAATGTATAAAAGGGAAAATAGACTGAAGCAGAATGAATCAGGGCATGGTGGAATGAAAAGAGCAAAACTACGGTATGCAAAAATGTCCGTTACAAACCATTTATACCTTCTGTTTACTGTACTCTCACTTTCTGTTGGAAAGCTCTCAGATGAGCATATTTTGGTGTGGAGTACACGGATATCTTCCTTACTCTTCAAAACATTAGAGCAAGCATTAGAAAGCAGAGATCAATGCCAAAGTTATTCGTATTCATGTCAAAGGACTAAACGACAACACAAAGAAACATATGAATACAAGCACTAGGGGTGGAGGGAGGGCCAAGGATATCCTTGCTTCAGAGTGTTGCACGGGATCTGTCGGCCTGGGATCAAACCACAAACAGGCCGCCTGTTCAAGGCAGTTTTCCCCAGGAGTTTAACATCTGTACCAACTCCACTCCCCGAAAGTCATTCCAAGGCTTGTGTGCAAACGCACGTCAAAAGATCTTGTGCACACGTTAAAACCCGCTACGCCCTTTTGGAAGTGTAGGCTGTTGCGTGCCAGTAAGAACATATTATAACAATGATAACAATTATATAATAACAGCAACGAATAATAATAATAATAATAATAATATAAGATATGATAATAATAATAATATAATGATAATGATGATGATGATGATGATGATGATGAGTGATGATAATAATGATAATAATAATAATAAAATAAATAAAATATAATATAATAATAATAATAATAATAATAATATAATAATAATGAATAATAAGATAATAACCTCCTAGCACACTTGTTTCATAATTAGACATCATCCATGAAGTCGGAATATCGACTACCATTAATGGCGACCGAAAACAGTCGCCTGCTTAAAATCTCACCATGGTAAACCTTGAGCTCTAGTAGCAGAACAAAAAAAAGCAGACCAACCCCCCCCCCCCCCCCCCCGAAAAAAATCCTCACTAGAATACAGGAAAACGAAAAAGTAGAAATTAAATCAACCCCAAAAGCCACATCAACAAAAAGCAAAGACAAAAAGAAACCAAACAAACACTGCAAACACTTTTTTCAGTTCACACTATCAAACACACAGAACAAATAAAGAAGCAAAATATTCTAAGCGTGTGAGATGACGGGAGGAAGGCATGAAGCGGATCCTGCTGTTTTTCCACTTGCACACACACATCGGATCTGGCTCTAGGGAAATATATACATTAACCTAGCAATGAGGCAGAATTTGATTGCAGTGGAATTAAATAGTGCATGTACATTATTCAGGAGGTGTGTATGTGTGTGTGTGTGTGTGTGTGTGTGTGTGTGTGTGTGTGTGTGTGTGTGTGTGTGTGTGTGTGTGTGTGTGTGTGTGTGTGTTTTATAGTCTTCAGTTCAACGCATGTTCTCTCTCAGTTATATTAGACAAAGAAAGTAAAAAGTATAAAACAGTAAATGAAGAGAGGAATGGGGAGTAGTGTAAGAAAAGAATATAGAAAAAAATAGCATGCATGTGATATGGTATTTTTGTAATTAAAAAAAAAAGCCTCCCAGTTATTTGCATACTTTAGTAAGCATCCTGATATCTGCATTGATTATCTTTTAATTCTTGGGGCTTTTGTGTCTTACTCTACAAGAAATTGGATTCTTTTACCTCATGTGAAAGACATAGTAAAGGTTGCATTCTGATTTTAAAACAAGATTGATTCAGTTCAGAAAAAACAACAGCATGTATAGTAGCCTGTAGGCGATAATATGGAAATATTTCTAGATATAGCCATTTAGGAAAATGTGTTGTTCTTGAATTAGGAACTCACTAGAAGCAAATATTTCCTTAGTTGTGCTCCCTGGCAATATCTCGTGCATATTTTTTTTTCAAAAATTAGGCTAAAGGAATTTATCCAATTTCCTTGGGAGTTCTTATGGTGGATGCATGAAATAACACACCAAGTGCAAGTTTGTAATTATGGTTTGTTTTTTTTAAATCTAGACTTAAAAGTTCTAATTAAAGGATGCGAAGTACTGAAAAGTATTTCCCGTCCATTTGACAAGTTGGAACATACGAATAATGTAGACAAATACTTAAAAATGAAAATACCCTGTTTCTCAGACTTTCTACTTACCTACATTGGAAATTCTACATATTTTCTTGCTTTTCCAAAAAAAATGTATCCAGCGTGAGCACTCCATCTGAACTGTTTCCTCTCTGGCTTGGCATCTTTATTCCAAAATGTACCATCACTCCGGCACCAAAAGTAGAAGTAGCATTATAGTAATAATATATTGATGATTGAAGTATACTCCATCTCGAATTTAATTTTGTCCATTTCATTATTGATGTTGCTGCGCTTTGTTTCCTTTTCTAGTCATTTTTAATATAAAAGGGAACAAAGACAACATCAATACTGATTAAAAAACAACAAATTTATTTGTATTTTAGAGAATGTTTTTTGTGGAATTGTAGCCTGGTAATATTGCTGATCAATGTACAGTTAGTGGATATTAAAAATCCCAAAGGTAAAGAATGTTCGTTTGTGGTCGAGAAAAAAAGAGAAAGAAATCTTTCCCTATCAACAAATATGGCACATACTCAATAGCTCTTATCTCTCAAGAATAGGGATCAGCAACCCAATTTCATGCAGAGTATATGCTGTTGCAATAAATCCTAAACCTCCTAAGAACAATAGCTACTGCAACCATGTCACAACAGTTCAGTGCTTTATGTGCAGCTGATAATACATTTTTCTATATCCTGCTAAAAGAAACATGCTTATAGCGAAGACAAAAAATCTGACTAGATTGATATTTGTACATTCCATGCTTTAATTTTATTTATGTTTTACACATAAACATCTCCATAGGGAACAAAGAGGAGGAGAGGAAGAAGAAGAGGGGGAGGAGATGACAGACAGACAGACAGACAGACAGAGTGAAAAAGAAGAAGAGAGTGAGAGAGAGAGAGAGAGAGAGAGAGAGAGAGAGAGAGAGACGAGAGAGAGAGAGAGAGAGAGAGAGAGAGGAGGGGGTAATAACAAAACTTTTGTAAAAGAAGAAGTCCCAAGTGACCAAAACGGCGCTTTGTTGAGGCTATGGGCTAACAGGAATCAAAGGTTTATAACATATGTAAAATAGCCAACAAACGAAAAAAAAGGAAGATTGCTGTTATACCCTCATATCTTTTTATAGGTTTTTGTTTAAAATCACACTTTATAACTGTTTTGAAATGCAGATTTCTAGGTGTTTTTATTCATCTTTTGGTTTGATATTTCACATTTTTCCTACACACACACACACACACACAACACACACACACACACCACACACACACACACACAACACACACACACACACAACAGAACCTGCCAATGCACCCATACTCGCGGGTTCTGACATAAGAACCACCTCCCATAGGAATGCTGGGAGTCTGACAGCGTAAACAGCATCCCTACCTTCAAGAAATGTCATTGGGACTCCCTCTTTTCTATCCTTCTCTTTGTTTCTTTATCGTAGCTCTTCTTCCTGTCATTTCCTTTAAGGGGTAGTAATTTGTTTGTCTTCCTGGTTCATATTTCTCCCTTATTTCATCAGAGTGTACACGACTAACAGTTCTCTTCTTCACATCTTCATCGTCATC
>CM060326.1:36875392-36885392 GCA_030674155.1 Stramonita haemastoma | reverse complement strand
TACACTACTTAAGTCTCCGCGGGGATGCTGTTAGTGAAATATGCTATATACGCTGATCCTGAATTTCTTTAATGCATAAAGCCTTTGAATCGTTGCCTGAGGGAAAGGTGTGTGTTGGGGATGGTATTGTGACCAAGACCACAACTATTCATGGGTGGTTGTGATGGAATTGAAAACATGTCATCAGGTGCTCACTGTGTCCTTAGCCCTCTGTCTGTCCTTAAGTCTCTCTGTCCGTCTGTTTGCTTGTCTTCTGTTTGTCCTTAAGTCTCTTCTCTCTCTCTCTCTCTCTCTCTCTCTCTCTCTCTCTCTCTCTCTCTCTCTCTCTCTCTCTCTCTCTCTCTCTCTCTCTCTCTCTCTCTCTCTCTCTCTCTGCCTGTACCTGTCTATATTTCTTGCAGTCTTTTTCTTTTACACTTTCTCTCTCTCTGTGTCTCTCTGTTTCTATCTCTGTCTCTGTCTGTCTCTGTCTGTCTATGTATCTCTGTCCCAGTATTTGTCTCTGTCTCTCTCTCTTTCTTTCTCTGTGTGTGTTCCTTTACCGGATGCAGAATTTAGTGCCCGGTCTTCTCCTGTGCCTGGAGCTTTACAGGAGGTCTGCCCTCTGGCCTCAGCCGACACACTCCGACTTTACAGCTGCTGATTTCAATGTGCAGACTGCATGCGGGGCATATTATGCTTTCCGTACCGTACCAAACTCTGACATAAATTATGGGATGTTTACCGTGCATGTTTAATCTTCTGTGTGTGTGTATACATGAAAGAAATTAAGAAACTGGCAAGTTTGCATTTGGAGTTGATCTTGGGGGTCGTTATAGTTCCCCACACCTAACTCGCCTGAAGTCACCACTGAAATTCGAACTCAGGACTTCAGTTCCCAGGATTAGAGTATTTTGGGTTTTTTTGGCGATATATGACTGACAACAACAGAGAGACGGACAGATAGACGATAGAGATATACATATTTATGTATTTCATATATTTTATTTATTTGGTTTATTTATTGTTCGTGTTTAGAGGATAATGAAATAAGCAATCATGTGCTTTTTCTTACATTCAGTCCCCTTATGTATGCAGTTTTGTAAATTTTGTCATCCGTTTCCACCGGCACACAATTGCCTAATCTTCCGAAAAGCAAAATAGAGCTCAAAGATGTTAATGTACTTTAGCCTTTGGCTACAGTACATCGACATATTAGGACAAAATATGTATAATACGAAATGGTAGTTTACATTCTTAGTATATGTGTAGTCATGAAAGTATTGAGAGAAAGAAAGAAAGAGGGAGGGAGGGGGAGAGAGAGAGAGAGAGAGAGAGAGAGAGAGAGAGAGAGAGAGAGAGAGAGAGAGAGAGAGAGAGAGAGAGAGAGAGAGAGAGAAGATGTAATTGAAAGGAGAAGGCTCAAGAAGAAAAAAAAGTATTGTTTAATGAAAATAAGATGAGCACAACAATAGCTGGAAAGAAAGGGCACGATTTAATCGATAGAATAAGAAAGTACAGGAAGTAAAGATAAAAGAGAAATACAAGTATGAACACAGAGATCACAAAGGAAAGAAAGGGGTGTAGGAAGGGAAAAAAACCAACTTTCAAAGACAATTGCCAAAAAAAAACTTGAACACGAACGAATGAAAATGAAGATCAAGAGAGAATGAGGACGGAATGATGAAAGCAAAGAACAAAAACAGAAAAAAACATACAAACAAGCAACAACAACATCTCAGAAATAAGCTAAAAGGAAAGTATTAGAATGAAAAGAGCACAAAAAAACATAAATGAATACAAAAAGACAATAGGAGGAAATACAGTGTGTTGAACTAGAGTTTTTATTAGCATTTTTTTTACATGATATAGAAGTTTTTTTGCAGAGACATTGTGTCACAGAAAGAAACAAAAAAAAGTGACTGGCATTTAAAGATTAGGAGACAGTAAGGTAGAAAATCAGAAATAAAGAGAAAGAGATTCAGAGATAGGGGAGAGAGAGAGAGAGAGAGAGAGAGAGAGAGAGAGAGAGAGAGAGAGAGGAGAGAGAGAGAGAGAGAGAGAGAGAGACAGAGAGAGAGAGAGAGAGAGAGAGGGAGAGAGAGACTGACAGACAGACAGACCAGACAACACACACACACACACACACACACACACACACACACACAGACACACAGACACAGACACAACACACACACACACACACATACACACACACACACACACACACACACACACACACACACACACACACACACACACACACACACACACACACACTCACACACACATTCACATTCACATACAGAAAGAGGCAGATGGAAAGAATCAGTAAGAAAGAAAGAAAGAAAAGAGAGCCATAGACAGAGACACACAGACAGACATGCAGACAGATAGAGAGAGAGACAGAAACAAAGACAGACTGAAAGATGTGGGAGGACTGAAAAAATATAACCGCCCCAACGATATTTGGAATTTCCACTTTCTGATTTAAAGTAGGCACACGCATAGACACACAGGCACACACACACACACACACACACACACACACACACAACACACACACACACAACACACACACACACACACACACACACACACACACACACACGCACGTCCTGAATAATGTACATGCACAATTTAATTCAGTGCAAGCAAATTGTTCTGGCAGGTTGTCTCGCTGCTACACTAATGTATATATTTCCCTTGGGCCAGATCCAAAGTGTGTGTGCACACGGAAAAACAGCAGGGTCCGCTTAACACCTTGCTTGCACCGGTCACATTGCCCAGTGAGGATATTTGTATTTTTTGTGGGGATGGAGTGACCTGGACGTTGGTTTTAAGGTGTGTGTGTGTGTGTGTGTGTGTGTGTGTGTGTGTGTGTGTGTGTGTGTGTGTGTGAGAGAGAGAGAGAGAGAGAGAGAGAGAGAGAGAGAGAGAGAGAGAGAGAGAGAGAGAGAGAGAGAGAGAGGAGGGAGGGAGTGGTTAGTTGTGTTGTGGCCTTAGTTCACATAGTAAAACTTATTCCTATATGAGTTAAGCGTTTTAAAAATATAGTGTTACAGAAATCTCAGAATATAACGTTACGCTCTACAGCTGTAGATAAGGTTCGAGTTCATTACCGAAGCAAAGTAAACCAGAAATGAGTAGGCGTGAGCGCAAAGGAAAGAAAATAATATGGTGGAAACGTAACAGTGTAAAATGGAATATAATATAGCTCAACGAAACAGTAGGAAAGAAATATGATTAATTGGATTCTGATGGAAAAGAGTGGAGTGGCTTACATTTCGCAGTAAAAGTTGTTGAATTGGAAGTATGAAAGATACAGGAAAAAACAAAGGGGAATGGTGAGCAGAGTGGGTACAATGGAGTGTACAGGTTTAAAGGGGAGCAGGGCGGATGGGATTAAAGTGGAGTGACAAAGCGGCAAAGCCAAATGAGTAAAACAACCAAAATAACAAAATGGGAAACATCATTTAAAATGAAATGCTGAAGTACTTTGAGGGTAGCAAAATAAAAAAAAAGCTACTGAATTTTCATAATGACATGATAAAATAAATCAAAGGTAATACATATGAAAAGAAAAAAAAGTCACTAACAAATAGAAAAAGTCTAAAAAACAAACCACCCAGACTATAATATTGATTAAAATAACCAATGTTGAGCCTTGCGTTTCAGAGCCGTCGTGATACAGAAATCCGAGAACACAATGTTCCATTCCACAGCTCAAAGCAAGTGAAGAGCATTAGAACACAGAAAACCAGAAAATGAGTGAGAAGGAAAGCTAAAGAAAACTTGACTTAAACCGCAGTAAATACTGCCTACTGGGGCGCCTGCAGGAACCACAAGTTCTCCAAACCATTGAACACGCTGAAAAAAAAGCTTTCAGATGCATGTTAACGAGAGTTCTGAACCACCCAGTATTCCTAGGATGTCAGGGGTAAGAGATGGTCCAGTTGACAATCACGCCTAATCCCTCTCATGTCCTCCGCTACAGGCCCCAGGACGCGTGCATCCTGCCTTTCAGAGGCCCACGTCTCCATGGTAAACCACCCACTCACAGTACGGCTTGTGCTGACGTTAATAACGTTTTCTAATCATCGTGGTCGGACGCGATAGAATGGGTTCCTTTGCCCCAGGGGTGGGTCCTTGTGTAGAATTAAGAGACGGCTGACGATTAATGAAGTGAAAATGAAGTGCATTGTGAATCCCCGCTCCAGACCCCCTGTGTGTGCTTGGACGCAATATTGTGTGGAGGAAAATCTGCCATCAGGGATTGAAGGGGGAGAGTGGAGGTGCTGCTTTTGATTTTGTTTCCAATATTTTTTTTGGTGGTGTTGTTTTCCCCTTCCCTCTGTTTCTCTTCATCAGGATTTTTTTTCATACAGTTTGCAGCCGATGTGTTTTTTTTTTCAGAGAATATTTTGTGAGATTATGGGCTTGAATTTATGAACACACAAAAGAAAGAGTGAGAGAGCTAGAGAAAGAGAGAGAGATAAGAGAGAGACAGAGACAGAGAGAGAGAGACAGACAAGACAGATAGGCAGACAAAAAAACAGATTAGAACAGAATGGCATAAAAAAGAATTATATGCAACAATTGCAGAAAGTAGTGAGCAAAAACAAAAACAAATATCTTTTGTGTTCTTCAAATAGAGTCTCTCTCTCACAAACACACAGACACCACGCACGCACCACGCACGCACGCACAGCACGCACCACGCACGCACGCACGCACGACAACCCATCACACACACAACACACAAAAATCGTTCTGAATAAGTACAATCTAACTCCAGTTTCACCAAATCGTGTAAGTTTGCCGTCTGGCTGCTCTGCTAATGTATGCATTTCCGGGGGCATGCTCCAATGTGTGTGTGTATGTGTGTATGTGTGTATGTGTGTGTGGTGTGTGGTGTGTGTGTGTGTGTGTGTGTGTGTGTGTGTGGTGTAAACTTTTAACATAACCAGTAGGACATGCTCCAATGTGCGTGTGTAAACATAACAGCACTAGCAAGGAATACTGTAACGTAAGTAAGTAAGTTAATGATACCAGACATTCTAAAATAAGAGAGTGGATAGAGAGAGAAGAGAGAGAGAGAGAGGAGAGAGAGAGAGAGAGAGAGAGAGAGAGAGAGAGAGAGAGAGAGAGAGAGAGAGAGAGAGAGATTTAAGTGTGTGTATGTGTGCGTGCGTGTGTGTGTGTGTTTATGTGTTTGATTAGCTCTGTTATCATCTTTTAGGTACCATATTTAAACTGTGCTGTTTCTTTAAATTTTGTCTTTGTTTAGATCTTTTCCCAGTTTTTACAGACTATTTGCTTTATGGAGTTTCTCTTTTTAATGTTATAATACCAATGACAACAGATTCGATAGTTTTCTTTCTGATTTTCTAAGAATGTGCGTTACAGCTTAGTGACGAACTGAAAGGAGTCAGGTGAATTGTTGGTAGTGGTGGGAAAGAGTGATGTGAAAGAAAAATGTGGCAGAGTAGAAAAGGGACAGAATAGTCTGGAGTGTGGAGGTATGGAGAGACTTGCAGAGGAATGGAGTGTAATGTATATGGAAGAACAGAGTCAAGAGATATAGATTGAAACAAAGTTGAGTGGATGTTTATCGAAGAACAGAGTCAAGGACATGGATTGAAACAGAGTAGAGTGGATGTATATGGAAGAACAGAGTCAAGAGACATGGATTGAAACAGAGTAGAGTGGATGTATATGGAAGAACAAAGTCACGGACATGGATTGAAACAGAGTAGAGTGGATGTATATGGAAGAACAGAGTCAAGAGACATGATTGAAACAGAGTAGAGTGGATTATATGGAAGAACAGAGTCAAGGGACATGGATTGAAACAGAGTAAGTGGATGTATATGGAAGAACAGAGTCAAGAGACATGGATTGAAACAGAGTAGAGTGGATGTATATGGAAGAACAGAATCAAGAGACATAGATTGAAACAGAGTAGAGTGGATGTATATGGAAGAACAGAGTCATGAGACATGGATTGAAACAGAGTAGAGTGGATGTATATGGAAGAACAGAGTCAAGAGACATGGATTGAAACAGAGTAGAGTGGATGTATATGGAAGAACAGTCAAGAGACATGGATTGAAACAGAGTAGAGTGGATGTATATGGAAGAACAGAGTCACGAGACATGGATTGAAACAGAGTAGAGTGGATGTATATGGAAGAACAAAGTCAAGAGACATGGATGAAACAGAGTAGAGTGGATGTATATGGAAGAACAAAGTCAAGAGACATGATTGAAACATAGTAGAGTGATGCATATTGAAGAACAGAGTCACGAGACATGGATTGAAACAGAGTAGAGTGGATGTATATGGAAGAACAGAGTCAAGAGACATGGATTGAAACAGAATAGAGTGGATGTATATGGAAGAACAGAGTCAAGGGACATGATTGAGCAGAGGTGAGTGTATTTGGAAGCAAGGACGTGCAGTTGGTGCAGAGAAACAGTGAGAAGAGTGAAGGGCAGTAGAGTTGAGAGATAACAGCAGGCATGCTAAACAGAGCACAGTAACATATAAAAAGAGTACTATTGAGTACAGGAAAGTACAATGCCTAAGATCAGAGTAAAGAAGATGGATAAACGTAAATGAATAGGTACGGATAGGACGACAAAAATGTAATGACAACACGTTGACGAGAGTAGAGTAAAAAACAAAATAGCAAAAGAGTAAAACAAAAGGAAGGAATGAGGACAGACAGATCAAAAAAGGTGGAAAAGAAAAGAAAAAAAAGACAGTAGGAACGTAAAAAAAAAAAAGTATAAACTTACAACTTATAACACAGATGTAAAGTAGCGCTGTACATACAATCTTAATGAAGAAACCGACTTCTAGACGAATCTCTTCATCCATCTTTCATGTTCTTTCTTTTCCACCTTTACCTTGGTTTCCAGACCACATAGGATCATGGCTCCTTTAAGCTGCATTGCTGCTGCCTTTCTGAGCGTATTCCCACACCAGTGGGATTATGGCTGCCTTAGAACCAATATGCTGTTCATTCAGATGATGCTACCCCCATCCCACTCCCTGCTAAGAAGACACTTGTTAGTCTATTTTGCTGTTGTTGCTTTTCGTATGAAGTACATTTGAACGTTTTTGCAACTAAATGATATCGGGTCACCCTCTTCCCCAATTTCAGACGCCAGAGAATCAATGACTGTAGCACACTGAATAAGAAAATGCGCCTGGCGTGCATGCACTGCTGCCTAGGTTGCAGTAACTGCCGCATTAATAAGCGATCAGAACTGATTAAAATGCTATGATGAGGAAAAAAGGGTTGGGTGGCTGGCATGATGTGTTTACGAGATAGCCCGCTTCTCTTTTCAATGTGAACAATGTATCATTGCAATGCTAGCCGTAAATGAGTGTTTTATTTCTTTTTGTCCCTAGTTGCAGTTTCTTTTGTTTACCTTTACATTATGGATACATTTGCTCTATCCAATTTTAGATTTCTGATTGCATTTTTGTAATGCACTTAATTTCTCTGAAATATGTTTTTGCATGCATCCGGAAATGATAAGAACATCAAAACAATTATCAACAAAGCTATGCAGAATATGCTGTGAAAAATAAAATATGTGACTATCGCATTTGAAGCACAAATTTTAATAACATAAAAAATTTTTCATATTTCCATCATGGAATATAAATACAACATACTTTTGAAAGTTTATCGTGGTATTAGCATAGAAATTTACGTCAAGGCAGAAAGCAGAAGTAAACTATCTAACTCTTGAAAAAATCAACGTATGTCTATTTCTTTCTATCTTTCAGTTACTTTTATCCAAAGAACATATTTTATTTTACAATTAAGACATTTCATACACGAAAGCAACTACAAAAGAAAAGAAATAACATATCAAGGATTGCTTTTAAATACAAAGAAGCAATTCATTCTAAGTAAAAGGAACAGGGATCCAAACGTTTTATTTACTTGCAGAAAAAATAATTTTAAGGTTCGTGTTTCTATCGCAACCAGAAAATACGGCAAAACACAGGATATTCATTCTCTAGTGGCAACAAGTTGTGGCTGCGTGGCCCAACGATTTTATAACAGAATCAGTTTTACACATGCAGATTGCTGTTTTTTTTCGATAGATAGAATCTGTTGTAATGTATACAGATGCCTTTTTAATCATGTACCGCAACTGCATTGACAGCTTGAATATATTATAGAAAAAAAGACAAACAGAAAACACACATACAAACACGTGGGCGCGCGCACACGCACGCACGCACACACACACACACACACACACACACACACACACACACACACACACACACACACACACACACACACACACACACACACACACACACACACACACACACCCTGAATAGAGCTGAAGTTGTATCATAACTGTTTGTTACGTATTTTAGATAAAAGGGGGAGGGGTTGTACAAGCAAATGTACTTTGGATATAATTTTTTCTGCTCTGTACAGGATTTTTGAAAATTGCCAAAAACAATTTACTCCCTAGATGTAAGGTATCGGGTTATGGAAAACACACAGTAATCAATAAAACAGAAGAAAAAAACTCCAAACCAAACAAAGGAATTTCAGAATGATAAATCAATATACTGGGGACCTGGGTGGGGACATTGTCAGTGCACCTTGTAAAGCGGATCCTGCTTTTCTCTGGCGGCACAAAGCCTTTGAATCTTGGCCCCAGGGAAATGCGTGCGTCATGTAGTAACGTGACAAAGAGCACGCAGAGCACGGTTTTAATGCGCTGCTATTGAACTCCATCGGTGCAGAATGCCAGCTCGGTGTCTGACAGTCTCTCTCCCTCTTCTGTCTGTGTGTCTGTGTGCCTCCTGAACTGTCACTGTCTCTGTTTGACTAGGTCTGTTTCTGTATTCCTGTTTCTGTCTCTGCCTTTCTCCTTTTATCTTCCACATGTTTTCCTGCTATCTGTGTTATTCTCTCCCTTTGTCTGTTTGTCTGTATGTATCTCTTTCTCTCTCCTCTCTCTCTTCTCTTTGTTTTTGTCCTTTTTATTAGTCCATATCTCTCTTACTGCTGTCTCTTTCTATGACTCTTAATCTATCTCTTGTTTGTCCGTCTCTGTGTTATCTCTTCCTCTCTTTCTCTATATTTTTCTTACTCTCTCTCGTTCAGTCTGTTTGCCTGTATTTACAGAATGTCTCTCTCTTTTTTGTCATCATGCTTTTGCATTTTGTTTTCTGTTGTATGTCACCCTGTTTGTCTCTCTTGCTGTCTCTGTTCCTGCTTTTCCATTATAAGCCTCTATTTCTTTCTCTGTCTGTATGTCTCTTAATAATCCCATTTGGAAGTATATTCCAAGGAAGGAGGGATTGAGAGAGAGAGAGAGAGAGAGAGAGAGAGAGAGAGAGAGAGAGAGAGAGAGAGAGAGAGAGGAGAGAGAGAGAGAAGAGAGAGAAACAGACAGACAGAGATAGACAGAGACAGGCAGGCAGGTAGGCATGTTGGCATGCTGGCAGGCAGACAGTGAAGGACAGACAAAGAGACAGGGGCAGGGAGGGATCTTTGCATTTGAGGGTAACAGAACAAAAATTGTCGAGTCAGCTGAAAAAAGAAGCTAGGGGGAAGGGAATATCTACAAATCATGGTGATTAGATACAGATTGTTAATTTAGCATAAAACAAACCAATCTTTCAGCACAGATGCTTCACAGTGTCAGGTCAGATTGACACAGGCAACACAAAGACAGAACAAGAAAGAAAGACTGACAAAGCTGCAAACCTACACACAAAAATCAAGGAAACAAACAACAAACTAAGATGTTCTCATTCACACATATATACTCTTTGTCTCAGTGCAAATGGAGACCAACATGCCTTGTAACTTATCGTGGTTATTTTTTGCCTTGTCGAAGCAGGATCTTTACATTCTTTCAGTCAGGTTTGACACTTTTTACGTTTTTTTGTGGGTATTGTTGTTGCAGACTTGTGACACACATTTTCTATTTTAAGGTGTTGATGTGACTTTATCAGGCACAC
>CM060326.1:36860392-36870392 GCA_030674155.1 Stramonita haemastoma | reverse complement strand
AGACAATATCTGCTGAGATTTCAAACCTGCAGTTTTATCAACACTTTGATTATGCATACAACGATATGTGTTGTTGAAAACTGGTTTCTATTGCTGAAAACTGGTTTCCATTGGTTTGAATACGTTTTCTCAGTCAATTCATTTAGATAATGTCTAAATGTTTTGCAAAACTGCCTTTTGTCTAAAAGTTGACATAAGAAAAGGCATACAACATTTTTGTAAAATGATCGTGGGTAAATATTTCATATCACAGAATCTGCCCAAACTGCCAGAATTAGGAAGATTTCTTGTATGGTCTCATATTGCATGTCGACGTATGGTTATTGGACTGATATCCTCAGTACACACATATACCAGTTGTATAAAAGTCTACATACCATATGTTCATTAAATACAATCTACTCTGTCCTATTAAAAGTTCAAACACACACAACACACAACACACATACACACATACGCACTCACCCACCCCCCCACAGCACACTCGTACAAAACACTATATATGTACACACACCAGATACTCACACACACAGATACACACACCACATGCGTTCACACACCACATATGTACACACACCACGAACGTACGTATGTACACACACACACGCACGCACGCACGCACGCACACCACACACACCACACACACCGGGTTCAGTTCCCGGTCGAGGAGATTTTTCTTCTGGAGCTAACATCAGTGCTGACTCCGCTCCCGAAAAAGTTTTTTTCGGATGAGACTATAAACCAAGGCACCGTGTGCGGACGCACGCAGAAAATCTTGCGCACACGTTTAATCCTGTTCCACTTTTCGTAAGAGTAGGCCATCGTGTTCCGGTGGGAACAGATGACATTTATAAAACTGCATACACACGGGTACTGGACGTAAAAAAGCATATGATTGCTTATTCCATTATCTTTGATATAAAGAAAGAATAAAAATAAACAACACACACACACACACACAAACACACACACACACACACACACACACACACACACACACACACACACCACACACACACACACACACCAGCATTGATTTATTCATCAGAGCAGATCGTGCTCATCATAAATATATCCCCAACCTTTCATCATCACACTGTGCCAACCAGATTTGTTTTATGGCCGCAATTTTCTTCTCTGACAGTTATTCATTGTACGTGTCATGGGGAGGGGCTACTTTCTGCAAATAATACCCTTGCCGGCCAGTCTGGGATTTAGGGATGCTGATTTCATCGTCAGTTGTGATAGATTGGAAAAAGGTATTGTGGCAAGGAACTCAAAACAGGAAACAAGAGGAAGAAAGAGAGAGAGAGTTAAAAGCATAGAGAAAGAGGGAGAGAGAGAGGGTAGAGAGAGAGAGAGAGAGAGAGAGAGAGAGAGAGAGAGAGAGGAGGAGAGAGAGAGAGAGAGAGAGGGGGGGGGGTTAGAGAGATGAACAATTTAATTTATTGTGTAAAGTGTTTACCCGTTGGAAAAGTGAAGGGAGTGGATTAGGGTACATTGACGTAACTTTAGTTCAAGAATAGTATAACCAAAACAGAATTCTCTTTCTCTCTGTCTCTGTCTTTCTGTCTGTCTGTCTGTCTGTCTGTCTGTATGTCTCTCTGTCTGTCCTGTCTGTCTGTCTGTCTGTCTGTCTTCTCCTCTCTTCTCTCTCTCTCTCTCTCTCTCTCTCTTCTCTCTTCTCTCTCTCTTCTCTCTCTCTCTCTCTCTCTCTCTCTCTCTCTCTCTCTCTCTCTCTCTCTCTCTCTCTCTCTCTCTCTCTCTCTCTCTCTCTCTCTCTCCTCTCTCCTGTCTCCTCTCTCTCTCTTTTCTCCCTCTCTCTCTTCTCCCCTCTCTCTCTCTCTGTTCTCTGTCTCTCTTTCTCCCCATCCCCTCTCTCTACCCTCACTCTGCCACACAAACACACAGAGAAAAATAGACATGGGCACATAAATGCCCACACAGAAAAATAGACATGCTCACATAACCACACACACACACACCACACACACACCACACACACACACACACACACACACACACACACACACACACACACACACACACACACACATACACACACATACACACACACGCACGCACGCACGCATATTTACGCGCAAATACATATACATAATACATACATACACACACCACTCTCAAGTATATAGAAAGGTTTTATAACATAAGTCGGAATACAGCTACCTTAATGACGACCAAAAATGGTTGCATACACAAAATGTCACCGCTGGTATTGTTTGAGCTTTAAGCCCAGGAATATAATCTACACAAAAATACCAACAGGTTATCCCTTTCCTTCATTAACACAGAGACTAAGTGGAGGAGACTGCTCAAAAGTAAGCTATTTTAATTGAATTTATTCACTCAGCTTTCCGGAAGCAACATCTAAACGCAGATGTTCTTTAACGTTAGGTTAAACCGACACAAACTATGTTTGCGCGGATAGGAAAAAAAGAATAGGCTTGGCTTAGGGGTAAAAAGAAAAGCAAGCAAACAAAAAAGCATCAGGCAATAAAAACAAAACACAACTAATAGCATATCTAATGGTTTTTTTCTACTTGTTATTCTTTCTCTATTTAAAAACATTCGAGCATTTATCATTTTTTTTGTTTCTTTGTTCACAATGCATGCAACCTATTTTCCGCCCTTTTGGTCTGGTTCCAAATTTTCGTTAATTGTCATATTGGGTTTTGTGGCTGCTGTTTCATAAGAAGGATTTATTTCGAACTACTACTGGAACAAACACGCCTTATTATGACTGTATTTTATCTCTGCAGCTTCAAAAGCAAACGTGTTTGATTTCAGATAGCCTGGGTCTACTGTTTTGTCTTTCTATATCTCTCTTTTAAGTGTTGTTAACTGTTGTAATGACTAACCCAATGCAGACGCCCACATTTGCCTACCTTACTGTGTATTTGCTGTTGCCTTGACTTTGCCTTGTCTTACCTTGCAGTTTCTTTAAAAACATACACACATACATACACATACAAACGCACACTTAGACACACACATAAACGTACACACACACTCACCTCACATACACACACACACGCACGCACACACACACAAGAGTTACACACTTACACAAACACACACACACTACATACACACACACACATTACACACATTACTATACACACACTTACACACACACTTACACATTTGCACACACACTTACACATTACACACACACACTTACACACAACACTTACACACACTTACACACACTTGCACACACATACACTTACACACACACACACTTACACACATACACTTACACACACATACACACACGCGCGCGTGCGCACACATCATACACACACATTTACACACACTTACACACACACACATACACACACTTACAAACATATACACACATACACACACGCACACACACTTACGCACACATACACACACACACACACACGCCACCCACACACACACACACACACACAACACACACACACACACACACACACCACACACACACACACAGCACAGCAGCAGCAGCTCTGCAGTTTCCACACTGCTTTACTGTGAACCTCCGTCTAAAATGTTTCGTTTCGCATCGATCAATGCCTGGAAACTCAATCTCCTTTTTAAAATTCTCTTGATAAATTTGCTCTAGCCACTCAGCGAAAAATTTGCAGCCGCCCACTTTCCTGCATTTTTAAGGCGTCCATTCCAGGCTCATTGAATTTAAGATGTAAAGAAGGCGGATGGAAAGACTGTAAATAACATTGGGCCAGACTATCAGCTTAGTGAGCTTTGGATGTAAGCAAAGTGCCGAGGCTTCTATGCAGATGCAGGGGCCGGTAAAGCCTAGCGGTTAGAGCACTGTGCTCCTGATTTGTGGGCATGGGATCGAGCCACAGCCCAGGCGCCCGTTCAAGCGGATTTTCCCCTGGAGTTAGCATCCACACTGGCTCCACTCCCTAAAAAGTTCTTCTGGATGAGAGTATGGAAAATCTCTTATGGTTGAACGCACGCAGAATATCTGGTGTGCTCGGTAAAAACCTGTCTGTATTTCGGAAGAGTAGGCCATTTTGTAATAGTAGGAATTAACGACATCTTTTCAAAAATTATGTGTACAAATGTGTCGTGTAAGACACTTTAACGAAGTAGAAATGCAGTTACTTTGATGGTGGCAAAACGGTTGCATATTCAGCAAAACGTTCACCATGGGTAAACCTCCAGGGTTTAGCCGAGGAACAAAGGCAATCAAGCTGTATGGTTTGATATGTTGTGTTGAATTACCCTTCCTCCATGAACAAGTTCATAACATCACAGCTTGTATTAGCCTTTCAAGGAGAAGTATATCCTCTCAAGTTGAAGTATGTCAGCCTTCATTGTGAGACATTTAAAAACTGGCACACACACACACACAACGTTTCAATCCAGTGCGTGGTCTCTGCCTTGATGTAATTATAATGTGTGATTGGATAAACGGTGTGGAGATTATGGTTGATCCCAGGATGTCCAGTTTTAAGACACTTTGATAAACGGTAAAAGATAAACGGATTCCCATATCCTATGCAGTCGCTGGGGAGCTACATTTCACAGACCTCAGCTTCTCTAAGGGCCAGCATATTGAGGATGGGGTCCATCTCCTCTCCCTTGCTGCTCTACCTTATCCGTCCTTAAAGAGGGCAGATACACATTGAACACAAGGTGTACTGGACCTAAAGTACATTAAAAGGGTAACCACGCTCAACACTGCTTAGCCTTAGCTTGTGGAGAGTAAATGCACTGACTACTGTGCTCCTTTTGCCCCTTTATGACATCATATCATGCAATAAAGGTTTTTGTTTTGGTTGATTTGTGTTGGTTCTATTCTCTACACCATCTGATACTGATATCAAGTCATACTATAATGATAACAAAAATGTCTTTGTTTCGCAGGTCTGATCACTGGAGCGGAGCACAGCAAAAGGAAGTATAGTGCAGCATAGCCCCGCTCAATATCGGACGCTGTTGCGTGGTGCAGTATCTTAGAACACCGCCCCGTACAGATCATCAGTCACGAACAATGTTATGCGGTACAAGACTTCACGTTACGGTAAGCGTCCGTTTATTTTTGTTTTAGAAATGTCAGCCTCAGTGAACAATTTTTTATGTGCCATACCAGTAACTTAGTGATGCAGTTCCCTTTACTAAAGTGTCTTACACATTCACTGTTACATAATCATGATCTGTTGAAACTATCAGTGTTATATACTACAACTTAGTATACACTCATCCGTCTGTGTCCGTCCCTGTCTGACTGTCATCTCTCTTCTCTCTTCTCTCTCTCTCTCTCTCTCCTCTCTCTCTCTCTCTCTCTCTCTCTCTCTCTCTCTCTCTCTCTTCTCTCTCTCTCTCTTTCTCTCTCTCTCTCAATATGGTGCTTCATCTATTACTTTCTTCTCTGCAAACATGCTATGGCTTACCTAATACAAAAAACATGTTTTAAGAATGAGCAAGTTCGTATTACCCCGGAGTATTGACCATAGCATTATCTAAACACACAGCCCCCAAGCAAAACTGCAGGTTTCTTTTCACACGGTGTGTTTATCTCTCACCACAATCCTTCCATTAATGGCCAGATACACACCGCTTGCCCCTCAGGCACTTAGTCCACCTCCTCAGCGTGCTGCAGTGATGATCCGGGAACATGAATAGCACAGGAAAGGTTGTCTGTGGGTGCTCATTTTACCTTGCAGGTGTGATAACCAGAAATAATGTGTGCACTGCCTTTATGCAGAGACAGACTGAAACTGAAGCAGTGGGATCAGCTTAGTGATAAAGAAACACCCCTCTGTCCTTCTTTCTAACTTTTTTTCCCAGCTTTTTGGATTTGTCTGAAATTTTTGTCGTAATGTCACTGTAAAAGCTGAAGAAAAATCTTTTGTTCTAATTATATAGATATGTTTAGCAGTAACCACTGCATGTTTTCTATCAGAACCATAATGGCAAGCTCAGGCTATGAATAAGTTTTGGTTGTGGATATCTGGGTCTGTGTCTATTTTTCAATCAACAGTTGTTGTCTTTTTTGCTTTTGTTTTGATTTGAAATTGTAGTTTCATTGTTTGTCTCTTTCTCTGTCTTTTTAGTTCTTTCATCTTGTATATCACATATTTGCTTGCTTGTAACCTAAATCATCTACATAAATTGAGATAATAATACAGCAAGAACAATACAGGAGTGTGTTCCATTCTTACCAACACCGTGTGTATCATCCAAGCACAGATATCACAGAAAAGCTTTGAATTGTGTCATGCTGCATTCATTACCAGACCAGCATTCCATAAAGATCAAGGTAAACACTACCTCTTCAGTGTGCTGCAGTGGTGAACAGTGAGCATGCATCACAGGGAGGGCCATCTGTAGGTGGTCATGCTACCCCTGCAGTTGTAAAGGTAAAAAAAAACTCCCATAAACTATGGGGTCATAGGGAAGCAAGGCATCAGACCTCACTTTCTCCAGTGGTTTGCATATTGAGGGCAGCACCCACCTCTTCTTGCTCACTACTGCAGTAGTGGCATCCTGAAATAAGGTGTTCTTTGCCCTCAGGCTGCCACAGGCTGAAGCCCAGGCAGTGGGGTGAGCTAACCTAGGTGATAAAGAAAAGTTCTGTTCTCCCAGTGCAGTGCTCTTCTTTGGCCTCAGGGTCTTTAGGAGTTAGGTGGTGAATATTTCTTATGGATGCCCAGGGGAAATTATTTGATTTTAGCATATTGTCTTAGATGACCTGGCAATGTGTGTGAATGTGTGTGTGTTTGTGTGTGTGTGCGTGCGTGCACGCGTGCACGCATACTTTGGCAGAATACTTTAGAGCATGAAATATTATGTAGCCACATGCCTTATTTGACTGGTTGTATCTTTCTGTCTGGGTGCTTATTTTCTCTCTTTAAATACGTCTGCTGTCTACCTCTCTTTGTCTTTCTCTGTCTCTGCCTTTCTCTTCTTTTCCTATGCTTTTCTGTTTCTGTCCTTTAGTATTTTTGCTTTATGTGTTTAAATGCCTTTCTTTGTGTACAATGGTGTCTTTTTATCTATGAATTGTTACTGTACTCTCCTTTAAAGTGGTGTCTCATACCCTCCAAATCAGAAGCTCTTTTCCTGTGTCTATGTCTGTGTGTGCATGCGTCTCTTTAGGTCTGTCTCATTCTGCATGTCTGTCTCTGTGTATCTCTCTTGTCTCTCTTGTGTCTCTCTCTGTCTCTTTCTGTATCTCTCTGTCTGTCTGTCTGTCTGTGTGTCTCTCTATCTCTCTCTCTCTCTCTCTGCCTGTCTACCTCTCCTTCATGACCTACTTTCTCCATGCAAGCATTCTACAGCCATTTCAGTTAGAAAAACGAGATGGTTAGAAAAAGAGCACTACCAGCAAACTCCTTTAATGAAGAAAAATCATGAAAGCAGGTATATATCTGCCTGTGTAATGATGTGCTTGAAAACAGTCCTACATGCGAACTTCTCATCCAGAGTGTAGCTTCAATCCCACAACAATTTCCAGGCGCAAGGAGTTCGTCACAGTGCATATCGCGGGTGACCCCCATGCTCTTAAGCTGTGGAACGCACAACACCATTCACTGCCAGCCTGCTATTAATGGCCAGATACACACCGCATGCCCCTCAGGCACTAAACCCACCTCTCCAGTGTGCTGCAGTGATGATCAGGGAACATGAATAGCACAGGAAGGGCTCTCTGCGGGGGATCACTTTACCCAGCAGTTGTAGCAGCTTGAAATAACGTGTGCACTGCCCTCGGGCTGAGAGAGGCTGAAACAGAGACATTAAGATGAGGTGAGAGGTAAAATGAAGCCCTTCCCTTTCAGTTTTTTCTTCCCTGTCTATGTCTTTCTAGAACAACTGTAGGGTTTTTTATATTAAAAATGCGGAAACAAAACCATGTATGTATGTGTGGCCTTGCAAATGAATGCGAGAAATTTGAATTGAACACATTGTACGAAAGGAATTTATTTTGCAAAGGTAACAGATTAGTTTTTTTGTCTTTTATATCCTGGCCTCATGAATGTAAAATGAAACAGAACCTAAAAATCAAAGGAAAAATGTATCCTAAATGATCTAGGACAACATTTAAAACAGTCAGATATAGAAAACATGAGTATGTGCACACAAGAGATAGAGAGATAGAGAGCGAACAGAGAGTGGGAAGAGACAGAGCAGAGAGAATATATAGAGAGATTTGAAATATACATCATCAACAAATTTTTTAGAACTAGGAACTAACTGTTTGAATTTTACCACGATTGACCGGGGATGATTTAGCTGTCTGAACTATTGAAGGTTAAAAAAATGCTTAAAAGTTTCGTGCTGTTTCTGTAGGCGATCAAACATCATATGACAATACCTTAAATCCTAGACAAAAGGTTTCCCTCTTAGAGATGTTGAAAAAAAATTCATATCTAATTTTCCGAATATCACTTGGTTTAATTCTCTTCGAAGTTCTATGTTCCCCGTTTTTTTTTTTTTTATAGATCTATTTGTTGAAATCTTTTTCCACTGTATTTTGGAATTTAAGCTTTTTTTTTTAAAAACCGTGTATTTGCCCCCATCCTCTTTCTCTATTACTACATCTCTGTCTTTGTCCTTCTTGTCGGTCTGTTTGTTGTCTTGCTCTGCTGTCTTGTCCCTCTCTCTCTGACTATGTCTCTGTCTCTGTCTGTCTCTGTCTCTCTCTCTGTCCACTGTGACCATTTTATCCCGCAAGCATCCGAATCTAATTAAATGAACGAACATAAAATTGTAAGAAAAACTGTATGTGTATATTTCATCTGGATCATTATACATGTGTTATGTAAGTCATAGCCCAAGGGAGTATCAGAATACAATGCTCAAAACATACACACGACCAGTTAAAATAGTGTTCACGATCCCTGTGGCTAAAACAGGCTGAAGCTTAGAGCTGGATGGTAAAGACATTTCCTTCTGCTTTGTATTCTCTTTCATTGCCTCTAGGTCTATCTGGAACCAGTGTTCATAACTCTTTTAAGGGAAAAGCACTAATAGAGAAACAAGGCTGGATTGAAATATACATTCATACACGGGAACCATCTTTGGCTTTACTTCTATAATTCAGTGTCTTTCTTTTTTCTATGTATAACATTTATGTGTCCATCCTCTATCTTTCTATCTCTTCTCTTTATTTTCTTCTCTATCTATCTATCTATCTATCTATCTTCTTCTCTATCTATCTATCTACCTATCTATCTATTTATTTCTAGCTAGGGCTATGCTAGCTAACTAATAGCTGTATGTTCTATCTATCTCTCGTTCTATCTACTATCTAGCTAGCTATTTATTCTCATGCCCTTTCTTTATGTATATTTCTATCTCTGCATCTGCCCCTGTGCTTAGGTCAGTCTCTTTCACTGTTCCTTTCTCTGTCTCTGCCTGTTACTTTCTCTCTGACTCTCTCTATCTCTCTCTCTCACTCTCTGACTCTCTTATTCTCTCGCACACACTCTTTCTCTTCCTCCCTAACTTATATTCTCCCCTGCAAGCATCTTACACAACTAATCGATAGGAAAAATGACAGTTGGAAAAGAGCAAGCACCTATTTTCCTGACCATTACCAATGCATTATGCAATCACACAGTCCTTAGCAAAACTCCACACTGCAGTTCACACAGTATGTGCACTTCATTCACCGCCATCCTACCATAAATGACCAGATACACACAGCCCCTCAGGCATATAATCTGCCTCTTCAATGCGCTGCAGTAATGATCAGTGAGCATGAATAGCACAGGAAGGGCCGGATGTCTGTGAGTGGTCATTTTACCCTGCACTTGTTAGTAGTCTGAAATTACGTGTAGGATGCCCTCAGGCTGAGAGAGGGTGAAGCAGCAGCAGTAGGATAAGCTGTGTGGCCAATTCAGTCCTACCTCTCACTGTTTAGTTACTGTCTTTGACTATGGGTCTTTCTGGAACTTCTGTTGCAGGTTTGTTGTACAGTACAGTGTGGGAATGATTCCATCTATGCAGGCAAAGT
>CM060326.1:36842892-36855392 GCA_030674155.1 Stramonita haemastoma | reverse complement strand
TAATCTGGCCTGAATCGACTTGACATGAAAAATAAGTCAACGGACTGATATGACTTGAAACAAAAAAGTTACAGGATTAAAATGAGTTGACCCAAATAATCATGCCATAGGACAGAAATGACTTAACAGACAGAATATGTTACAGGGCTGAAGTTATCGGACACATATATTACGTTACTGGCCATTGTCACGCTCCTTAAGGGAGTGTGAAGAAAACCCCACCCATACCCACTCTATCTAACTTCCCGACAACAACAAACGCAGAACACAGAGGAGAAATTTCCAATCTTTACTATTCAATTTTTGATGATAATGAAAATCAGCAATCAAAAAATAACAAGGCAAAACCAACGCACCAAAATACACTTCCTCACGCTCACAAAATCTTATATAGTAAACAACAACAAAAATAATAACAATGCAAAAATCACACGCAAAAAATGTACAAGTTTTCACACCCACATACAACCGCACTCTAATCTAAATATTATATATTAGCTCTAATTTAAGGTCCTGTATTTCTTACTCTTTTCCTTTTTCTCTAAAAACAGTCTTTAAAGTCCAAAGATGAATTAAAAAAGAAACACGCAAAGACCACACACCAAAAGAATCACTTTCCTGACAATACGATGGAGAAGACGAAGCAGACGAAGAAGACGTGCTGAAGACAATGTACAAGGTAGGACTTGATGACTGGAGGTCGACAGGAACTGGTGGCGAACAGGAACTGGTGGTAACGGAAACCTGTCACTGGAACTAATATGGCGCACTCCTGCACCCCAACCGACGTGACTAGACGAACAAGTGACAAACAGTGACGAAGAACGAAGAACGAAGAACTGTTCTGTGTAGATTAAGTGAACTAACCCACTTCCCCACTTCCAAAACTCCTCCTCCTACCCCCGCCCCCCTCCCTACATACACACACACTCACACGCCTACACTTTTTTTTTCTTTTTTTTTTTTTTTCTTTTTTTTTTTTCTTTTTTCTTTTTTTAATTTTAAATGTCTAATATCACATTTTGTGAAAAGACGTAAAATGAATCGAACTGGGCTGAAATGACTTGGGCCAAATGAATAAGTTAGTCGACAGAAAGGATTTAACAAGAATAAGTTACAGGGCTGAATTAACTTGACACAGATGAATAAGTAGACTGAAATAAGTTAAAAGACCTACTTGACTAAAATCATGCGTTCTCGATCCTGTACCTGCTTCTCTTTTCGTTCAGTGCATTCCACAGCTTATACCTACTATCACAAAAATAGTAAACTCATCTCTTCGTTCTGGAAATTTTCCATCAGCTCTCAAAACTGCGATAGTCACACCTCTACTCAAAAAGCACGACCTCGATCCTAATATCCTGAAGAACTATTGACCTGTCTCTAATATGCCTTTTATCTCTAAAGTCCTTGAAAAAGTTGTCCTGAAACAACTCAATAACCATCTTCTTTCCAATAATCTCTTCCCCCCTTTTTAGTCTGCCTATCGCGTCAACCACAGCACTGAAACCACCCTGGTTCATACTCTAAACATGCTTCTCCATGCTTCTGACTCAGGGTAAATCTCCCTTCTTACTCTTCTCGACTTATCTGCTGCCTTTGACACCATAGACCATTCAACTCTTCTCTCCCGTCTCCAAAACATGTTTGGCATTAAAGGCACAGCCCTCACCTGGTTCACTTTATGCCTTAAAGACCGAGTCCACACAGTTGCAGTAAACAAGATTCAATCAGCACCTGCCAAACTGGAATGTGGTGTCCCTCAGGGATCAGTTCTGGGCCCTCTTCTCTTTACCCTCTATACTGCTCCACTGTCACATACAATAGACCGTCATCATATCAATTATCACTTTTATGCTGACGACTCGCAGATTCAAAGCAGTGACACACCTGAAAATCTTCCTTCTCTCTTGACAAATATGACCAGCTGCCTTCAAGACATCCAACACTGGATGATACAAAACAAATTACAACTAAATGCAGATAAAACCGAAGCCATGCTTGTAGGCACCAAACACAAACTCTCCTCCATTCCAACAACTTCAATAGAATTCGGCAATACGTCAGTTCCGCTATCCACTTCTGTGAAGTATCTAGGAGTCGTTGTGGACAACACTCTCTCCATGCAAAAATTCATTATCCAAACCTGTCAGTCATGCTACTATCAACTACGGCGTATTAGCGCAATTCGAAAGTACCTGTCCACTGATGCAACATCCAAACTCGTCATTTCTCTTATTCTCTCACGTCTGGACTATTGCAATTCTCTTTTGGCTGGTCTGCCAGCATCCATCCACTCCCTTCAACGTATACAAAACTCTGCAGCTCGTCTTGTCCTCAGAACGAAAAAATCTGAGCACATTACCCCTCTCTTGAAATATCTCCATCTCTCCAAGGGTTAGAGAGAGAGAGAGAGAAGGGGGGGGGGGGGGGGGGAGGGAGAGATGTCCAGCACTCCCCTTAACGTTTCCTTTAATACCTGGAGAATTCCGTGTGACACTCCACTGAATGTTTTAAACAGTATGTCGTCATCAAGCAGAGCCTAGCAGACCCCACCTTGTCATGGAATTTCCAGAGCAGTGGGTTTTTTTTTTATAAAGATGGAAACACTATCGATGATGAAAGAACCACCAGCATCCCAGTGGAATTGCGTTTGGGTCGTAGGGAAGAGTACAGCTTTGCTGATAGAGATTACTTTGCCAAAGCTAAAACCTGACAGTTCTTGCCGTGACATCTTACATCATTTGGGCAATCACAGCATTGTGTGATATACTTCGCTGACGCAAACAAACTCTTTATGTAACCCATGTAATGGAGAGAATGCTTACAGGATTTATAAAATCAGCATGATATAGTTCATTAGGAAATCAACTAGCTATACATATTTTTAATAAGGCAAAGATACATATTTTATCCCCTTTCGACTATCAATCAACCAATTACTTAAAGTTTTGACAACGCTTGTTAATGTTATTTATGGATAATCAGAATTGAATTAGAACAAACCATGGAAACCCCTAAAGAAACACATTCCTGCTTATTTGTAATTTATTTCAATCTTTGTACTGCATTAAATCGGACTACCAGCCAGACTGCTTTTGATCACGTTTCTCCATTTCTCAGAAGTGCACTAGTCAAATAGTTACAACAGCATGACCGAAAGTTGGCAGAAACCTAGAAAATGGGTTCTAGTCTCAAGTCAGTTAAAGTCAAATTTTCCTCCAATGTTCCCTTCCGTCTATTCATATGTTATCCTTTTAGAACGCGCAATCCCTATTGTCCTGCTGCCCTTGCTTTTGCTAATTGTATCTGTTAGCTTTTTAACAGATCGTTGTTCACTTGCTCTGGAATCGTCGTAAATGCTTTACTACTGGTTTCTTGGAGACAGACACTGAAAATAGCAAAACAGAAAAAAAAAGAACATTAATTTTGTTGAAGATATGCGTCGAGAGGATTAGACGTCTTTCTATCTTTGTATTATGCATGTGTGTGTGTGTGTGTGTGTGTGTGTGTGTGTGTGTGTGTGTGTGTGTGTGTGTGTGTGTGTGTGTGTGTGTGTGTGTGTGTGTGTGAATATTAGC
This sequence comes from Stramonita haemastoma, assembly GCA_030674155.1. Lineage (NCBI taxonomy): Eukaryota > Metazoa > Mollusca > Gastropoda > Neogastropoda > Muricidae > Stramonita > Stramonita haemastoma. Next base: position 36,851,811 of record CM060326.1, on the reverse strand, counting down.
CTGTGGATTTTCGTTATGATCATGGGCATGAAGCATAAAAAGAACATGAAATAGCCGAAGACAAAACTTTCATATGACGCTGGTCGCTAAAAGGAAAGAGGGAATTGTCTGGGTGTTGAAGGGGGATGGATAAGGATGGTGAACGGAGGAGGAGAGCTAAAGGGGTATAAGGAGGTGAAAGTGCTGATGATGTGTACTTAGCTTCATAAACACGGTCTGGCTTGTACCTCGGAAAGCTATAAACACAGTCTGTGCCTCTATCACAACATTTGCAAGGGCGCACAGTGCTTTTAGCAGAAGTGTAGACAACAATGAGGATAATGTTACAGATTCTGAACCTGGCTGTATTCAGGACCAGGGCTCGTTTGACAAATGCACTGAATCAGGATTTTGTACTGGAAGTCAATATACTGTTTATGAAGTCTCTAAACATCATGCTGTTCATCTTGTGGCTTAGTGAATTCAAACATTGTATTTGGGAGCAAAATGGTACACATCTCTTCGCGAATATTGTCAGATATAGATTAAGTTCTTGTTCATAAGTTACAGTAAATACATACGAAATCCACAGATTCCCGTTAGTTGAAATCTAAAAGAAAACACATATGCCTTTCCTGGGAAACAGATGCTTGTAGAATGAAAAATCATGCAGCATTTCTTCAGCTGCAAGAGTTTGATCAAATAAACATATGAGTATTTAAATGAAATGACCTCTGGTTATTTTTCTTACAATTTTATATACCTAAACAATTGCAGTCAATGACTGATTCATGTGGATCTAGATGTGGCTTAAACATGGCTTGTTTTATAGATCAGTGCACATGGTACACTGGGTGAGTTTTGTTTGTTTCACTGTACAATAACCAGAAAAAAAGGAAAAACATATACGTTTTTATTGTGTAAGAATGAAACAAAACTCTACACAGAAAGTACAGGATCAACAGTTCCTGTTGTATATGAATAACTCGTTATTTCAAAAACTAGGTTTTAGAACTTGCAAATTAGTGTGCTTTGCTCATTTCTGTTATTCCAGAACATCAAATGCCGCAGTAATCTATGAACATCACAAGCACACACTTACACCCACACCCACACCCACACCCACACCCCCACCACACCCACACATACACACACACACAAACACCACAAACACACACACACACACACACACACACACACACACACACACACACACACACACACACACACACACACACACACACACACACACACACAACACACACACACACACTCATGCGTGCACGCAGGCAAATGAACAGGTGCATTACAAAACAGCAAAGTGTTCGAGGAAAGTATACGCTGTATTACATGCGGGAAAGGGGTTTGTAAATGCTTCACGTAAAACAGACGGGGAAGATAGCATCAATATGTAAGAAGAGCAGCTGCACTGATGTGATGACCGTAATTACTGCTGAGAAATACAACCACACACACTTTCATGTCATTACTGGCTGGCTCAGGTGCCAGTATTTTATCGCACGTGTTCAAAGCAGCCCTGACTTTCAGAGCTGCCAGAGATGTCATCGTCTTGTGTGATGTCTTTCAACAGTCTGTACCAGGTCTTTGACCTCTCCTGTCCAAGAAATCATTAGCACGAGACAGAGACCACATGTGTTTTCTTGTATGGTATATTCAAGAGTATATTAATGATAGTCATGACATACGTGAAATTCCAGCGTGCTTTCTCCAGAGATAACATAGTTAGACAAAATATGTTTTTATGGTATGACAGAGTTCTGCAACTTTGTTTCTCCTGCTGGAATATTTGTAAGATTTTTTTTAAACAACCGTTTTACTAGAAAGAAAACCCCTTTTTAGTGATCCTTTTTGTTTCGTTTGGTTGTGGGCTTTTCTTTTTTTTTTTTTTTGTTTTAATTTCAGTTCCAGCATTTTGATGCGTGTTTGATCTAGGACATTGGTTTATATTCTTTTGTGAAGAAGGGAGGGTCAGTGACGACTAATCATATTTTCATGGATGGTGATAGTAAATTGGTCTCCATTGACTCTTGCCATATTAAAAGAACTTTTTAGATTGCTGCACAAACGCTAGATACACAATTGTTCCATGATGATGATGATGATGATTGTGGCAGTTGCAAGCATAATGTTTGGTTATTTCCTGTGCTTGTAGGTCTGCAGCATGTCTGCCCACTGGCAACAGCAGCTCATTACAGATTTACCTGAACAAAAGCAAAAGAATGGTGTGGGAAGGCAGAAATTAAGAGAGAGAGGAGGAGGAGGGAAGGAGAGAGAGATGGAGAGAGAGAGAGGGGGGGATAGGCAAACAGATACAAAAAGTGAAACTTCTAGCACATAATTTCCAGAAGGGGGGAATGGTATCTATAACGAAAGAGCTCTCGGCATCTCCATGGTGAATCAATCAGTCAGGCAATCAACCAATCAGAGTCCTGGCAGCACATCTTCTCTTTTAAACGATAGAAAAACCAATAAAAGCGCAAACTGCTCAGAGAGCAAGCATCCAATTCAACACAATCAAGTCAAAATATTTCTGTCTCACGGTGTCTACCTGTTTCGTTTCGAGTACAAATCATATCACCATCAGCGTGTGTCTTTCAGCCTTGTCTTCTACTTCTCTGCTATAGCCATCTTGCCATTTCTTGTGCCCTCTCAGCCTCTGTCAGCTGCTCTCCTTCTCTTTTGTCTTTTGTGTCTGACTTCCTTGGCTTCTGTGGAGAACCCCTGCTCACTTGGTCAGAAAATGGTCTGAGAAACTTCATTATTTGTTTCTCTGAAGCAGGCTTTGAGGGGGGTGACAAACTGAAGATGTGCTTTTGACTAGGTCATGGGTTTTGTTTCTTCTCTCTCTCTCTCTCTCTCTCCTCTCCTCCTCTCTCTCTCTCTCTCTCTCTCTCTCTCTCTCTCTCTCTCTCTCTCTCTCTCTATATATATATATATATATTTGTGGGGGTGGGTGGGTGGGGTGGGGGTGGCCCTTTTGTATATTGAGAAAAGGAAGACGCTTTTGTGTTGATGCCCCCCTCTCCCTCTCTCCCTCCCTCCCTCCCCCCCCCCCCTCTCTCTCTGTGCGTGAGTGTATGCGTGAATGCTTTTGTGTGTGCACGCGTGCATGCAAAGAGAGCAAGTGTACAAATACACTCGCTTTTTGCGCTTTGGGTTTTTTTTGTAAACAAGCATTGGTGTTTGTTTTTGCATATTAGTATTTTGTCAGCATAAAAAAATATAAAAAACCAAGGCCCCTCCACCCCCACCCCTCAAAACAAAGGAAGATCTAAGCAGACTTGTTTGTCTAAGGGTGGGGGTAGACTAAAAACAGTGTGCGTATTAAAGAGAACTGAATTATCTTTTTTAAAAAGGGATATAAGCTTAGGGGAGGGAAGAAAAGAGATAGGGGAGGAGAGTGAATGTGGTGATGATGTGTAGCTCCTGTCTGTCAACACTGTCTGACCTACTCTGTGTACTGCTATCACCGCACAACGATGATCATCTGTACCCAGTCTTGGGAAGCCTCACACATCTTCCAGCTAGACTGTTGACAAAGAAGCTGATGATGTTTGAGATTCGGAAGGAGACCGCGAACAAACATACTTGTGTTTTGTAAAGTATTTGGTAATAAAGAGATTACTATTTTATTTATTGTATGTTATTTTTTTATATCTTGAAAGTAAGACATTTTTTTTTCAAATTCTTACAGTTAAGGTCTTGGTATAACATGGCTAGAGTAATGAATCGGAGGGGGAAAACTTCAAACAAAATATGCAAATTTATTTCATATAATAGAGAGCTGTTGTGAGAAATATCGGTTTTTTTTTTATTCTTTTGTAACTGAGGCAGATCACGATATAGAAAAAAGCGATCAATTAATTTGATGTGAACTATAAAACAAAATAGATGGAACTTTTAGATTGAAAACGATGCACAAGTCTGAAAACCAATTGAAATGTGTGTCTGAGAATATACCATACCATACCATACCATACCATACCATACCATACCATACCATACCATACCATACCATACACCCATACCAACCATACCAACCATACCAACATACCATACATACCAGACCAGACCATACCATACCATACCAACCAGACCATACCATACCATACCATACCATGCAGAGAGTAAACATTCATGGGAAGATGGTAGCTATATACATATTTTCGGGCTGGTTTTCCTAAAACATCTACATAAATCCCCACAAATCACTTGGTGGCTATACATTGAATATTCATTTTTACTTCCGAATAATGTACACAAAAACATTATCGTCAAAGACAATCAAATCTAGTAGACAATGTACACAACCACACACACAAACACACACATAACACACACACACACACACACAAACACACACACACAAACACACACACACACCAAACAGCACAAGCACACACACAAACCACACACAAAGACACGCACAAGGAAGACATACAGACAGAAAACAACACACACACATAACACACACACACACACCCATTTTGCTAAGCGATACATCTGGATTATTTTACAGTCCACTTAGTCAGGATGCCATCAATAAAACAACAGCTGCACTGATTCCGTGACCAGCATCACAGCCGAGAAGACAGGGCAGCCACACTGTATCCTCATCACTGTATCGGCTCAGGTGCCTGTGTTCCTTCACACGTGTCCAACCCCATTCCAGCCTCCCTGGTTCCCCTGCCAGAGATGTCATCACATTGAGGTCTGGGATACCGCAGTCTGACTCAGGTCCTTCACCCCTCCTGTCCAGCGATATATAGTAGAGATAGTGGGCACCTGTTCTACACAGTATATTAAATTGCATTGTAGTATATTGTGCAGCGCCAATCTTCGTCTTTCTCTTCGTCGAACGCTCTGACAGCATCTAATTGTTGTCTGTTATAATTATGAGCGAAAATGCGTCACGCTGCCGTAAAGTGCCTGACATATCAGGCCCAGCGCTTCTGACTTTTATTATTTATTTTATTTATTCTTTTTATTTCAGGATAATGGAATAAGCACTCATATGCTTTTTTGTATCCAGTCGTCGTGTGTATGCATTTTTTTATTATGAATCTTGTCATCTGTTCCCAGCGGCACATAATGGCTTACTCTTACGAACAGTGGAACAGTATTTGACGTGTACACAAGATGTTCTTCGGTTTATAGTCTCATCCGAAGTACTTGTAGGAAGAGTGGTTTCAGCACTGATGTTAACTCCAGAGTAAAAATCCCCTTGACTTCGGCATAAGAGAGAATTATTATCTTTTAAGTATTTCTGGTGGAAATGGCAGGAGAATTGACCAAGAAGGCATAACATAGACAAGAAGGAGGTGACAGGAAGAAAAGGAACAGGGCAGAAACAAAGACAGTGATCGAAAAGAGGACATTTCTAGCACATAGTTTTCAGAAGGTGGGGATGCTATTTACACTGACAGGCGCCTGGTATTCCCACGGGTGGGGGGTGGGGAGTGGTACGGTGCTAAAAAAAACCGCCACATTTTAGGCACTAGTGTAGTGAAAACTACCCGCATGCTTGAAACTGTTTGTTCTATCTGTGGAGGAAAAAGAAATAAGCCGCACAGTTGTTACGTATTGCAAGAAAATAGTTTCCTTCTTTTCTGTGAGAATGTCTGTTTAGTGGACTTTTAAGAGTGTACTTCTTTTACCAAGCACAAATCTCTTGTTGTTATAGATCTGTTTTTATCAACGATGAATATTATTATATTGTTTTGTGCAAGCGGTGAATAATTTTACCATTTGGCAGGATTTGATTTCGATAAATCTTCTTGATTTGCAGAGTAGATTCTATGTGTAGACAAAAGTTTGCCATAATATGCTAGAAGTGGTGGTAGTAACCATCCAAGAATGTAGAGAGGAACACAGGCAAAAACAGAGACATGTACGATAGAAACAGAGACAGAGACACATAACACGCGGGTACACAGACAGCCGTACACACGCCTGTGCACGCGCGTGCAAGCACGCACACACACATATACACACACATGCATGCACACACACAAACGCACGCACACATAACACACACATACATACACACAGAGACAAACACACACTCGCAGGCAGGCACGCATGCACGCAGACAACACAACACACACACACACACACACACACACACACACACACACACACACACACACACACACACACACACACACACACACACACACACACACACACACACAACACAAACATCACAACAACTCGCAACACAAAGTTCTTTGGATGAGACTATAAACCACGGCGCTGTGTGCGAACCCACGCAGAACATCTTTTGCACACGTTAAACCCTGTTTCGCTTTTCGTTAAAGTAGGCCAGTATGTGTCGGTGGGAACAAATGATCAGCTTTACAAAACTGCAAACACTCGGGATTGGATTTAAAAAAGCACATGAGTGCTTAGCCGATTATATCCTCGATATAAGAATAAATTAAATAATAAGATAAATACTCACACATACAAACACACACAACACACGTACTCACACACTCACTCACACACCCCAACACACACACACATACACACACACACACACTCACCCTCCCCCCCCCCCGCACGCACACACACACACACACACACACACACACACACACACACACCACACACACACCACACACACACACACACAACACACAACAGAGCTGCAGCAGCAAAGACAAGACTAGAGAGAGAGGCAGACAGGATCTGGAGGTGGGGAGATCATGACGACGATGCAAAACAGCAGAAGACAGCCGAGATTGATCAGCCCTTTTCCTTAGTGCATGGGGAGCAGAGAGGAAACCTCCCTGGGGAAAAAGTGCTCAGAGGCAAATGAGGGAGAGGACGAGGAGGAGGAGGAGAGGAGAGGGGAGGGTGAAGATAGACAGTGTGGGGAGATGAATAGGGGGGTGGGGGAAGGAGCAAGGAAGAAATGCGGGATGACTGAGAAGGGGGAGAGGGATAATAGTGGGGTTAGTTAGGGTGAGGTGGTGGATGTTCTGGGTTGTTGTTTTGTTTGGTTTGTTAGTCTTCTTATTCAGATTTTTTGTGTGTGTAATCTCTCTTTCTTTGATTCTGAATCTGATTCTCTTTTGTCTTTTTTTAGAATGTGAATCTGTGTTAGTTTTGTTTTGTTTATCTGGTTTGTGGTGTTTCTGTGTGTCTGTCTATTTGTGTTTCTCTTTATCTCTGTCTGTCTGTCTGTCTGTCTGTCTGTCTGTCTGTCTGTCTGTCTGTCTGTCAGTCTGTCTGTCAGTCTGTCTGTCTGTCTCTCTGTCTGTCTCTCTCTGTCTCTCTCTCTCTCTCTCTCTCTCTCACTCTCTCAAACGCACGCACACGCACACACCCACATAAACACACGCACGCACGCATACACATACACACACCACGCACACCCACATATTAAGGTAAACAGACAACCAGACAGACATACACACACACAGACCGACACGGTCCAACCTTGATAAATCTTAATACACCATCATCTATGACTCATCTACTAAAATGATGTGTTCCAATGTAGAGAATTTCTCCATATACATTAGCATCACCTATAGTGAAGACGGGGACCGTAAAGTGTCATAAAAAGTGAAGAGCGGGTCCCCCCCAGCCAACACAGACTATATGAACACATAAAGCTGTCATCACTGCGGGGATGCCAGACACATGCAGAGAGGAATGACGGTGGGTGATGTCTGGCACTGGGGAGGGGATTTTTCCCCAGATAGCAGCATCCCCTCCCCCTCCCCCTCCCTTCTAACAGTCCTCCCTCTCTCCAGCCTCCCATGTATTGATTATTTTTTTCGCGGCGGCAACACTTGGCGCTTTCCTTGTAGCCACAGAGAGTTAGTTCCTCACAGGACGCTGGAGAGGTGTCCTCAGTGTAGCCAGTGTCTCTGACTGGGGGGAATAGGCATCTGTGTGTTCTTTGTGTATCCACTGTTCTGAAACCGCTATATTACTGCTCTTGTTTCTTCTTCTTCTTCTTGTTCTTCTAGTTTGTTCTTCTTGTTCTTCTTGTTCTTGTTCTTCTTGTTCTTGTTCTTCTTGTTCTTCTTCTTCTTGTTCTTGTTCTAGTTCTTCTTGTTCTTCTTGTTCTTCTTGTTCTTGTTCTTGTTCTAGTTCTTCTTCTTCTTCTTCTTCTTCTTCTTCTTCTTCTTCTTCTTCTTCTTCTTCTTCTTCTTTTTCTTCTTCTTCTTTGTTCCTAATCTATGAAAATGATCGTAATTACTGATGAATTATCGTTAATGTGTGTCTCTCTTGATTTGTGAAGTCTTTGAATGGGTTATTTCAATTGTTGACGCAGTTTGGATGTTAAGTTATTCCAAGCAGTAAAATTCCATTAGAATGATTTTGAAGATATCAATTCATGACAGTGGCAAAATCAAAAGGACAAAAAAACAATACTGCAAGATACTGTCCAAGGAAGAAGAAAAAGAGGAAGACCAAAGAAGAGATGGGACGCCGACAACATCAGCGAATGAACAGACCTAGAACTCAACAAAACCCTTAGAAAGGCAGAACAGAGTGAGGAATGGAGGGAACTGCTTGTTAAGTCTTCATGGGTGCCCCCACGGTCACCAGACTAAGGGATAAATGGATAGATAGATAGATAGATAGATAGATAGATAGATAGATAGATAGATAGATAGATAGATGGATGGATGGATGGATGGATGGATGGATGGATGGACGACGGACGGACGGACGGACGGACGGACGGACAGACAGACAGACAGACAGACAGACAGACAGACAGACAGACAGATAGATAGATAGATAGATAGATAGATAGATAGATAGATAGATAAAGATAGATAGATAGATAGATAGATAGATAGAATGCATGAAAAAAATCAGGGGTTGGTGTATGAGCCTGTGAAGTTGTTTCACATTAGTCAATTAAACTAATCAGATGCTTTAATTAAGTAT
>CM060326.1:36815392-36837892 GCA_030674155.1 Stramonita haemastoma | reverse complement strand
TATGCATGGGTACGTGCGTGTGCGCACGCTTGTGTGTATGTGTAAAATATTATGGTCGTGTGCATTGGATTCTGAGAATTGTTAACTTACTTTTCTTGTTGTCGTTGTTGCTACTTTTGTCGTTGTTATCACTACTTACTGCTGTAAATATCGTTATTGTTTTTGTTCTTTTAATTGTTGTTTCTGAACCTTGTGTAATGGAAAAAATACGAGACATGCATGCATGCATGGCATGCATGCATACATGCATACATACATACATACATACATACATACATACATACATACATACATACATACATACATACATACATAAAAATACACACACACGCAGATAGACACATAGCTAAATTTGATAGATAGATACATACGTAAATAGATGGAGACATAGATGCAAAGATAGACACTTGGATACATATATGCCCCCCCCCCCCCCCCCACCCCTCTACACATGCATTGCTTTATGTCTGTAGTCTTATTTGATACAACTTGGTTTCGTATTTTTCGTTAATGCCATCTTTATATTTTTAATGGAATACATATTTTAAAAAGATGTAAATGCCAAATTGGCATTTATTTTTTTTACACAAAAGGATGTTGAAATTATTCCAATAAGGTAGACATTGTGTGCGTCACACAGATTACAAGAACATTATTCTTTACAGTATGAAACTATGGAAAGATGACAAAGAAGGAAAGAAAAAAGGAAAACTTCTGCAAAAAGATATGCAACAAACTATTTTGGTTTCTTTCACATTTGGACAATTTTCTAAGAAATTGAATTTGAGTAACGATTGATATTTGATAGCTCCCAGTTTTTTTTGGTTAGTGTCCTTCACTTTACCTTTATTTTGATAAATAAACAACCATAACACTTAAAATTGTAAGAGCATGTGCCAAGTTTCTAGTTTGTTTATGCGTATACTCAAAAGTAATTTTAATTTGAACACAGTCGCTTTATTGTTTGAGAAAGTGGGACAGAAATTAACAAAAATGATGTGAATTTTGTTCGTACACAAACTTTGATCATCCATTACACTAATAAAAACCCCCACCGTTTCGTGAGAGAGAGATGCTGTCTAGGATTAAGCAAACATTTAAGAGTCCAAAATTTAAAAAAAAATCCCCAAATCACAAGAAATCGTTGGCTAAGCCGCCCCTTTAAGTTGTCTGATTTAGCAGAAAACTCTTAGCCTTAAACGGTATCGTTTCTTTGTGGCAAACGGTGTTTCCGTTGCATTAGTTCAGTGCAATTCGAATTCAGTATCCAGGCTCTAGTTTCAATCTGTTGAGTTAACGCCCTTTTTCTTGAAGCAGTGTGTGTACACTTCTCTTTGGTCTAGTTGCTGATGATGTATGTAAAGATATTTGTTTCTTTGTACATTATTTGCATCTAATTTCGATGAAAACGATCCTATGAGTTGTGTGCTTAGCTGAATGGTGTGGTAGGTGAATTTTTGCTGACATACTTCTCTCTGAGCACTTTCATGATATGTTAAAACAAATAAAAAGGTATGTTTTGTTTTTAAACTCACACACACACACACACACACACACACACACACACTCACACACGACACACACACACACACACACACACACCACACACACACACACACACACACACACACACACACACATATATATATATATATATATATATATATATATATATATATATTAGTATATCCATGTGTGTTTATGGCCGAAATATTGTACTGTTGAACTCCTTTGCCGACTTAAGGTATAATGATTCTGATTACTTCAGATCTATATCATTCAGTTGGAAATGAATTGAATTGAATACCATTCTCAGTCACAGCAGAATTAACTTCCTGAAGTGAGGGCTGGCCTATCTAGAGAACATGTTGAGAAAAGTGCAGCACCACTCAGATGTGTTTCCGTATGCGAATTGTAGTTATTTGCTCCTCAGTGTAGCTTTTTTCTACAGAATGTTGTAAGGGACACCTCTCCCTTTCGGTTCTGTTACCATCGTTTTAAGTCCTGCAAACACCTCCTCTTTAAAACGTTTTAAAGATATAAAAGATATTAATATTCTCCTGAATGAGTCACTGTTCTCATTTTCTATGCATATGTTGCTGTTGTTGTTGTTGTTTTTGTATCCTAACTAGTTCTCTACCTCTCTGAGCATTTTTTTCATAAGCGCACTCGGTTGTTGTTTTTTTCTTGATCCTCGGCTAGACATCCAAGAAATTTCACCAATGGTGAGACTCTGCGGAAGGAAGTATTTTTTACCCACCATTAAGGTAGCTGCTATTTGACTTCGGGGATGGTTATCGTACTAGAGGCTTTCAGGTAATATGCTATGGTCAGGTTGAACCTAGACTTTGCCACCTCTTTTGGTGGAATATATGATGGAAATGAATGGTGGTGTTATTTGTACCACTGGTCGTGCTGGCGCGGAAGACCTCAGTTTAACAGTCTGATCCCACAATTCTGGGTGACAGTCTTCACCGCGTTAACAACGTTCTTCAAAACGCGTTCCTATGGTAACGTTATAAGTTTCAATAGTGGTAAGGTAATGGTTGAAGTTTAGAAACGGTCCACGGGCTTGTTAAAATGACAGAAACAATCTACTATGGTGGTAACAACTTTAAAGTTCAGCTTTTCCCAGGGAAAACCTCCAAAGATCCTCCGGTTAAGAAACCCGGAATCGACAATGAAAATGGTTTAACATTTGGCGCCTGCAGAAAGGAATTGTATAATGTAGGTAGTGTCTTGGAGCGGTAAGGAGTTATAGCGATAACGTTGAAGACATTTTATCGATTGTGACATTGTGTGACATTTCCTTGCCTATATGGCTTGTATCGATTCGGGTGTCAGAGAAGTTTTCTTCTCGGGGTGTACGTGTTTTCAGGAGTGTATCCGGCGTGTCTATGTCTGCAGTCTATTCTGTTTCCGTGACTACCTTGCATGTCAGCTTATGGTTGTCTATTACCTTACCAGACCTTGTTTTTCGTTCTTTTGTGTTACTTATTTTTTGTTTGTTGGTATTGGAAGAGCTAATGTCATATTACTGGAATTGCACTGGAGTAATACTTTACTTTCATGTAAAGTGTCTTTTGTGTTGTTTGTTTGATAGTTGGATTGTTTTAGGTAACTTTTCTCTCCCTTAGACTGACCAATGTTGTAAACTTGTTGTTTTTTATTTTGTTTTTCAGGGTTTTTTTTCGGGGGTGGGGGTTGTTTATATAACGTGCATTTTTTTCTGAGTTTGTGTTTAAGGGATTACAGCTTCAAACTTATTGGTATTCCAACTATTTTTATGCTTTTTTCATTTATTCTTTACAAATTCTTTTTGAAGGAATTAGGAGCTGTTGGATTTGAGCTTGAAGTGAAAGTTACTGCTGGATTCACTGGAACTGAGTGAGGTGACAGCCCTGACACGGCTTTCGTGGTCGCTACAGTTCAATAAAAAATGGACTGGAATGCATCAATTCTAACGTGAACTTTTACTGAAACATTTTGCTTAGAATAAGCGTTGTTGTGTATAATCTTTAACGTGTTAAGAAAATACGGTATCATATATTATATATATATATATATATATATATATATATATATATATATAATATATATATATATATATATATATATATGTATATATATATATGTATATATGTATATATATGTATATATGTATATGTATATATATGTATATATCTCTCTCTCTATATATATATATATACATACATATATCTATCTTTAAAGTACTCCATCATGTTTACTATGTTCCCTGTTTCAAAATACTAACGCTGTTTTCGTCTGTTGTGTCACGACTTTATTTGTCCTCATAAATCTGGTATAATTCGTGTGTACGTCTGTGTGAGATGTGAGGGACAGGCACACTATGATGGATAGTGTATGGAAATAGATTGATACCAGGTGCAAAAATGGGGATAAAAATGGATAATTATTACTATAAGCAGGCTTTTTTCAATGTCTGTTGTGCTCCTCTGTTCCATGCTTTTTTGTTATTTATTGATCTGGTTGTTTTTACTGTTGTTGTTGTTGTTGTTGTTGTTGTTGTTGTTGATCTTGTTAGTGTTCCAGCTTTCGCGTGTACTGCTGATCCTGGACATGATTTTTGTCCTTACTAACCTCGCAGACACTGACTGAGCAAGAAAAATGGTGAAACACTTAGTTTTGTGCACACGCACACACACACATCTACACATACAAACGCGCGCGCGCTCACGCTCGCAAGCACGCACGCACGCATGCACGCACGCACGCACGCACCTACACGCACATGCACACACACGAACACACACACACACACACACACACACACACACACACACACACACACACGAGAGAGAGAGAGAGAGAGAGAGAGAGAGAGAGAGAGAGAGAGAGAGAGAGAGAGAGAGAGAGAGAGAGAGACAGAGACAGAGACAGAGAAGAGTCAGAGACACAGACACAGACACAGACACAGACAAAGATACATATAGTTCTACACATCATCTTGCAAAAACTTCTAACTGAGAGACACATTTGGTTGATTTTAGAGAAGTGCATGGTCTTTTATATTGTTGTTGTTATACTGAATGCTGTTGCTTGAGTACTGCATCAGTAATGAACCTTGCTGTGTATGTTGTTGTAGTAGTAGTCTTTGAATTAACGTCCATGCACATTAAGGGATTTGGACGACAAAACAAAAAAATCAAGTACAAACAAATGACTACCTTTTAACAAGCAAGGTTAAGAAAATATAAATGAATCTACTCTACACAAAATAGAATAAAGCCAAAATCATATCTAGTATCAACTCAGTATTGGGTAGGATGTGCAATAGCTTTTTTCCCTTCCAAAGAGGGCAAAATATCTTGAAAACCTGGGCATTCAAAAATAAATGCTGATGTTTAAATCTTTTACTAAGAGAGCAAGGTACATTCTTACTTAATTTTACTTTATAAGCGTCCAGATTTACACTGTAAAATATTAATGTGATAGTTTGTGATTTTTTTTAGCGCCGATGTCAGTGGAGTCCTACTTCTGTTTGAGTGTGTTATTGTTAAGATTGCTTTGTTATCAATAAACCTTAACAAAAAGTCTTGATCGTGATCACTCGAATTCATGTGGTGTCGCTCAGTGGATTCCGATCGGAAAGTAGCTTCAGATGATTTTCAGACTGCTAAGCACTTCGTTTTCTACCAACACCCAAGAAAACACACCCCAGAACCGTAACTCTAGATGATTTTCAGACTGCTAAGCACTTCGTTTTCTACCAACACCCATGAAAACACACTCCAAAACCGTCTATCAAAGGATATTTTATATATCAAGAACAGCTCAGTCCAAGGCTGCAAACGTTAGACGAGTACTCCCTCATTATCTAGGAAAAATGGTCTAGTTTGATCTGAGTCGCCGACACACAAGGACAATGGGAATTATCAGATTTGGAATGTTTATGCTGCCAGTGTTGGTGGTGTCCATTCGCAGCCAGCCTGATGAATAAAAAGAGAGGGTTTTGTTCGGTTTGTTTTGCTTTTTTCCTTCACAGGAGGTGTCCAGATTCAGGGTCGTAGTCTTCTCTCCTTTGAGCCTGGCTACTTCAACACAACAGCCATTAAGTCTTTACTTCACAACACAACACTCATCCTTACTCTGTCTCTCTCTCTCTGGCTCTCTGTCTGTGTCTGTCTGTCTGTCTCTGTCTCTTACTATCTCTCTATGTCTCTTTGAGTCTGTGTATGTGTGTGTTTGTGTGTCTTTGTGGCTGTTTTTCTCTGTTTCTCTGTCTCTCCCCGTCACTGCCTGTCTCTATCTCGACATTTGTCTCTGTCTGTCTCCCTGTCTCAGCCTCAGTCTCCTCTCTCTCTCCTCTCTCTCTCTCTCCTCTCTCTCCTCTCTCTCTCTCTCTCTCTCTCTCTCTCTCTCTCTCTCTCTCTCTCTCTCTCTCTCTCTCTCTCTGTGTCTCTGTCTCTCTCTATCTCTCTTAGTCGTTCACACTGTAAATCATTCTGTCTACGTGTTTGACTATTTGTGTACTTGTCTGTCTGTCTGCCTTACCTTAGTGTGTGGTGTTGGTGGGTGTGTGGGCTGGTGTTTACAAGTGTGTGTGTGCATGTGTGCATGTGTGTGTGTGTGTGTGTGTGTGTGCATGTAAAACAATATATTTCTCTCCCTCCCTCTTTCCGTCCATTACTGGTTGTGTCCTTGAATGTTTGTTTCTATGACCGTCTGTCCTCATCTCTGTGTAATTCAATGTCTGTATATCTAGCTAGCTAGCTAGCTTATGGCACTCTCAGTAAGGGAGGTTTCCAATTTCACCTTGAAGTATCGTGGTGAAAAGAAAAAAGACAAATCAATCCGTAATATCAGTGTGGGTGTGGCTATGTATATTTTCATACTCTCCGCATCTCTCTTTCTTTTAGCTACCCAGCTTCATGTCTGTACTCTACCTTTGAATGGTAACGTCAGTACCCGACCTTTGAATGGTAACGCACACCCGAACGTTTTGCCACCCGTTACGTTTGCCAGAGCATCATTAGTTCATAATTAGTACTCGCATCACGGGTGCCGACACGTGACTCTATGCACGAGTTCACGCATGTGATTGTGAGTGCGAATGTGCGTATGCGAGCCGTCAAAAGTCATGCCTGCGCGTTCGTAAAGCTGGCTTAGTGTTTGAGCACGCGTTGTCTGAGGGTACGTGTATTGATGCACTTGAACACAAACATTGAACAGCGGCAGATTAACAGACAGGTAGACAGATGGGTGGACGGACATGCAAACACATTCACTGACACAAACATACAGACACACAGACAACACAAAGACAACACAGACACACACACACACAGACACAACACACACACAACACACACACACACACACACACACACACACACACACACACACACACACACACACACACACACACACACACGAAACAGATAAAAAAACACAGTAATATATACATTCAAAAGAAAATGTAGAGAGTAAGGGAGAGAGAGAGAGAGAAGAAGAGGGGGGGGGAGAGGGAGAGAGACAGAAGAAGAGAGAGAGACAGAGAGAGACAGAGAGAGACAGAGACAGAGAGACGAACGACGGACGGACGACGGACCAGAAGACAGGCAGACAGACAGACAGATGAGAAAGAGAGACAGAAAGAATAGAAAAACAGACACATACAGAGGAGGAGCATTGAAATAAAGAAGAAACGGGGCAGGAAAGGACGCAAAACGCAAAGATATGACTATGCTAAATAAGCAAGCAGACACAACCTTACCAGCTCAACACAGGAGTTCTGTGAAGATTTCATACACGCATGATCTAGGGTACAGGATGACCCTGGCCTAGTGGTTAGAGCTTTGCCCTCGTATTACGGCCTGGGATCCAGCTACCACACCGACACCCCTTCAAATTGACCCCCACCCCCCACCTCTGGATTTACAAAAAATTGTGCTGACATTCACTGCCCGAAAGTCTCGAAGGTGAAACAGTCTCAGAACATCATCGCACACGTTGAAATGCACTCAAGTTTAGTTGTGATGGTTTTGTGGCTTCTTTTGGTCTTTTAACCCATGAAGCAATTTTTAGTTTAATTTATTTGTATCTTATCCTGCTTTATTTATTTTGTTTTCTTCCAGTCTCGTTTTCTTTATTCATGTCCTTATCCATTACTTCATTATGTCTATCTTTGTTTTATCTGTTGTTCTATTATACTCATTGATTTTGGTTTTTTTGTGTGTACATTTTTCATTGATTTTACTATTTATTTGAATTTGATCCTTCTTTCTTTTTCCTCACATGCTTTTCTTTCTTTTTTCTTTTCTCCTTTCTTAATTCCTTTCTTTCTTGCTTCATTTCTTTCTTTCTCTCTTCATTTTTTTTCTTTTCTGTGCTTTTTTTCTTTCTTCCTGTCTTTCTTTCTTTCTATCTTTCTTTCTTGTTTTCTTTCTTCGTTCTGCTTTTCTTTCTCTCTTTCTTTCCATTTTCCTTTCTTCCTTTATTTCTAATTTCGTTTTGTTTCTTTCTTATTTCCTTTTCCCTGTCTTGTTTCTACCTTCCTCCTGTTTTTATTTCCTGCTTTCTCTCGTCTTTCCTTCTTTATTTCTGTCTCTTTCTTCAATATTTTCACTTCTTGTGTGTGTGTGTGCTTTTCTTTTTCCTTCGTAACATAGTGCTTCTTTTCTTTATATCGTCTTTTTCTATAAGACTCAGACAGGCATTGATGAATATCTTCATGAATATTGAATATGATGCGATATCATGCCAGTTTCAAAGAGCCTGAACGTTGCAGAATTCTTTTGTCACTTGGGTTTTCCTCAGCGTTTCCTGAATTTCTCTTTCAATCCTAGCACCTCCTTCCCTTTTTCACGTGATTCCTTTCTTTCTTTTTCCCTTTTTTTTTGATGTTTTGAAAATAAAAAAAATTACAGGAAATAAACCCAGAAAACACAGGTATTAAAGGGTCTTTGCGCAACGAATTGATTTTTTTGTTGACATTCAAAAGATGCATGGACAGACTGAGTTTGGAAACTGATCCTCTCACGTGCTTTTTTGAAAATGTATTTATTTGTTTATTTGTATGGTGTGGTGTTGTTATGTATTATTGTTTGTTTACTTATTCAGCATGGAGAAGTATGCATGTTGAAATTTGGTCTTTGCTTGGGAGTTGTTTATTTTGTTTATCTGTGTATCTACTCGTATGCTCTGTAATGCTTATTTATCTGTGTTTGTTTGTTTGTTTAATCATTTATTTGTATTTCATATCTATGTTTCATCCTTTCTTTTCCTGATACTAGGATTTTGTGTGTCTTGTAAAACTAGGTTTCTTTGTTTCTTTGTGTGTGAATTTGTTTTGTTCTTCGTTCCTCGGCTAGAGCTCCAACATTCACCAATGGGGACTTTTTTGGCGTATGCGACCGTTTTTGCCCACCCTGAATGTAGCCACATTCCGACTCCGAGGATGTGTGTGATTTACCTCCTGGGGATGGTGGTATGATGGCACAAAGACAATGCACTCACCTCTTTAACTCTCTTTCACTCTCTCTCTCTCTTCTTGTCTCTTGTCTCTGTCCTCGTGTCTCTGTCTCTCTCTTTCTCTCTCTGTCTGCTTGTCTGTCTCTGCTCTTCTCTGTCTCTTGTCTCTTCTCTCGTTCTCTGTCTCGTCTCTTCTCTGTCTCTCTCTCTCTCTCTGTCCTCTCTCTCTCTCTCTCTTCTCTCCTCTCTCTCTTCTCTCTCTCTCTCTCTCTCTCTCTCTCTCTCTCTCTCTCTCTCTCTCTCTCTCTCTCTCTCTCTCTTCTCTCTCTCTCTCTCTCTCTCTCTCTCTCCCTCTCTCTCTCTCTTTCTCTCTCTTTCTCTCTCTCTCCCTCAGCCAAGTGAGAAGGAGAGAGAACGGCTGCCCTTTTCTTCTTGGCTCAGCTTTTCACACCCTTTTTCCTACTACACTGGAAAGTTACAGACAGATCAAGCATACACGTATCATCCAGTCATCTTCATTAAAAGAAATCAAAATGTCTCTATTCCTTTCTTTGTTCGCTGAGCTCAGAACACGCCCTGTCAAGTCCATGGCCGGTGTATATAGTAAATGAAGTGCGCATGCTGGGTCTTTTCAAAGAAGAGTTGATAAGATCATGATAAGTTTCAAAAGAAAGGAGCTTATAGCGTTAAGGGGGTGAGGCAGACCCGGTATAACCTACATGCTAATCTGATTGTCGGAACTTACGTGCAGCTTTACGGTACGTTTGGGATTCGTAGTTCGGTACCGTCCTAGATCCTGCCCTTATTCACAATCAAATAATCTTGATTGATTTTGGGTGGAGACTACTGCATTAGATGTGTCTGTCTATCTGGGATCTCATTTTTTTGTTATCTTTCTGTTTTGCTATCTTTCTCTTTCTCTGTGTGTGTGTGTGTGTGTGTGTGTGTGTGTGTGTGTGTGTGTGTGTGTGTGTGTGTGTGTGTGTGTGTGTCTGTAATTTTGTTTTTTACCTAACGTTTTTTATATCTTTACTTCATTTGTATGTAAATCAGTCTGGGTGTCTCTTTTTTCCGTCTGTCTCTGTGTTATCTTTTGTATGTGTATGTCTGGCAATGTGCTTGCCTGCCAGTTTATCTGTCTCCTTTTGTCTGTCTCTCTGTCTTAGTCTCTCTCTTTCTCTCTATGTCTCCCCTTGTCTCTCACTCTGCCCCCCCCCCCCCCCCTTCTGTCTCTGTCTTTGTCTGTCTCTCTGTTTCTGTCTTTGTCTGTCTGTCTCTCTCTGTCTCTCTCAATTCTCTCTCTCTTTGTCTTTCTCTTTTTCTCTCTCTCTGTCTCTCTCTGTCTCTCTCTGTCTCTGTCTGTCTGTCTGTCTGTCTGTCCTGTCTGTCTGTCTGTCTGTCTGTCTGTCTGTCTCTCTCTCTCTCTCTCTCTCTCTCTCTCTCTCTCTCTCTCTCTCTCTCTCTCTCTCTCTCTCTCTTCTCTCTCTCTCTCTCTCTCTCTCTCTCTCTCTCTCTCTCTTTGGTTTTCCCCGTTGCTTGCCAGGAGTTACTGTGGCATTGCATTGAGATATCTTTATGCAATACATCGCAGACAAATTCAAACGGACTGGGCGCTTCTATTTTCCTCTTGGGGAAAGTCTGTAAGAGGCATGCTGTGTCCTCCGCAGCGATAGCTTACTATTTTGTAGACAGAAATGATAGGCTTTACCGAGTCTTTTTTTCAGATCAGATTTTATGCTTGTACACGGTTCTTTGAGTTTTTGGCTTATCTAGAAAAGGCAAACAAATAAAACAAAGCACAATAACTTTGCCGTGCAATGAATCAATGTAATTCTGAGAAACTAAAAACCAAACATACAAATGATTTGAACATTTACTTTGATATTATTTTTGTTAACCAAACTCCTGTTTCACATCCGTGGCGCCCTATCGATCTACTAGACTATGGGATAGGAGAAGGGAGGTTGAACGGATCTAAGTGTAACTAAAGGGATCTTGGGAAATTGTTATTGGTTGCATGCGTAAGAATTGGTGAAATGCAAGCGCTTTGGTTTTGTTTTTTTTTGCAAGATATAGCGCTATATAAAATCCATTATCATTATCATCATTATCATTCATCATTTAGCTGTCTGTCTGGCATATTGGGCATGGGTAGAATTTGCTCAGTGCTGGTCTTTTTCTGCGCTTGGAGCTCTGCAGGTCTCCCCGCTGGCCTCAGCTGACACATTCCGTCTTCAGGACAGCTCATTAAAAAGGTCATAATGAAAAAAATCAGATTTGCTTTTTTAAAAAGCAGGAGAATGGACGTGATAGGCAGAACATAGCATTACAAAGAGATGGGATTGAAAAGTAAGGGAGAAGATACAAACAAAGGGAGTGATGGAAAATGAGTAAATTTCAAAAAAAGAATTTCCAGAAAGTGGTGATTAAGAAAAAAGCCCGAAGCATCCATTCGAAGAGGAAGGGGTAAGTTTAATGATTTTGAGGATGAACACTTGTTTCTTTTTCTTCTGAACGGATTGGCCAGGCATACCGTGTACGTACATAAGCCCATAAAGCCACTGTGCTTACTCTGTATCTCCTTTGCTGTCCTCTTTAAGCTGTAGCTGTCCTTCAATCGATTGTCAAAGCCTTTGGAACGCACCCACTCTTATCTCTTAAGGACACGTCTTCAGAGAAGTAGGACGGAATATCCGCTGCAATGCTAATATTGCCATATTCCTCCAAGTGTCCAGATCTTGTTATTCCTGATCGCAAGATTTTTGTTTTTGTTCTGTTTCGGGGTTTTGTGTGATTGTTTTCTTTTTTTATGATTTTGTTGGTTTGTTTGTTGCTTTCTTACTTTGTTCTTTTTGTGTTTCGTAATATTGTTTTACACACACATATACATACACACACAAATACATGTATACACAGACACAGACACAGACACAGACACATACACACACACACACACATATATATATATATATATATATATATATATATATATATATATATATATATATATATATATGTATATGTATATGTGGCGCTCCACCACGAAATGAGTCGCTTAGCACATAACCCATTTTTCCGCTAGGAGCCATTAAAGGTAGGTAGGGTCAAGTTGGCAATTTTGATATTTTGATTGATTATTAAAGTACAGCCATTATTCTACCTTATAGTGAAATATCAAATGATAATTTTGTTTCCTTTTGCCTTTAAACGTGTTTTTAAAATACCCAAGCCTCATTCTGACCATCTATTAGGATGCTAAACTTGTCAATTTCTCATTTTGTCATTTCCTGCAGTCTAGTATTTTAACTTGCAATAACTTTTCCTAGAATTGTCCGATTTTCAATCTGTTTTTTGTATTGTATAGCCATTTTATTGCAGTTTGATAACATGTCAATAACTCAAAATTGACTTCTGGTGCAATGCGTCTCATTATGTGGTGGAGCGTCACATATATATGTATATGTATATGTATATGTATATATATGTTATATAAGAATAAAGTTGTAACTGGTTACGACATATATTATATGAGAGAGAGAGACAGACACAGAGACAGAAGAAAGAAACAATAAGACAGACAGCAAAGTAAGCAGACAGACATGAGAGAGAGACAGAGACAGTGAGAGAGAGTAGGGATGCACGCTACGTAGATATATATATATATATATATATATATATATATATATATATATATATATATATATATTATATACAGAGAGAGAGACACAAGAGAGAGAGAGAGAGAGAGAGAGAGAGAGAGAGAGAGAGAGAGAGAGAGAGAGAGAGAGAGAGAGAGAGATGCCCAAGCTTAACAGTGATGTACTTTCTCCACCATTAAAATGTATTTTCTCCTTTTGAGCAGATGATTTTTTTAAATGTTTTCTCCCTTTTATTTCATGTATTTTTAAAAAAAAATCTCTTTCATCATGATTTATCGTTTCTTATTTTTGTTTATTTTCATTCTCAAATTTAATCTAGTTTTCTATTATTTTGTTTCTTCTAGTTTTCTATTATTTTGTTTCTTCTACATTTTTTTTTATTTCAATCATTTTATTTTAGTTTGTAACAGTAGAGGAAAGCTTTGAAGTAATCAGCAGTAAGTCCATTGATTGTTCGACACATGTCAACTGAACATTCTTATTGATTTTGTGCGTTTCATTAGAACTGAGATTGTTTTTTGTCTTTGTTTTCTTTGTTTCTTTCTCTGCTGTTGCTGTGCACTTTTACGTTGTCTTTTTGGGGTTTTTTTCTCTTCTTTCTTTCTTTCTTTCTTTTTTTTCTTTCTTTCTTTCTTTCTTTCTTTCTTTCTTTCTTTCTTTCTTTCTTTCTTTCTTTCTTTCTTTTCTTCTTTTGTACCTTACTCCATTGATTGAGTGATGGTTGACTGATTGATTTATTGATCTTACTATCTTCTTAACTGTGTTTGTTTCTTTCTGTCATACCATTTTTCACTTTTCCTCATTCATTTTTCATTTTCCTCTCTTGTCTGTTCTTCTTATTTGTCTAATGGATTTTCCTTTCTTTCTTTCTTTCTTTCTTTCTTTCTTTCTTTCTTTCTTTCTTTCTTTTCTTTCTTTCTTTCTTTCTTTTCTTTCTTTCTGCTGTTTCTTCCGTCATATCTTCCTTCATTGATCAATTGATAATAGATTGATTGATTGGTTGATTGATTTGTTCATTATTAATTTTGTACTTTCTTGATTTCTTTTTATTAATACAGTCTTTTTCTTTTCTTTATTCTTCTTTCCTTTTTTCCTTTTGTTTCATTCTGTTTGCTCTTTATTTCCATCTGCCTTATATATTTTCTTTCTTTCGTTTATTATCTTCCCCATTTTTTGTTTTTTGTTGTTGTTGTTTTGCTTTTCTTTTTGCATTTTCTGCTGTTTTTTCATTCATTCTTTCTTTCTTTCATTCTTTTTTCTTTCTTTCCTTCTCCTTTGTTTGCTACTTTCTTTCAATCCTTTCTTTTTTTCCTTTTGTCTTTCTTTAGTTTTTTCTTTCTTTCTATCTTCCCTTTTCTATTTCTTTCTTCCTTCTTTTTTTTCTTTCTTTCTGTCTTTTTTTCTTTATTTCTTTCTTCCTTTCATTCTTTTCTCTCTTTCTACTTGTTATTTGTCTTATTTTCTTCACCTTGTTTTTGTCTCTTCTTCTTTTATTTTTCTATCCCTGTTTTTTCTTTTGCTTATTTTCCTACGGGAGTTGTTATTCTTGAAACTCAGACAAGCATTGACGAAGGTCCTCATAAATATTGAATACGATGTACCCTCATGACACTCCCTAGCGCTCTGATGACACTCCCTAGCGCCCTGATGACACACCCTAGCACCCTGATGACACTCCCTAGCGCCCTCGTGACACTACCTAATGCCCTGATGACACTCCCTAGCGCCCTCGTGACACTACCTAATGCCCTGATGACACTCCCTAGCACCCTCGTGACACTACCTAATGCCCTGATGACACTCCCTAGCACCCTGATGACACTCTCTAGCACCCTGATGACACTCCCTAGCGCCCTGATGACACTCCCTAGCACCCTGATGACACTCGCTAGCACCCTGATGACACTCCCTAGCGCCCTGATGACACTCCCTAGCGCCATGATGACACTCCCTAGCGCCCTCATGAAACTCCCTAGCGCCCTGATGGCACTCCCTAACGCCCACATAGCATTCCCTAGCGCCCTCATGACACTCCCTAGCGCCCTCATGACACTCCCTAGCGCCCTCATGACACTCCCTAGCGCACTCATGACACTCCTTAGCGCCCACATAACATTCCCTAGTGCCCTCATGACACTCCCTAGCGCCCTCATGACATTCCCTAGCGCCCTCATGACACTCCCTAGCGCCCTTATGAAACTTCCTAGGAGCCTGTAACATTGCACAATTCTTTTGTCACTGGAGTTTTCTATCTCTGTTTGTCGTCTTTTCCTTTCACCCCCAAAGACTCCTTCCCCCTTCCATATTGTGGGGTTCTTATGCTTTTATTTTCCCGTTTCATGTCCTCAAGCAAACGTGAAATAAAATCCACCCCCCACCCCCGTAAAAAAAAAGTGTTCAGGGGTGTAGTTTTTGCTCCAACGATTTATTTTGTGGTTAATGGTTTGTTTTTTGTTGCTTTTTTGTTTAAGATGCACGTACAGACTGTCTGCGTTTTGGAATTGATCTTCCCTTGTTTATTTTTCTGTTATTTATTCATTCATTTCTTTATAAAAATTCTTAATTTATCTATTTATGTGGTTGTTTATTCAGCGCCGGTGTTTTGCTGAACTTTTAGCGGGAAATTATTTTTTGTAAAGGATTTATGTCTCTAACTTTTGTTTACTTCCTTGTGCACTGGTTTGATTTTTACTTTTGTTTTTTAAGTGGGTATTGTAAGTAAGAATAAGACACAGGTAATGACCTTTGAACTTTTTTCTGTATATCAACCCCCCCCCCCCCTCTCTCTCTCTTTCTCTCTCTCTCTCTCTCTCTCTTTCTCTCTCTTCTTTCTCTCCTCTCTCTTTCTCTCTCTCTCTCTCTCTCTCTCTCTCTCTCTCTCTCTCTTCTCTCTCTCTCTCTCTCTCTCTCTCTCTCTCTCTCTCTCTCTCTCTCTCTCTCTCTCTCTCTCTCTCTCTCTCTCTCCTCTCTCTCTCTCTCTCTCTCTCTCTCTCTCTCTCCTCTCTCTCTCTCCTCTCTCTTCTCCCCCAGTATCGCATTCGCTCTTGCCCTCTCTTTCTCTCTTTCTCTGTCTCTAGTTCTCTCTTTAGCCATCTCTCTTTCTCTTTTTTTCGTTCTCTGTCTCTCTTTCTCTGTCTCTGTATCTCCCTTCTCTCTCCCTGTCTCTGTCTCGCTCTGTCTCTGTCTCTGTATGTCTGTCTGTCTGTCTCTCTCTCTTTCTCTGTCTTTCTCTCTCTCTTACTGTCTCTGTCTCTCTCTATCTCTATCCCCCCCCCCCTCTCTCTCTCCCTCCTCCCTCCCTCTCTCTAACCATTGTGGCCTAAGACCGATGTACATTAAACAATTACAATGTTCAGTGTTTTGTCTGTAACCAGCTTTAGGGAGAACACACACCTCCTTGTTACCGATACTGCTGGAATATAACCGACAGAATAAATACACGAAAAATCCTAGTATTACGTCTTGGTCAAGGAAACCTTCAGCACAGTTGCTGATCTTCTGCACATAGTTCTGCACCACACTTACTGTATGTTCGTGTCCAGCGTGAGGTATACGAGGCTCTCGTTTGTGTGTGCTGGTTTTACCAAAAAGTTACTAGAATTATTGTGATCACATCAGAAGAGAGAGAGAGAGAGATTAGGGGAGAGAATGCTAGAAAGGGGACGGGGTGAGTGGGTATGTGCGGGGTTTGAGTTGAAATCCATTGTGGCATATTATCCTGCTAATCTGATTTGTCATGGCTGAAGTGTGGTTTTACGGTTTGTTTGGGGTTTGGGGCTGGATGGGTGCTCTCCTACCCTGACGCTTGGTCCTATGAGCATAACTGTTTCGCCTTTTTTGTAATCTTTTTTTTCTTTTCTTTATATTTTGTTTTCCTTTCCTATCTTTCGTTCTTTCTCTTTGTTTTTTCTTCTTTTCTGTCTTGTGTTTTTACCCATTTCTTGTTCTCTAAGACTGTTTTCTTTTGTTCTTTCCCTTTTTGTCTTTTCTGCTCTTTTTCTTCTTTGTTCTTTGTTCCTTTTCTTTGTTTCTTTCTTTGTTTCTTTCTCTCTTTCTCTATTTCTTTCTTCTGTCTTTATTTTTTCTTTCTTTCTTTTTCCGTCCTTTTCTTTTCTTTGTATTTAATATGTTTGCAGGTTAGTCTCTCTGTGTCGTTCTTACAGGTCTGTGTGGTGTGTTTCTAAGTTTTAGTATAAATCTCTCTGTCTCTGTCTGTCTGTCTGTCTGACTGTCTGTCTGTCTGTCTGTCTGTCTGTCTGTCTGTCTGTCTGTATTTACTCTCTCCAGTTCTATGCCCCAGTTTTACTTTTCTTCCTCTCTGTCTCTCCGTTTCTCCCTCCTTCTCTCTTCCTCCTCCCTTCTCTCTCCTCCTCCTCCTCTTTCTTCCTCTCCCTCTGCTAACCCCCCCCCCTCTCCTCTCTCTCCTTTCTCTTTTTCTTTGAATCCAGTATTAGAGAACGCCCACCCCCTTGTTCTCACGCTGCTTCAAAGTCACAGACAGAACAAAGACAGAAGTAACATCCATCCATCACCGTCAGAAGGCGTTCAGGATGGTCATTATTCCTGTTACCTTCTGTGCTCAGAACACGCCCCGTCAGTTCCGCGTCCATCGCATAGTAACTGATGCAGACACGCGAGTTTCCACCACGAATCTAGGAGTTAATACAATCATGATCATCTACAAAGAAAGGGGTTAGGAGGAGAGAGGCCAGGGAGTGAGCTAGACCCAGCGTCGTCTGTTCCCATGCTGATCAGATTGTCAGAATTCATGTGCACACTACATTGGTTTCAGGGTTCTGTGGTTTCGGGTCGTCTTGCCTTAGTTTATGATGACTGGACATGCTTGACTCGTTCTAGCTACATAGCACGTTTTTTTGTGTCTGTCTGTCTGTTTGGGAAAAGTAAGCAATTTCTGATGGTGGACACAGACAACTTGTATACAAGCTATATGTACACGGGAATCGCGTACGCGTAAGTACTTATTTCATTGCTATAAAAAATAAAAGAATAAGGTAAAAAGCTAACTCAAACAATATGTGTTAAAGTGCCCCAACATTGTTAACATAGGTTTTGATACTTTTTTTTCTTTTTTTTCATCTGCGAATCCTTTTACACTCTTGTCAACAGTACAAAAAACATCTTACACTCCGTCAACAAAACAAGTTTTGATACTTTGTTCCTGGACCATGGGCTGCCAAAAAAAGAAACACAAAACTCCACTGTATGCTTCATAACACAATCAAAATACAGGTACATGTAAAAAGTAAAACAAAACCCAAACCCTCAAAACACCAGCTTACCCTCTGTGTGTTTTTCTTGTGTGGTCTGCCATCCTCCTAGACTGCAGCTGCATTCAGATCAATAGGCATCGCTTCTTTAATGCAGCTACTCTCTTTTTTCATTGGGACTTCTTCACAGAGGTAAGGAGGATCAGCCACTCTGATGCCCTGTCAGTGTCATGAAATAAAATTTAAAAAAAATATTGCGTTTGTGTGTGCATGATCTTGCTATTACTGATCACTGTGTCACTTTTTCTGTTTGTTGTTGTTTTGACTGTGATTTGAGTTGTTTTTTTTGTGTCTCCTGTTCCTAGTCTGTTTTCTGAGGTGTGCACATGTACGTTTGTAATCGCATGTATTGTGCACGCATACCTAAATAGACGTACCTACACACACGCACACGCACACGCACACACACACACGCACACACACACATAATTTTATTTGTATATATATATATATATATATATATATATAGAGAGAGAGAGAGAGAGAGAGAGAGAGAGAGAGAGAGAGAGAGAGAGAGAGAGAATGGACGATTAGATATCATATTTGACAAGAATAGTAATATATTCTTTATTTAGCAATACTAATACAGTCTGACGGCTGGTATGTCAATGAAAACTTATTTACTGATTTCTTTCAGTTCTCGTAATCTACATCATTTTTCGGGTGTTTTTATGGCTTAGTTAGTTAAAGTTAAAGTCTGTCCCGAGCCATAAGGCTCATCAGGCCGGTGCTTATCCCGGTTTCTGTGGCGTTAAGCGACTGAGAGTCATAGACTCCCCCTGGATAGGACGCCAGTCTATCGCAGGGTTAACCCCAACACAAGGTTGGTACCCCTTTTACACCTGGGTGGGGTGAGAAAATAGCCGTAAAGTGCCTTTTCAAGGGCACAACGCCATAGCGGAATAGCTGGGATCGAACCCGCAACCTTTAGATTACGAGTACAACGCCTAACCACTAGGCCACAGCGGCGGCGTTTTTATGGCTTATTCTCAATTTTTCTTTCTTTCTTTTATCTAAAGTGTTTTCTGAAGATTTCTTTTTTTTTTGGTGAAGCCTGCATTGATATTCGCGATTGCGATGCAAACTGACGCTAGTCCCAAGGTTGCGTAAAGACTTTTTTTCTCAATTGTTTTATTTCTGTCCAAATGCCCCTTTCCCTCCCTTCATCAACCGTTTTCCCCTGTGCTTTCTTTTGAAGGTTTAAGATAGACAAGAAAAATAAAACTAAAAGCATTCAGAAAAGAAGAAAAAGCAACAAAATTTTAAAGGTCTTTGTACTAAGAATTGATTTTTTGCTGACGTTTGAAAACTCTCTCTTGACAGTGTATCCACTCTCATGAGCTTTGTTCTTTCTTTCGTTATTTTTTTCTGTCCTTTGTCTTATTTTTCTTTCTTTGTTTCTCTCTTTCTTTCTTTCTTTCTTTCTTTTTCGATTCTGCTTGTTTTCTTTTTCACGTTGTCACAATTTTGTTTATCTTTTGTTGTGTTTCTGTTGATGCTTATCTGTTTCCTATTGTTTGCATTTATTAAAAGTGTCTTCTTTTTCCGGGAGTTTCAATGTTGTCGTCTTTACAGTTGTTACTGTTGGTTGTTCTTCTCTTCTGTGTCTGATATAAGGGGTTTACAAACATGTTTTTTCTCCAGTCAGTTTTTCTTTTAATATTTGTTTTCGTGACGTTTATAGGGAAAAACATCAGCGAATTATATCATTTGTTATTGATAAAAACTAATCAAGCAATAAAGCAAAATATTCAGAAAAGAGCAAGGGCAGTATCTGTGGTGATGAATTTTTCGAAATGATACTGAAATTGAATGAATTTTTGATGAAACCTCTAACATAATAAACAACGGCTTGCTAAGTCCCTACAAACGGAAAGAACACGTGTTTTTCACCAACGACTCCGCTACTCATGAATAGAATGCAATGTAAAACCACAAGAATTACAACATCTGCCTCTAAAACATGCAGCCTCTGCTGAGTTCAACGATCTCCCAAAGCCCTTCCAGATCACTGTCCTCAGTGGTGTTGGCAATGCGGGCTGGGTTTTTTTTTTGTCGTCAGCGGTGCCTTGAAGAATTGTCATCATCAGATTTATGCGTGTGCTTCTGTTTGAAGCGCCAGCACATCTCATACCACACCATCACGACATGAAATAGTGACAGTACAGAAACAGTATATGAAGTACGAAATCATGTCTTTTTGTTCCTCTTCCTCATCCATATCCTGCCTAATGTCACATTACTCTTGTTTGCTTACTTTTCCATTCTGCTGAAGGTGATCAGCTTAATTTTGCTTGCATGGCTTGTGGTGGTGACTGTTCTGTAGTAAGGACAGTTTGTGGTGTCTCTGCTCTGGACAGGCATGATGCGTTCTTGTTGCTTGCACTCACTTAGCCCTTAGCGGGCCTCCCAAATGCTTTGTCAAAGATTGTATGAAGCTGTACAACTGAACGGGTTTAAGGTCTTTGAATGTTCACTGGGATATTATCTAAACAAAGGGGGTTTGCCTTCTTTTTGTTAACTTGATGACATAGATTCCAGTTCTTGCAGATCTACATTGTAAGTCAATTCACTAGTAGTGCTCTTGCTGATGCCAAAACAGTTCTTTTCTTTTTGTGAAGAAGAGGATTAATAAGCACACAGTTGGTTTTTTCTATTGTCATGTGCCCCGATAAAATCGTTTTCTGCAAGAAACAAAGAAGAAAATTCCATTTTAAAAGGAAAGAAAACAATTTACAGACAGAGAAACGGTCCCAATATCAGCCATTCCATTAAAAGCTATTCCGAAAAAAAGGGTTTCTTATTTTGCTTTGCTTACGATAAGCCCCGTCAGTTCTGTGCCCAACAGAAGGTAAATGAGGCGTAAATGCTGGGTTTAAAGGAACAAGCCAAACGCTGATAGAATATTGATACAGTTCCGGAAGGAGGGGGAAGGCTAGATACAGGGTCAGGGAGAGTCCAATGTGGTTCGCGTCTTAATGCTATTGTCAGAATTCATGTGTTTTACACTTCAGCTCAGATCTGTGGATTGATTCTCTCTTGGTCGTACCCTTGACCTGATAGGCTTGACTTGTTCTGGATACATTGTAAGGCACAGTGTTTGTTTGTTTGTACGTTTGTTTCTGTGTTTGTCGTTGCGTTACAATTTTGTTCCTTATGTGCTTGATTCGAATGTATGCTAGTCTTTTACATCCCTTTATTGGTCTCTTTGTCATTTTGCGTGTGTTTCTTTGTGTATGTTGTTAGCTGTCTGCTTGTCTAGTCTTCTCTTTCTCCCACCACCCTGTCTGTCTGTCTGTCTGGTCTATGTTTGGCTCTCTTCTTATCTTCTTTCTCTCTTCTTCTGCTCTCTCTCTCTCTCTCTCTCTCTCTTCTCTCTCTCTCCTCCTCTCTCTCTCCTCCTCTCTCTCTCTCTCTCTCTTCTCTCTCTCTCTCTCTCTCTCTCTCTCTCTCTCTCTCTCTCTCTCTCTCTCTCTCTCTCTCTCTCAGTGTAGTAGAGAGAAATGTAAGTTGTTATGTATAATGAAAAAACTAGCGTCATTAAGCAATGAATCTCTGACATTGCTTTTGACCTTGTATATGGTGAAACAGCTAGATATCCATTAATGGTGCTTTCTACAGTTAAACATATTAGATATTAGCTAAATTAACTCAGATGGATACACAAAGATTACCTTTTAAGGCTTACATGATGTTATGAGACCTGGATAACAGAGATAAAAGAAACTGGCTGTCAAATGCGAGAACGAAATTGTTTGAAAATGGCTTCGGTTTTTTTTGGATTAATCAAGGTGTTGAAAATGTAAAAGAATTTATTCGTATGTGTACAGATAGGCTTGTTGAGTGCCGATGGCAGGACTGGAATTTTCATGTTCAAAATAGTGAGAGATTTGATTTTTATAGACTGTTCACACATCTGAATTGTATACCAACTTACATGTCTATGAATATTGAGAGACACATAAAGCGTATTATGACCAAATTTAGGTTCGGAATTTCAGATATATTGGTCCATTCAAACCGCTGTAGTACATTATATGGTAGAGTTTTGATATGTCCATTGTGTAAGGATGCAAATGGAGACGAGGTTCATATTGTACTTTGCACCGCAAAGCTGTTTCACTCTTCTGAGAGACACGGGTAGCTGCGCCTGAGCATTACACGAAGTAGAGGAAATCACATTGTGTGTGTGTGTGTGTGTGTGTGGTGTGTGTGTGTGTGTGTGTGTGTGTGTGTGTGTGTGTGTGTGTGTGGTGTGTGTGTGTGTGACCTTTTCTTGCAAATATCTTGGTCAAACTGAAAGTCATACAAACACAAATCACCTAAGCTTTTTTTCTGTGTAAATCTAAGTAAAGTAGGAATAATTTGATCTTTTATCTACAAGTTGAGGATATTCTGATGATGTTTTCTACCAAAAACACGAAATGCGTTTCAAAAGGTCAACATGATGATGTAGAACGTTTATTGTGCTTAGGTGATTACAAAGTAATTCGATGAGGGTACTTTTAATAACTTTTCTTGGTTTAAACAAAATTGTATTCGTTCAAAACTACGTAATATCAATACATAAATGATAAAACAAGCTGTGTTTAAATGAG
>CM060326.1:36772892-36802892 GCA_030674155.1 Stramonita haemastoma | reverse complement strand
ACATCATCTAACATCCTCGCTTACACTACTCTCTCTCTCTCTCTCCCCTCCCTCTCTCTCTCTCTCTCTCTCTCTCTCTCTCTCTCTCTCTCTCTCTCTCTCTCTCTCCTCTCTCATCCACACTCTCTCTCCACACTCCACACTCACATCCTACACACTACACACACACAAAACACGCACACACACACACACACACACACACACACACGACACAACACACACACACACACACACACACACCACACACACACACACACACCACACACACACACACCACCACACACACACACACAACACCACACACCCACACACACACACACACCCTTCCCTCCACACACACACACACACACACACACACACAACACACAACACACACACACACACACACACACACACACCACACACACACACTGAATAATTCCCTTAGCAATCTTTTCTGTCAGATATTGAACAATCGCATATCGAATTATCTTGAAGACAACAGACTAATATCACACGAACAAGCAGGCTTCCGAAAATCATATAGGACATCAGATCAGATATTCATACTGAAGAAAATAATAGATGACATTTTAAAATCTCGAAAGAATCGTCTTTATTGCTGCTTTGTTGACTTTCAGAAAGCTTTTGACTCAGTCTGGCATGAGGGTCTTATGTTGAAAATGTACTGCTTAGGTATTAAAGGAAACTGTTTTAGAATAATCCAAAGTATGTATAATAATGCAACAGTGTGCACCAGAAATCATTGTGGTTTCTCCTCTGAAACATCAGTTCAAAAAGGTGTACTACAAGGAAATGTACTTAGTCCTACATTATTTAATGTATTTGTAAATGATCTTCCAAGTTATATTGATGATATGGACTCACCATCTATAGATGATACTAAAACCAATGTTATTTCTTGCCTGTTATACGCTGATGACCTTGCAATCCTATCTACTACAAAAGCAGGATTGCAAAAGAATCTAAATAACCTTACTGTGTACTGTGAAAACTGGGGACTAAATATCAACACGGAAAAAACCAAAGTTGTAATATTCACTCTCTCAGACCCAAAAGTACCTATTCACTTCAAACTAGGTAGTTATATAATCCAAACTATTGATCAGTTCAAATACTTGGGTGTAGTATTCCACAAATCAGGAACTTTTCACTTTGCCCAAGAACACTTAGCTAAACAGGCAAATAAAGCAGTGCATTCATTAAGACGAGTCATCAGAGGACAGAATATTCGTTATGATACTATAATGCAGCTTTTGATTCATTGATTATGCCTATAGCAACATATGGAGCTGAAATTTGGTTTCCATGGGTTGAAAATAAGATACCTATCTTAGTTAACTCAGACATATCCTCTTTCTTTGGAAACTGTCTTTCTTCTAAATATCCACATGAAAAAACACATATGAGATTTTGTAAGCTTATTTTGGGTCTACATTCTAAATCAATGAATCTACCAACGCTTGCAGAATTAGGAAGATATCCAGTGGGGATTCATGTTGCATATCGAGTGATTGGTTACTGGACTCATATCTTACATGTACATCATAATACTTACACAAAAAGAGTGTACAATGCTATGTTGAACCAAAAGAACACTGCTAAAGCTCATTGGATACTGTTTGTTAAAAACATTCTTCATTATTTAGGGCTAGGACACGTTTGGAACAATCAGTCAACACTTAGTAAAAACAGGCTGAAATTTGCATTTCGCCAAAAATAAGAAGAGAGATATGTCAAGTTCTGGAAACAACAAAGAACAAAAACAAGCAGACTCGAATTTTACGATAAAATTAAAAAGACTAATTATCACCTAGAACCTTACCTTGTTGCAGATATCGACCCATCCCACAAACAAGCTCTTTGTAGACTCAGAGTCAGTGCCCACGATTTGAACATTGAGCGTGGTCGATATACAGGCACCCCAAGAGAAGAAAGATTGTGTAATGTGTGTGGAGTTGTAGAAGATGAATTTCATTTTTTGGATGCGTGTATGTTGTTTCAGGGTCTACGAAGTAATCTACTTAAAGAGGTGCAACAGTCCAGCCACTTATTGGTAGGAGCAACCCAACAAATATGTTTGAATAATTTAGTTCCAAGTGATTTTATACAGCTTGACGGCCTTCAAGGACCCTTTGCAAAGTATGTTTTTGATTGCATGAATCTTCGGTGACTTTTTCTAACCAATTTGTTCACTTGTGTCTATAAGCTTTGTATGCTTCCATGGCAATAAACGATGTTCTGTTCTGTTCTGTTCTGTTCTGTTCACACACACACACACACACACACACACACACACACACACACACACACACACACACACACACACACACACACACAACAGGACACGACACGACACGGCACACACACACACACACACACACACACACACACACACACACACACACACACACACACACACACACACACACACACACACACACACACAAAGATTGAGCTACTTGCGTGTGATAGAACAAAAATTGATAACATTCATGAAAAACTACCTCATAGACAAAATGTACTACCCTATGATCCTTGATCCCGTTTCCCTTAATGTGTATGTCTTATCATCTCTATACTCATCCTTATTGTCATTTCATCAACATCATCTCATGAAACTATACATCCTTGCGTACGGTTTTTTTTTCTTTTCTTTTCAGTAAATAAAACGTGGAAATTATTGCAGGCGTACCCTTGTTCTGATAGGCAGCTTTAAACTGAAAAAATGTGATTTTTTTGGAAATTTGGTAAAAATATATAACTAAATGCTATGTGTCGACTTACTTGCTTCTCGATTATTTCATCTCTCAATTTATTCAACCATGGTGCCATTATTTCCTTGTGGATGTAGAGTTTGTACATCTGTCATTATTTTTTGTATATTTCTTTTGACTTATGTGTTTATTTCATTGACACAATGTTTGACTGATTGCTTTATCCCTAATGGTTTTTTACTCGCTTACTTATTTAATTATCTACTTATGCACTTATCGGTTTATTTTTTCAAGGTGTTTATCCTTCTCTGTTATTCCATTATTATTTTTTCTAGGTTTTAGATTGTTTGCTACTTTTCCCTTCGTTTTCTTGGTTCTCCTTCTCTCAATTTTTTCTTTCTTTGTTTTTATTACTTCTTTTCCTCTTTTTTCTTGGTGTCAGTCTTCCTTTCTTCCTTTATTTTAACTTTGTTATGGTAATTCTTTTTATCAATTCTTCTCTTTGATTGTTCCTGTACGCTGTTGTTTTTATTCATTATTTCTGTTTCTCTTCTCTTTGTTCTTTTCCATCCACGTTTCTGTATCCACTATTTTGGTGTTTCTTTTGCCTTTGTCTTTTCTCCTTCCAATTTTGGTATTTTTCCCATCCCCGTTTTTTTTTGTTTAGATGTTCAGTTCCTATTTGTTCGACCTTTTTACCTCTGATTCTTTCTTTTACTTATATCTGTATCTTGTTTGCTTTTGTTTGCTTAATTGGTTTTGTTGTTTGTTTGTTTGTTTGTCCGAATTCTTTAATATCTGCTTTATGTTCCTTTACTTGTTATTTTCGTGACCTGGTCTCTTTTTTTTGTTCATCATCGTTCGCTGTTCAGCTTAGTCCCTCTCTTTCGTTTACCCTCTATTTTGTTCTTTTTGTGTTTTTTTTCCACTTTGGTGTCTTTCTATCTCTTACTTGAGAAATAAGATCTATATTTTCCTCATTACTCCTTCTTCTTACCATGTTCTTTTTTTTCTTTCTCCATTTGTTTATTCCCTGTCTCCTTCAGAAGTTTAATCCACCTGCTTTCTTCCTGGATTCCACCACAACATTCGTCTTTACATGTTTGTGTGTTTGATTGATTGTTTATTTGGGGCTTTAAAAAAAATCTGCTGGTTTACAGCTGGTGTCCTTCTTTTTCCCCTTTATCCCTGCCATGCGTAGACACTCTCTGACATTGGATAGGCTTGACCTATGTTCCTTTTTTCTCTTTCTGTGTGTGTGTTGTTGTTTTTTTAGTTCTTGATTATACACTCTAACACCTTTATACATTTTACTTTAAGGAATTACAATTCTTTGATGTCTTTTCTTTTTTATATAAAATGCTATTTATTTACTGGATCATTAAACAAGTGGAGCTTTGAAATAAGATGAGTTCAGCCAAAGATGGGTTTTTGTTTATTTTTTTCTTTGTTCTTTCATTGTTTCTTTTCACCGTTTTTTTCCTTTTTCTTACTGTTTTTCTTCCCTTTCTTTTTTCATTTTGTCTGTTGTCTCTCTCTTCTACATTTTTCTTCGTGTAATAGTTTATTCATTTGCTAATTCAGTTGAAGAGGAAAAAGAAAAAGACTTGCCATGAGCAAGACGTATCTTTTATTCGAATTCTTTGTCTTTTGTTCCTGGCGTCCACTTTCTTCTTTTTCAAACAGCAATTTTTTTAATTCTTATTTCAGTTTGTTTTTTTAAAGCAATAGTTTAGCATTTAAAGAAAGGGAGTTACAACAGTTCGGATCAGAAATCCAAACCTTCAATTTTCGGCTTGGTACTGAAATTCAGCGACGTAACAAAACCATAAAAAGTATTCAAAAAAGACAATGACAGCACTACTCATATCAAAATATGAATATTTTGACCATTTAAGATGGCTAGGCTCTTAAACTAAGGTTATCTGCTCCAATGGTTCAATACTTTATATCTTTGATAGTTGTGCTTTTCTCTTAATGATGGGAGCTTTTATGCGATTATGACAACGGAAAGTAACAAACAAAAATGAAGGAAGTAAAAACTAGGATAAAGAAGGAAGGTAGGAATGAAGTAAGGAGGAACAGAAGGATGGAAAGGAAAGAAAAACAAAAAGACACATAATGGAGGAAAGAAAATAATCTATAATAAAAACACACATAAAGCCATCAAACAACCCAATAATCCAACCGAACAAACAATAATCTAAGTTTAAACAGTGGTCATGATTCTATTATTTGTGAATTTTAAAAGGCTTAGCTATGTTAATCAATACTTTTGTACTAGCTTCCCTTTTCCTGGTCAGAAAAGAAGGCATCACAATGCACTTACACCCATGGTAAACTTAAACCCTCCTTACCTCTCTCAGTCTCTCTCAGTCTCTCTCTGTCTCTCTGTCTCTCAGTCTCTGTCTCTCAGTCTCTCTCTCTCTGTCTCTCTCTCTGTCTCTCTCTGTCTCTCTGTCTCTCTGTCTCTCAGTCTCTCTCTCTCTGTCTCTCAGTCTCTCTCTCTCTGTCTCTCTCTCTGTCTCTCTATCTCTGTCTGTCTTCTGTCTGTCTGTCTGTGTCTCGTCTCTCTCTCTCTCTCTCTCTCTCTCTCTCTCTCTCTCTCTCTCTCTCTCTCTCTCTCTCTCTCTCCTCTCTCCTCTCTCTCTCTCTCCTCTATCTGTCTCTCTTTCCCCCATACCTCAGGCTCAAGATTTTATCCTTTATCTCTTTGTCTCTCTCCTTTCCTTTTTTCTCTACTCTTTCAGGGCAAAAGGTAATGACGTAAAGTCATCAATGCGACACAGAAAAGACACAGTTCTTAACAAACTTAATCATTGACCAAAGTAGATGTTTCTCTTTAAACTGAATACTTATTGTATAGGAATACTATGGTTGTTCTTTGATCCAATGGCTCCATTCCCCATCTGGAGCAGACATTTTCCTTATGAGTTTGTTGTTATTGTCTTTCTTTTATTCATGGTTTTTAGGCTTTTATTAATTTTTAAAGAAATTTTTAGGGCACTTCACTTGTTTTACATTGTTTGGTTCTCTCATGTTTCCTTTTGCTTTGTTTTCTTTTCTTTTTTTTTCATTTTCTTTCCTGTTTTACTTGCTTTTTTTTTAAAGCCTTTTATACACGTTTTCTTTTTTTGTAAAATTCCTTTGTCTTTGTTTTCAACAGTCATGATTATATTTTTTATGTATTTTCCAAGTATATTGCTGGTTTTTTTTTTTGGGGGGGTTCTTTCTTTTGTTTTCTCTTGTCTTTCGTCACCTTCACTCATATCTGACTTTTGTTTCATTCTTTCTTTATGTTATGTTTATTTTTGTTTTAGTTACTTTTTCTTTTTTTCTACCTTTGTTTCTTTCTTTCCTTTAGGCCTTTTAGTTTGCTCCTTTCATTCCTAGGTTTTTTTGGTGTTATTTCTTTCTTCTTGTCCTTTTTGTTGCCTATTTGTTCTTGTTTATTACATGATATTTCTTTTCTTTCTCGCTAACTGCACACA
Organism: Stramonita haemastoma; assembly: GCA_030674155.1. Taxonomy (NCBI): domain Eukaryota; kingdom Metazoa; phylum Mollusca; class Gastropoda; order Neogastropoda; family Muricidae; genus Stramonita; species Stramonita haemastoma. The sequence goes on along the minus strand of CM060326.1, from coordinate 36,796,684 downwards.
CCCTCCCCTCATTGCTGTTCTCTGCCCCTGAAGTCTCTGTGTGTTTATCTGACCTATTTTATCCGCCTGCCACCTTTCTTTTTCTCTTTCCCAAAATGTCAAACTATTGATGACAAACACGCAAGCAAATGATAAAAACACGAGCGTAAAAACCCTAACAAAACAAAACTAAAAACAAAAACAAAAAACCCAGACAGATAGGTACAGACAAATACACATAAATACGCATAAATTCAAATGTGTGCACTTGCATGCACACACACAAACACACACACACACTTACACAAACAAACAAACAAAACACACACATTAGCACACACGCACACAAACACAAACACATAAGCACACACACACACACACAATCACTCACAGACATAAACACACAACCACACTTCCAAGAATGGACCACAAAACTAACCCACAAAATCATGGGTAAACCACCAAGCAATAAACCAATCAGTTAAGCCACCAACCCAATATGCAAGCTATTAACCAAGCATACCTACGATGTCACAGCTATACTATGATTTTTTTTAAAAATGCAAATTATATCATCTTAAAAATAATATTTTACTTTGGGGTAATGTAAAGGACAATAGACATTTCTTCCATCTCTCAGTTTCTTCCAATACTAAATCTTATTCCACAAGATAACAACTCTGTCCTAGTTTTAAGCACTGCAGACATGGTAACGCTAAATCGCTGTGTCATTCCATCAAAAAGAGACAAAGACAGAGAGAAAGAAAGAAAGAGACAGACAGACAGAGACAGAAACAAGAGACAGAGAGAGACAGAGGGGGGGTAGAGAAAGAGAGAGAGAGAGAGAGAGAGAGAGAGAGGAGAGAGAGAGAGAGAGAGAGAGAGAGATTGATTGATTGATTGATTAATTGATTTGCATTATTCTTTTATATCGAGGATAATGGGATAAGCACTCTTGTGCTTTTTTACATCCAGTCCCCGTGTGTATGCGGTTTTGTAAATGTCATCTGTTCCCACCGGCACACGATGGCCTACTCTTACGAAAAGCGGAACAGGATTTAACGTGTGCGCAAGATGTTCTGCGTGCGTTCGCACACGGGGCCTCGATTTAAAGTCTCATCCGAAGGACTTGTGGGGGGAGTGGAGTCAGCACTGATGTTAACTCCAGGAGAAAAATCTCCTCGACCAGATTCGAACCCGGGTCTTCAAATTGCCAGCGCAATGTTCTGACCACTAGGCTATCTATCTGAGAGAGAGAGAGAGAGAGAGAGAGAGAGAGAGAGAGAGAGAGAGAGAGAGAGAGAGAGAGAGAGAGAGAGAGAGAGAGAGGGAGAACACTAAGGAATACAAAATGAATCAGATACAAATAGAGAGAGAGAGAGAGACAGACAGACAGACAGACAGACAGACAGACAGACAAAGACAGGGACAGGGAACAGGGACAGAGAAGGAGATGTAGAGATATGAATCAGCAGAGACAGAGATATTCATGAAAAAGAGAGAAGGGGTGCAATGTCGTTAGAGATAAAAAAAAAACAAAAAAACAACAAAGTTTGCTTCCACTGAAAAACTGACCAAGAACACTGGCGTGATACTTTGGATTCTGAGAGGCCCCCTCCTTGTCATTGTTAAGATTGTTCTCATCATCATCATCTTTATCAGCATTATCCTCAGTAGCTTCTGCACCTTACGCAAAAAGATTAGGAGCAAAACCCACATTTGAACTTACATAGTTACTACTATTGTTTTCTTTTTTGGGGGTTTAAAATTTCAGCCTAATACACCGTTGGGCTGTGTTTGTTAGTTCACCGTTGTTTGTTGTTACTGTCATTATTGTCTCTTCGTACTGTTCCTCTCTGTCGTTCTCGTTTCCTTTCCTGGATTGTTTTTCATGCAGTGTTCTTAAATTGCCCCCACTCAGCGATTCGTCCTTTCTTCTCTCATTTCTTTACTCAGTGCTGTGGTATTTTTAAACCCGTTTTAACCTATCATTCTAACGGTCTGTCTTCATTTACAACACTTGCTTGCTTTTTTGCTTTTCTTCCTTGCTGCTTTTCTCTCTTTTATATACTTCATGTTCGTCTCGCCCCCTCATTTATTTATGTTTCATCAAGCTCCCGTTTGGCGCTGAAAGAAAGTGGTGGTATCATGTTTTCCATTAAAAAAGGGAACACCGCGCTTTCAGTCTTGAGGCTGAAAAGAGATAGTGTAGAAAAGTATCGGGTCGTTTCACACAAAAGAGAATTGCAGCCGTGTGGACGTCACAGTCTGATTGTTCCTGCCGTTTCAAATAGCTGGGCGCTTTAGCACAGATTAGCACTCCCAATGAAAAATAATCACCTGATACGTCTGGCACACTTTATCGAAGTAAACTAAGTGCGAACAACCTGAATTGAAGAAAAAAAAGGTGGTCCAAACAGCAACACTATTGACAAACAATCCTGTGACGAAAAATAACAGAGAACCAGCTAGGTAGCCAACCTAGCAACTAACCAGTCAGTTTCGTGATAAAGCAAGCAAGCAAGGTTAATTGTACTGGTGTTTTTTTCTGTTTGTCATAATTATCATCAAAGAAAGGAATACACTTCACCATGTTCAGCAGATTTATTATTCTTTTTATCTTGTATGATTCGGTTACGAAGGAAATGGAGACAGCTTTATCAGCTTTTCTCTATTTTAAATTCGTCTATAGGTGTAGTTCTTTTATGCTATCATAACTGTTCTCATTTTTCATAGTCTTATAGGTTTAGTCTTTTTTTTTCATTTTTGAAAGTTGTGTATACTGGGTTAGTAAGTGAATGTGTCGAGAAAAAATCATATTTCACTCTCTCAAAACTTACTCATGTCAGCTTTTAATGATCTGTGATTGTTAGTTTATTTTATTCATCTTTCATTTTCTGTACAGTTTTCATCTTTCTGCCTCTTGTTACAGACAGTAAACAAGAGATTGGCAATGAAGAAAAAACAAAGGGACAGTATAGCCTTTCCCATAAGAAACACAACACTGCAATTCCAAATTTGGTGCTGGAAATAAGCGAAAAGATATAACTTTTTTTTCCTACGAAACATAATGGTGGGGGAATTGATGCCAAAATCTAATTATTCTAAGTCTCTTAGTTTGGCCGGGAACATTAGCTAGGATCAGTATCTGTGATGATTGAATAACCTGATACTCTCAGTAGTTCATACGTTTTGAAGATGACAACAAGGTAAGGTCGTTCACCCTCACTCCCCACTCAGAAAACAGAATACAGACACATATTATCCAAACCAACCCGCCAACCAGCCAGCCAGCCAAACAACCAATCAATCAACCAACCAACCAGTCATACAACAAACCAACCAACCAGCCAGCCAATCAGCCAGTCAGCCAACCAATCAACGAGCCAGCCAATTAACTGAAGCCATGACACGAACCGTTCAGCCAGCTAACCCACCAAGAGACGATACACAACTACAGGTTTTGACACCAATAGTGCTGCTACTTTGGTGAAGATCATGGTTTCTAATATTGTCTTCATTTCGAAACTGTGTTCTAGTTTTGTTGGAAAAGAGGGCATCACCACAAACGAAAGTCGTATTAAAACTTAAAATGGCCTATCAGTTAGCTCTTTTAAAAGTTGTGTCCTGAGTTTACCTTGTATTATGATTACCTTATTATTTTTTTTGTATTTGAGGTGTATGGTGTCTGTTTATCCAGTGACCCACATAGAATTTGCTTTAAAAAACCCACCTATTTTTATTCGCTGTAAAAAAAAAAGAAATTTGTCTAAAGCTCTGTGATATTCTAGCTACTCCCAAAATAACTGCTGTCTAAAATAACCCTCCAAACCAAACAAATAGACAAACAAATCAAGACAGAGTGACAGGGACATAGACAAACATTGACAGACACAGAAAACAAACATACCCATAAACAGATATCAGACCACTCCCCAAAAAGCCATAGAGACAGACGCAAAAACACATAAACGGATATACAAACACAAAGACACAAAGCAATCAAATAGACGTTACCACTGAACTGCCAGAACCAAAAACAAACAAAACAAAAAAAACCCTCACCAACTCAGTCTCTCCAAAACTCACCGTCCAGCTAGACTCAGTCAAGCCCATCAAGAGTCACAATTATTTGGTGCAGGGACGAATCAACCCACAGACCCCGAAAGAAAATACATAGCGTGCATGAGTTTTGAACAATCGAATTAGCATCTGGGCCACGCTGGGCCTACGATTCCGAGGGTCCATCCCTTCTCCTCCCCCAAACTTAGGATTGCATTAACTCCGGGCTTGTATTGGGGAATCAGCGTTCACGCCTTGTTGGCTCTGCGCTGGGCACAGAACTGATGGCGCGTGTTTCTAGCAAAGAGGAAAAGGAAAATGACTTTTCCCCTGAATATCCTTCCACAGGGGTGGGTGCCAAGAGTTTTTTTTTTTTCCTTTTTTATTCTAGATTATCTGGGCAAAGGAACAAGGAGGAAGGAGATTGGGTAGGCAAAAGAGATTGGGGGATAGGAGGGAGGCTCTATTTTTTTTTACCTTTCAGGAAAAACAAGCGGGAAAGAAGGGGGGTGGGGGGCGACGTCTTTGTTTGCAGAACCGTACCCAACCCCCAACCTCCCACCCCTCAACCCCCGTACATTCACCCCGCAGATAATGATGACAATGAAGACTGATTTACATAGACTTTATCAAGCAGTGCTTGTGTGTGTGTGTGTGTGTGTGTGTGTGTGTGTGTGTGTGTGTTGTGTGTGTGTGTGTGTGTGTGTGTGTGTGTGTGTTTGTATGTATGTGTGTGTGTAATTGTGTGTCGGGGTGTGTGTGTATGTGTGTGTTTAAGTGCGCGCGTGCGCGCAGATTCTTGCAGAAAATTTCGTTGTTTGAATACAGACACAAATATGTGGAGAGAGAGAGAGAGAGAGAGAAATAGAGAGACAAAGACAGACAGGGAAAGACAGAGAGAAAAGAAGATAAACAGAGGTACAACGAGAGACAGAAACAGAAATGTGTAAAGAGATCCATAGAAACACAAACACAAACGCACGCACGCACACGCACACACACATGCATATATATATATATATATATAAGAAGAGAGAGAGAGAGAGAGAGAGAGAGAGAGAGAGAGAGAGAGAGAGAGAGAGAGAGAGAGAAGAGGAGGAGAGAGGAGGGAGGGAGGGACGGATAGATGGATACACACACACGTGCGCCCACGCAGAAAGACTGACTTACAACCAGACAAAAACATACCAGTTTAGCATGTAAGATCACCCCAACACATTCCACACTGCAGTTTCAGTCATGGTAACCAATGAATGATCATATGTCATGTTGTATTGACTTTTTGTAAGCTACTTTAGGCTGTTCTGATTATGATTTTGCGAAGACTAACTCCGGTCAAGCAAATGGAAATTAATCTTGCTGAGGGGAGTGCGGTGCAACCCTGACATGACCCCTACAGTCTGAAATAAACCCTAAATCATTTTGTGAATTTTGACAATCACATTAGCATGCTGGTTGACATTGCTGGGCCCTCAGTCACCCCATACCACCCCCCACTCCCATCCCCATCCCCAATCTCCCACACTGCCATAGTTTTAGCAACTCCTGGCTTTTCGGTGAAACAAGCTGCACATACTTTGATTGTATGCTGGAAGCTAAACTGAAGAAGTGTGTTTTAAGATTAAGAAGATAAAAAACAGTGATTGTTGTTGTAAATTCTTTTTTGACTTGAGAATTGATGAGTTGTGTCTGTATGGGTTTTTCTGCCTGTAAGTTTTTTGTCTGGTAGGGTCAGGTTGCTTCAGTCCATTTGCTTTGACAAAGGAGAGGAGGAAAGCAGAAGGGGCATGTCTTTTGCTTTTCACCTACGATTTCTGTTTTGTATTTCCTCCCTTTATAAAACAGTTGACAAATTCTTGAATAACCGTCATCTAACATCTTGAAGAGATGATATAATGCTACGCTGAGTGTGTGTTTTTTTTTGTATTATTATTATTATTATTATTATTATTATATTATTATTATTATTATTATTATTATTATTTCTCCTTATACTAGGCAGTACGCACTATCAAAAAATTTAGAGCAAAGCCATGACATAATTTTTCTTACTAGTTCCAGGTCGTTAACCGTCTGCTGAGAATGTAAGTGCTATCCATATCAGATCATCAACCGCAGGTGGCTGGCCTACTCTTTAACCAACGATGGATTTGCCTTTAACATATGCACAGTATATCTAAATGTGCACTTATGAACAAGGCTTTGGGTCAGGATTTCTCTGCCGGAGAAGAAACCTTACTCTTAACTTGAGAGTTGCGATAAAATTAGATCTTGTGTACTCAAACACGCCATTACTACGAAGCTTTGCCCAAAGCCTTCAGCAAACTCCAACAGAAATCAAAACAAACTTTTAAAAAGATAAAAGCAATAAAAACAAATATAGAATAACCTTAACCACTAGACACTTAAAGTAAGCCGGAGAAGAAAGAATGGGAGAGAAAGAAAAAAGAAAGAAGAAAGAAAAAGAAATTAAGAAAGAAAAAAGGAAGAAAGAAAGAAAGAAACGAGAGAGAGAAAGAAAGAAAAAAAAGGAAAGAAAAAAGCAAAGCAAACAAAGAAAAAGCACAGCATAAAGGAAACAACAGAATAGAAAGAACAGAAACAGAAAAATATGTACCAGAAAAGAACAACAGACAGGGCTAATTACAAAAGACAGAAAACATGTCACCCATCCATTTCCCAACGTCAGACAAAAATCAATTCTTAGTGCAAGCCCTCTTCAATTGGTTTTCCTTTTTTTTTTCCTTTCTTTTTTTTTTTTTTTTTTTTTTTGGCTTTCTAGCTTCGCTTTTTTGTCGGTCTATTTTATCTTTTTATCTTTTCCTTTTTGCTTTACGGCTTCAAGGAAGAAAAGCAGACACAAGAAAAACGCGAACGGGGAAGAAGAAAAGAATGCTTGGATAAAAGAAAAAGAAGGAAAATAACAAATGCGGAAGAAAAGTCCAGCGACAAAACAACTCTTAAACATACGGCTCCTGGGACTGCATGAGTTCGCCTTGTATTCAATATTCATGACAACGTTCATAACTGGATGCCTGTGTTAAAAAGGAGAACAAACAAAAAAAGAGCTTTGAGAAATGGTGGCAGGATAAAGAAAGAAAGATAGAGAAAAAGAAAGAAAGAAAGAAAGAGAGAAAGAAGGAGAGAAGGAGAGAAAGAAAGGGAGTAAGAGAGAAAGATAGAAAGAAAGAAAGAAAGAAAAAAGAGAAGAAAAAAAAGAAAAAAAAGAAAGAAAGACAGAAAGACAGAGAGAAGGATAGAAAGAAAGAAAGAAAGAAAAAAAGAAGAAAGAAACGAAAGAAAAAAGAAAGAACGAGAGAGAGAGAGAGAGAGAGAGAGAGAGAGAGAGAGAGAGAGAGAGAGAGAGAGAGAGAGAGAGAGAGAGAGAGAGAGAGAAGAACCAAAGGAAGAAAAGTTGCAACTTTCATGAAGTGAAGAAAATCAATCGCTTTGCTTAGTTGACGTGTGTCATCAAAAAACAAACAACAAACCAACAAACAAACAAACAAACAAATAAAAAATGAAAAGATATATAATTATGACTGCTAAAGCCGCTTACTTTTTGGGTTACTTTCTCATCTGTTTGCGTTCATGGTTTCCTTATCTTCATGTTTCCCCTCCTCCTTTCTTCTTTTTTTCTATTTCCCTCTTTTCTTTCTATGTTTTTTCTTATCCCTTCTGTCTGAAAGAGTTTTTCTTTTTTTTTTTCTTCTTCCTCTCTTCTCTCTCTCTCTCTTTCTCTCTTCTCTCTCTCTCTCTCTCTCTCTCTCCTCTCTCTCTCTCTCCTCTCTCTCTCTCTCTTCTCTCTCTCTCTCCTCTCTCCCTCCTCTCTCCCTCTCTCTCTCTCTCTCTCTCTCTCTCTCTCTTGTCTTTTTTAAATATTGTTTTCTTTCTCTCTTTTGTTCATTACTTCACTCTATTTCTCTAGGTCCTTTCCTCTTATGTTCTGTATCTGAGTGTGACTCTGTGTGTGTGTTTGTGTGTGTTTGTGCGTGCGTGCGTATGTGTGTACGTGTGTGCGTGCGTGTATGTATGTGCGTGTGTTCGTGCGTGTGTGTACATTTACGTCAAATGTGTGTGCACACGCCTGCGCACATGGGTGAATGCAAGTGCAGACACGTGCACAGCAATGAAAAGGCAAAACGAGAGCAAAAGGTTAATTAAAAAAACCACCAGACCAACAAAAAAATCCAGACAAAGTAAAACAAGAAAGCAAAGAACACAGCTTTGAAACCAGGAAAAAAGGTTAAGACTTCAACGTAAAGAAAACCAAAATACTGAAAACAAAAAACAACACAACAAGCTAAAAGCAGAGGGGGGATCAGGAATAGCAAGATGACAACACAAAATGAGGATTCCAACATTGGTCTTACAGCCGATCATTCCTGGCTTTACTCTAACGAAGTTTCAATAGAGAGAGATATAAGAGTGCATGCATGCCAAAGAGTTGCTTGGGCATCGATTTGATGACAGCCATACCTCTGAAAAGGAAGAGATGAAAAGACACAGTGAAAACATGCTACCTTTACACACACACAACACACACACACACATACACACACACACACACACACACACACACACACACACACACCACACACACACACACACACACACACACACACACACACACAACACACACACACACACACACGAGGTATAGTGTGCATACGTAAGAACATCAGTATTCAACAGAGCGTTTTCTTCCCATAGTGAAAGAGGAAAGGATTGGAATAGAACAGCAGAATTTTTGATAGTCAGAGAACTAGAAACTAATCCGGGATAATCTCCCAGAAATGTTTTACCTACTGATCGAGTTCTGATCTCTGAATTTTTTGTTTTACGTGGGTCTTTAGTGCCACGACTGACTAGGAGGTTTGATTCTGAACAGTCCTTATGTGCTGCGGCCGTAGGGGTTAGCTAGCCTATGAAGAGCATCTCCAACGCTAACTGTCCTTATGCCCTCTTGGCCGCAATGAATGGGGATTTACTGTGGGCAAGACATCTCACTATTATCAATTTTCTGCCCATTTTTTTCGAAACAGCAGCTAACACCTCTGCTGTTTTAGAGGTTATCGTCGAACACGACAGACAAACGTGTATTTATTTCTTCAATTATTATTTTGTTTATTCAGTTCTTTCATAATGTGTGTTTGTTTACATATGCAATTTCTGTATTAAATTTATTTATCACATTTTATCGTTAAATTTAATTTGTTAAATTCTTTTATATCGAGGATAATGGAATAAACATTTATTTTACGCAATTTGTCAGGTATTTGATTACTGATGTACATGTCTGTTCCTTTATTCATTTTATACAATCAACGACTACAAAAATATAGTGGAAGAAGTGAAAGCAATAATAATAAGGAAAGATAAAGTATGAAAGCTGCAAGCTACGAGAGAGAAAGAGAGAGAGAGAGAGAGAGAGAGAGAGAGAGAGAGAGAGAGAGAGAGAGAGAGAGACAGAGAGAGAGAGAGAGAGTGAGACAGACAGACAGACAGAGAAAGAGACAGACAGACAGACACACTGAGACGATCTCAGACAGTGAGAGAGAGAGAGATAGAGAGACAGACAGACAGACAGACAGACAGACAGACATTAAGACAGACAGAGAAAGAGACAGACAGACCCACGATGTCAAACAGACAGAGGGAGAGAGAGAGGGGGGGAGAGAGACAGAGATAGATACATAAATAGAGATAGATACATAGAGAGAGAGGACATTATGTGAGACAATTACGGTCATATAGTTAAGGTTTACACACACACACTTTTATATATATATGTATATATATATATATATATATATATATATATATATATATATATATAATATATATCATAATATACATATACATATATATATATATATATATATATATATATATATATATATATATATATATATAATATATATATATATATACATACAGTTGTGTTTGGTAATACGGGTAAATAAAGGACTGGATAGCTCGGTGGTCATAGGGAACGGGATAACTCAGTGGTCAGAGCATTTGCTATCCCCAAGCTTAGATTAAGCCGCGTCGAGCGAGGCTACCGGTTGGATAGGTGACCGTTTGTACGCCTTTGCTTCAGTATAGTCCCCCAGTCCACCTGGCTGTAAATGGATGCCTGCCCTCTTGAGGGTCAAGGAAAGTAAAGAAACGAGGAAGGGCGCCGCCCTCAACACGCTGGTCCCTTGAGAAGTGAGGCCTCTGACGCCTTGCTTCCCTACGACCACATAGGTTATGGGACCTCTTCAGCGTACCCTTTTTATGATATTGCCACAAACAGCCAACAAACAAATAAACAGAAAAACTGCTAAATGTCTAGGACAAAAATGTTAACGGAGCAATCTTACCAAGAATGACAACAGTGAAAAGCACCAAGACACACTCTGAAGGCAAAGAAATTACTGAAAGAACAATTTGTGCCTTAAAATCACTCATCACCTTCTGGGCAGAAATTCCATAAATCAATTGTTAATGAAAAAAGATCGAAACCTGCGTCCCTTTGAAGCCTGTGAAGTAGCTAATGATGATTAAACGCACAAGAAAGCATGCCACGTTAGAACTGTCATGCAAGGCCATTCATTTTGTCATTTATTGTTTAAAAAAAAAAAAAGGTCATTTAGTTCTAGAAACGTGTTTTTTTTCTACTTTGTCAAGGCTTGGGGCTTTTTGTTGTTGGCTTTTTTAGTTCTCAAAGGTTGAGGTAGAATGAGAGTGTGTGTGTGTGTGTGTGTGTGTGTGTGTGTGTGTGTGTGTGTGTGTGTGTGTGTGTGTGTGTGTGTGTGTGTGATGTGTGTGTGTGTGGTGTGTGTGTGTGTGTGTGTGTGTGTGTGTGTGTGTGTGTGTGTTGTGTTTCGGTGTAATCAGATCAACAATAATCATGATAAAACACTGTCATTTATAGGAGTATGTGTTGCATATCACGAAATACTCTTTCATAGCTTTGCGTTCTGTCTGTGTGTCTGTGTGTCTGTGTGTCTGTCTGTTTGTCTGTCTGTCTGTCTGTCTGTTTTGTCTGTCTCTCTCTCTCTCTCTCTCTCTTACTATCTGTCTCTCTCTCTTTCTCCTCTCCCCCTCCTCCTCTCTCTCTCTTTCTCTCTCTCTCTCTCTCTCTCTCTCTCTCTCTCTCTCTCTCTCTCTCTCTCTCTCTCTCTCTTCTCTCTCTCTCTCTCTCCTCTCTCTCTTCTTCTCTCTCTCTTCTCTGCCTGTCTGTTAGTTTGTCTGTTTGTTTGTCTGTCTGTCTGAGTCTCTCTCTCTGTCTATCTGTCTCTCTGTCTCTCGTCCTATCTCTCTCTCTCTCTCTCTCTCTCTCCTCTCTCTCTCTCTCTCTCTCTCTCTCTCTCTCTCTCTCTCTCTCTCTCTCTCTTTGCTGTTGTTTTTCACATACACGTGAATATACATACATTCTTATCCACATGTTTGCATTTCAAAGCGTCCTTCGATATAGAATGCAGCGTTTGAAGTGCATACATCTATCCTGTATGACCAATAAGATGTCCACCCCCCGACCACCCCACCACCAATATTTTCCCAGTCTCTGGCTCTCTCTCTCTCTCTCTCTCTCTCTCTCTCTCTCTCTCTCTCTCTCTCTCTCTCTCTCTCTCTCTCTCTCTCTCTCTCCCTCTCTCTCTCTCTTCCCCCTGCAGTTGATGTCCGACTCCCCTTCTCCCTGCTCCCCTACTTCTTTCTCTTTCTGCAATGACGCTGGAAGTGAAGAATGGGGGAGAGGGAGAGGGGTCAGTGCAGGCGGAGAGAGGTGTGACCTGCTGTGAAAGACTGATCCTGCAGTGTCTGCTGTGCCCGCTCTGACCATTCGTCTTCAGGGAAGGAGGCCCACACGTGGAGGCAGAGATGAGAAGGGAAGCTGGCCACAATGAAGAATGATGTCTTTCCATATGGTTTTTGTGTACATTTTTTAAAAAACATAGTCTTTGAGGATTTTGTTATTGGTTTGGGGGGGGGGGGGGGGATGGTGTTTGTACTGTATTAAATTGGACCATTTTTGGGGTGTCACTTTTATGGGTACAGTTCGTGCTTCATTGTCAACAAGAAGAATCATCTGATGATTTGTGTTCTCCTATTACCTTCGAGAAGCAAAACTGGTACCACCTTGTTTGTTTTTTTACAAGCTTTCATTACATCACAAAAGATGAATCAGACATTATGCAAAGAAGCACATTTTCTGTGGTTAATAAAGAATTTTGAGCATAAAATGAGATAGCACAGTTTTCAGTATTGCCCTATCCTTTTTTCTTTGCTAAGCATATTGCAGAAATGCTCATCAATAGAGTTCTGATTGTAAACTTCTGGAAAAGTGCGCCAGGGAAGCATGGAAAAGGAAAAGGTAAAAAAAAAAGCTCTAAGAAAACCAGTTCTAAAAATAATAAATGGCCACAACAAAAACAGCCATAACAACAATAGCACCAATCAAAAGTTTAGAAAAGAACGAAAAGCAAATCAAATTTTGTAAATGAGGACAGGCGCGTGCGCACACACACACACACACTCACTCACACACACACACACGCACACACGCGCGCGCGCGCGCACGCGCACATACAGACACACACACAAACACGTTCTCTTCTCCTCCTCCTCTCTCTTTCTCTCTCTTTCTCTCTCTCTCTCTCTCTCTCTCTCTCTCTCTCTCTCTCTCTCTCTCTCTCTCTCTCTCTCTCTCTCTTTCTCTCTCACACACACAAAACACACACACATGCATACGCATACACGCACATGCACACACCCCCTCTCTTTCTCTCTCTCTCCCACTCTCTCTCTCTCTCGCTTTCTCTCTCTCGCTTTCTCTCTCTCCGTCTGTGTGTGTCTCTCTCTTACACACACGCACGCACGCTCGCATACACACACACACACGCACACACGTACATGCACCCTCTCTATCTCTCTCTTACGCATACAAGCACACAAGCACACACATTCAATTCCGCTACCTCCCCCATCTTCCTTGTCCCCATTGATGATACCTGACTATTATTACCACCACTGCCATTTCCACCATCATCTTCAAAACCAGTATCATCAGAGAATCCCAACCAACACCAACACAATGCAGAGAGATGAAAATGGGAGGAGAGGCGTTGTAACTGCATCCTTACCGGAAAGCAGCTGATGGTTGGGCAGCAGGCGAGGTGTAAACCTGCATTGTGAGGACCCACCCACTGTCTGTTGGTAATCACCAATCTGTCTGTGCTGATAGCAACAGGAGATCAGTGTTACCCTGCAAGCCATAAATCAAAGCTAGCAGCCCTGGACGACGGTGCAGTGTTGTGAAACCAGATTTTTTTTTTCGGAAATCTATGAAAGACACGCTACCTTGTTAGATGGCCTATTCAAGTGGAACAGTTTCTTTGGCGGGTAGTGAGATATTGATGTGTGTTCCTTTTCTGTAAGCAGTTGTGGAAGCTGTGCACCGGTGAAGGACGAGTTATGACAGCAGAGATATGATTAATCGATTAGTGATTGTTGATATGGAAAGATAGAATTTTAAGCTGTTGGCAGGTTCAACAATACATCATTTCTCTCGGCACAAAGAACCACTCTGTGCAGGCAGGGTGCAATGGTTGCAGAAGTTTTATTTTTGACCTATAAGAAGAAACACACCTGAAACACATACAAAATTCAGGTAACTATCCATATTTAAAACACACACCTGAAACAAGTACAAAATTCAGGTAACTATCCATATTTAAAACACACACCTGAAACAAATACAAAATTCAGGTAACTATCCACATTTAAAACCATACCTGAAGCGAATACAAAATTCAGGTAACTATCCATAATTAACCAGGTACATAACTCATGAAAGGCACCCGTAGCAAATGCTACTGTTGTCTAACGTAAGAAACCACATTCCTTTCATCACTCACACCAAGTTACCCAGTTAATCACAGGGAACCCAATAAAAATATAAATCAAACAACCAATGATTAAATTTAACCAGGAAACCCCTTACACAGTACTGTCAACCAAAGCAAGTGAGTCATAGAGAACCCAGAACATACAATCACAAATCAACAACAATGATTACAATAAACCAGGAAAATCCCTTACACAGTACTGTCAACCAAAGCAAATTAATCATAGGGAACCGACAGAGAGCATACAATTGAAATCAAACAACCAATGATTACAATTTACATAGGAAAATTCTTTAGACAATACTCTCAACCAACATCATCTCTAATAATGTCCAACAGATCTTAGTCCATACTAAGATCTCTTCCCCAACAGGGTTCCTATCAAACTCATGAATATTGGCACAAGAGAGAGAGAGAGAGAGAGAGAGAGAGAGAGAGAGGAGAGAGAGAGAGAGAGAGATGAGAGAGAGAGAGAGAAGAGAGAGAGAGAGAGAGAGAGAGAACGGAGGCGAGAGGAGAAGAGAGAGAGAGAGAGAGAGAGGAGAGAAGAGAGAGAGAGAGAGAGGAGAGGAGAGAGCAGAGAGAACGAGCGAGATGAGAGAGAGAGAGAGAGAGAGAGAAGAGAGAGAGAGAGAGAGAGAGAGAGAGGAGAGAGAGAGAGAGAAGAAACGAAAGGAGAGGGTACGGAAGACATCGAGTAGGCATAACCTAGTGTCTCAAAAGTCGTATACAAAACTAGCAGCCTTCCGGACAAATGACTAACCATAGTCGCACAAGATCACCGGAACCCCTTAACACAATCATAAAACAAGTACCTCAAGGACTAGGCTAGTCCTTACTTTCAAATAATAACATCAACAAACGCCCTTCACAATTTCTAACTCAAAGTCATATGTTCCCATTAAACTATACCATAATAGTTTAACACAACAACTTTATACTAATCCACATTAATATATCTGCAATCACTACAATTTATATAAACTTCGTGTCAGAATGACACAAAATCAAATAATTAATTATTCTTAAAATTTCACTATAAAATTGACACAGTTAAATAATAAAAAACTTTATAATTTTAACCAACTTCTAGGTGTCAAACAATACGCATTTACACCAAGCCAAATCCAAAACTCTCACAATTAATTAATAAAAGTCTTACAATTCTAGCCAACTTCCATGCCTAAAACAACTACACACACTCAAACACCCAATGATAAAATAAATCTAAACTCTCACAATTAATTAATAAAAGTCTTACTATTCCGGCCAACTTCCATGTGTGAAACAACTACACACACTTTCACTGAACCAAATCCATCATTAAATTTGGTTAATATAGGCAATCGAATTTATTTATCAATCAACTATCACCCTAATAAAACTAAACTGCAATAAAAAATGTTTCACTTACAGCTCAACCAAAAAAGCAGCTACGGCACTAGCCTGTCACATCGTTAGGGCTCCGACAGTTTGCGAACGACAGTTTGCGAACGTCTTGCCGTCTTCAGGTTGTTGCAGGGAATGGCTGAGCGACTGTCCGCTTCCCTTACTTCTTCCCAACTATTTCTGTCTTCAGCCAATAGATTTGAACTAAGCCTGTCC
This sequence comes from Stramonita haemastoma, assembly GCA_030674155.1. Classification (NCBI taxonomy): domain Eukaryota; kingdom Metazoa; phylum Mollusca; class Gastropoda; order Neogastropoda; family Muricidae; genus Stramonita; species Stramonita haemastoma. Next base: position 36,781,142 of record CM060326.1, on the reverse strand, counting down.
AGGGGGGTACCAGGTGACTTGGGCTTAGCCCAATCAATTTAAACTAGAAATTTGAAAAGAACCAAGTCAGCAAAAATTGACCACAACAACAAGCTTGTTGAGCAATAGACTAGCAGGGCCGACCTGTTAATTGTCGCCAGCTTGTCTCAAGTGGGAAGCACGACTCACTCTCCCTCTCTAATTCCGACTCTCGCGCTAACAAAGAAAAATAAGTCGGGTACACATAGTCGGGTACACATAGACCTATGCCAGCCCCTGTAACACTCTTAGAAGAGAAGGGGAAGGAGGAGGGGGGGGGAGGAGAGGGTTGTAGTCTAACCTAGTGTCTAGTTATACTGTCTAAAGTGCACACTATAACACACTCCCCAAGCTTTAAAATGCAATGTCCTCATTGCATGTCTACAGTCCTCATCAACAACATAGCCTGACAGAGAAACTGAGAATTAACAAATCTGAGAAACCTCTAAAACAAAACTCGCGAAACCTCTCAGATTTCCCATCTAGGCCTGTACCAACTAGGCCTACTTCAAAACCACAATTCCACGACTGGCTTCAAAATTACAACACTAGATTTACCGAACAAAATACTATTTGCCATATTCATCATATTCCATCATCTTCCTCAAAGCCTTCCTGTGTTACCATTAATAAACACAAAAATTCAATGACAAATACCAACCAGCATAATCATGAAAGCATATGCAAAACAATGACAATATTCTTCAAAATCAAACCCTTTGCAACACAAAAGCATCATAAAAACATTCATTGTTACACCAACACATCCAGAACAGAATAGAACACAACATTCATAGTTACTATAACTGCAAATCCAAACATAGTAACTACAACCACACATCATCAGTTAACCACATGCTGCAACCCTTACAGGAATACCATTTTTCCTCCTTGCCACAAACCTATCTCTGCATGGCAAAGGCTCTTTCCTGCACCATTTTCCTCTATCAGGAACCTTATGGGACAAACCCACATCAAGCCCTAAATGTCCATGCCTGTCTTCTTTCAGATGAGACACATCACCATGCAAACCTACGTCAGGCTGTTTGCACAAAGATCCTGAATATCTTGTCCCAGTCACAGCAGTGGACATCTTTTCACTTTGTCCACTTCTCCTCGATGGAGAACAACCAGAAGCAACTGGTTTGGGTGAAAATGGGCAGCAGCACCCATCCACCCTCCTGTGACTCATCCTCCATGCTAGAAGCTAGCAGAGGATTCATACCTGTCTTAACCAAAGACACATCAGTCACCGCTTTAATACCATTTACATCAACATTCTGGGGGTTTGAATCTCTCTGAACCGGGACTCTGACAGATTCATTCTTGTTTGTCTCATGCTTCCTTTTCCTCTTATTCGTTTCCTTTTCTTGCATGGAAACTTTTCACCCACAACAGCTAACATAGACTGTTGTGACATGAAGTGGTACAAAATACAAACAATAACCGAGAATAAAGTGCAACAAACATTGTGCCTAAACTCCCCAAACTTTTCAAAGCCATGTCCTCTTTACATGCTTAAAACCCAAACAAGCAGTAACCAAAACGCGACATGCTTAAAGTCAATTCTCCTGACACAACAACACCAAAAAATAGATTGGAGTTGACAGCTAAAAGCTTTTCAAAACCGCCCAAATTGAATGAACTATAGTAGCTACTTTAAATCAACCTATTACCAACCGGATACAGACAGACCCTTACAAGCTTTACAAATTGGTTGGTATCAACTCTCCAAGAGCCTTCTTCTACTCTATCTGATTAGCTCATCTGATTTGGGGGAACACCTTTGTTTATCCGTGCACTTCTGCGAAGTGGCACTTGGGCAAGTCTCTGTGAATCAGGTTTCCCGAAAGTTACTTCCCTTTGATCTGTATTTTGGACTGAAACCTTTGGTGACTCGGAACCTAGATTTGCAGATTGAACTGGAATCAAAATCCATTCATTCTCCTCATCCTCACTGTCCTCCCAAACTGGCTGAACTGGCATCTCTATCACTTTCTCCACTGGTGGAGCTACAACCTGACCTGTGACAGGCAAGAGATCTGCGCGGTTTAAAGTAAACTCACGCCCTCCAGTATGTGGACGCACAACGTACACATGAGTATCTTCAAAAGGCCTTGCCGTAACCACATGCAATTCCGGAAGCCACCGATCTTGGATCTTCCTTCTCCCAGTCCCCCTACTCTTGATGTAGACAAAGTCTCCTATCGCAAGAGATGTATCCCTTTTGGGTTGTTCTTTTGAGCAACCCTCCGCTACCTTGCGGTAGTAGTTCTGCACCTTTGAGTGTGCCTCCAAAAGTCTTGCACGATGTTGACGGACCCAGTCTTTGGCACAAGAGGCTGACACTGTTTCCCGTCCTAACCAGATATCCACTGGCAGATGTGGATTTTGCCCAAACAGGAGATAGTGGGGTGAGAATCCAGTGACTGAATGAGGGGTATTATTGTAGGCCTGTACTAACTCTTGTAGGTGGAAAGGCCACTTTTTCTTTTGTTGAGCTGACAACGTCCGCAAGAGACCATGAAGTGTGCGGTTGAACCGTTCGCACTGTCCATTGCCCTGTGGATGGTATGGAGTAGTCCTGGTCTTACGAATGCCATACATTTCGCAGAGAGAGCGAACTAGAGCAGACTCAAAATCTCTCCCTTGATCACTATGGATTCTCTCTGGCACCCCATAGCGACTGAACCACTCCTTCACTAAGACCTGAACAACAGTGTTGGCCTCCTGGTTCTTTGTGGGCACAGCCACTGTGAACTTTGTGAAAACATCAGTCATGACCAACACATTTTCCCGACCATCACTTGCCATGTCCAGCTTGGTGAAATCAATTGCTAAGATCTGAAGGGGACGACTGGCCTGGATATGCCCGGCAGGGGGTTTTGCAACAGTCTGCTTGTTGACCAAGCAACGTGAACATCCATCAATATACTGTTGCACATCTTTAGTCATGCCTGGCCAATAGACTCTCTGACGCAAAAGACTGAGGGTGCGATCTAACCCTTGGTGACCCATTCCGTCATGAAGCTCATGGAGCACATCCGGGCGGAGAGTAGATGGAAGGACCAACTGCTCTAACTCTCCCCAAACAGAATCCTGGACTCTCCGGTACATTACTCCATCCTTCATCAACAACTTGGAATGTTGCTTAGACAAAGCCCTCTCCAAACCTCCAAGTTTCCCTGGTGGCTTGTTAGGCCAGTGATTGACCACCTGTCCCAATACGGGGTCTTCCCTCTGCAGCTTAGCTACATCTCTTGGTGCCGGTGCAGACAACAACTCAGTCTGCTTGCCAGACACCCCTTTTGACTCAGAAACTTCAAGAACCTGACACCAAGACTCCTGAACAGTCGCTACCTCGGGAGGTATACTAGTGCCTTTCCGACTAATGTCAACAAGGGGGGGTAACCTCGACAGAGCATCAGCTCGATTCTCTCTACCTGGCCGATACTTCACATCAAAATCGAACTGTGCCAGTTGGGCTGCCCATCTTTGCTCCAGGGCCCCTAGTTTAGAGGACTTGAAATGAGCCAGAGGGTTGTTATCTGTGAACACCACAAACTGAGATCCTAACAAGTACCCTCTAAATTTCTCTGTCACTGCCCACTTCAGTGCCAACATCTCAAGCTTGAAACTGCTATAGTTGGCTTCATTCTTCTCTGTTGGACGCAACCGGCGACTTGCATAAGCTATCACCCTAGTAGCCCCATCTCCCTGCTTCTGACTCAGAATTGCTCCAAGCCCCTCATAGCTTGCATCTACCTCCAGAATGAAAGGTTGGGAGAAATCTGCAAATGCTAGAACCTCAGCCCCTGTCAAAGCCTGTTTCAACTTGTCGAAAGCTGTCTGATGCTTCTCCTGCCACGCCTCGCTAATAGAGGCAAACTTCCCTTTCTTGCCCTTGGAGTGCTGGTTGACCAGACTATGCAGTGGGCCTGCTGTTTGAGAATAGTTTGCCACAAAGCGGCGATAGTAACCAGCAAACCCCAGAAATGATCGCAATTCCCTCACATTATTTGGAACAGGCCAGTTCCGAACTACCTCTGTCTTCTCAGCCTGACAACTCACCCCTTGGGCAGAGATAGTATGCCCTAGGTAACTGACTTTTCCACGCAACAGCTGGCATTTTTCTAAGTTGAGCTTCAACCCTGTTTCGCCAATTCTCTTCAAAACTCTTTCAAGATGCTGCAAATGGTCAGTGAAAGTGTTGGAGTATATCATCAGATCATCCAGATAGACCAACAAGAAGTCAAACAGAAAGTCTGACATGGCTGAGTTCATAAGGCGCTGAAATGTGGCAGGTGCGCCAGATAGCCCAAAGGGCATCCTTGTGAACTCATACAGGCCAAACGGAGTGGTGAAAGCAGTCTTCTGCTGATCTGTTGGGTCCATAGCAATCTGATGATACCCACTAGCTAGATCAAGAGTTGAGAAAAACTTTGCACCAGAAAGGGCATCAAAACTCTCCTGAATCCTAGGCAGGGGGTAAGCATCTTTCACTGTCTTACTATTCAGACGCCGATAGTCAACACAGAGGCGCATCTTTCCATTTTTCTTCTGAACTACAACTATGGGTGCTGCATAAGGACTATGGCTTTCCCTAATGATCTCTTTTTCTAGCAACTCCTGAATGTGCCCCTTAACCTCTCGAAAATCACGGGGTGCCACTGAGCGATGGGATTGAACAACTGGAATGTCATCTGTGGTTCGAATCTTGTGTGACACTCTATCCGTGAAGCCAATGTCAGCATCATCTGAAGCAATGACATGCCGATAACGGGAAAAGAGATCTACCACTTGTTGTTTCTGTTCTGCTGTACCAGGGAAATCTGACAGATCAAACACAGCACCTATGTCTGGCTCCGGTTCTTGGGATGCCTCTCTTTCTGAACAATGATTTCATTAGAGGTAACCTCCAACTGACAAGCATTCTGAGACTCTATCTCCTCAACTGCATGAAGCAGGGCCAACGGGGTTCGGGGATGAAGATAGACATCTTCTTCAGACAGGTTGACCACTCTGCCCATACCTGGAGGAGTTATCAGCACCAACCAACGTGGGAACAACAAACAAACCTTGAGGTAAGGTATGCCCTGATGGTCGGCAACAAGATTCCTCAAGGGCTTCTCTATGCCACTCACCTTCACCGCCACCAAGCTGCAGCCGGGAACCCTGGTTCTGCCCACTACCTTAGCCACTCCCCTCACCGAGGTATGCATGGCACGGATTTCATGATAACTGGCTGTAAACAAGGAGGAAAACTATCATGCATACTAACCTTATCAAGGGTGACACAACCTGCTGTAAAATATTCATCCCTAAAATAGCTGGTGTTTTCAACTTCTTAGCATAAGTAGAAGAATCTACAGAGTCCTTAACAACTAAAAAAAGAAGCTCTACAACTCTTGCCAAACACTTGCACGGACCCTTTAACAACCCTACATAAGGAATGTCTAGTCCATTTGCTGCTTTAAGACTTAGCCAAGTTACTTGTTGCAAAGGTAACTTACTCAAATACTCCCTATACCAAGACTCTGTCAAGGTACTTACTTCACTACCTGTATCTACTAGAGCTTGAACTTCTTTCCCTTCTACACTAACCATTGTCCGTGGACACTGCCCCGTTACACTGACTTTACCAGCCCTTGTGTCTGCCTCCGTTGCTTGGCTGGCCACAACAGAGGACGCTAGTTTCCCGTCTCCTTGTTTCGGGCCTTCTCCTCGTCCCTCTTCCTCTTCAGGCAGTCTCGTCTCAGATGGCCTCCCCTGTGACAGTAGAAACACTTACTGTCCTGTTTGGTGGTCTGCCCCACTGGGAAGGTGGTCGTGCGGGCGGGAGTCGTGGACTCAAGGCGCTTCGTGAGGGACATCAGGGAGGTCTGCAGGGCCTCAACGGTGGTCGTCAGCGTGGCCACCTGCCGCCCCAGTTCAGCCACCTGTGGAGATGGAGCCGGAGGAGACAGGTGCTGTTGGAACACTGATGAGGTCACCGGGGGGGTGGCCTCCATCGGGTCTCCTTCTTCTCTGGTCCACCTCAGAGCCTCGTCCCTGATGGAAAAGAAGTCCATCCCCTCCCTTTCCCTCACTAACCTCCTGAGTTCTCGCTTGAGGGTGGTGGACTCAAGACCCTCAATGGAGCGTCCCGAAGCATATCAGAGGGGACACTATTCTTGTCTCTGTCACTTACTTGGTCCCTAAGATTTTTTTAGGGCTTGTGCGTATTCTAGTACAGACTGGCCCGGGAGCTGGCGTCGGCTGTGGAACGCCGACATCAAGGTAGTCAGAGGCCTTCTGTCCCCAAAAGTATCACTCATACCTTAAGTACCTTTCGGGAGAGTCATTTCCTTCTCTCCCAAGCACCTCCCGTCTGGCCTTCCCTTGTAGATGGCGGATGATGAATTCCACCGCCACCGGCCCCGGTATTGTATAGGAGCCCAGGACCCTGGTGACCTCGCTGATGAAGTCTTCGGCTGGCCCATCTGCTGACTCTCCCGTGAAGATTGGGAGCTTCGGCGGCGCCCACCACTGCATGCCCCGTGGTTGGTCCCCGTTACCCTCCGTCGTCATCTGGTGCGTGTGGGCTGTGTGATTCTTTCCTACCTGGTCATGTCCTGCCGATCCTGCTCGCAGCGCCAATTGTTGGCAGGTTCAACAATACATCATTTCTCTCGGCACAAAGAACCACTCTGTGCAGGCAGGGTGCAATGGTTGCAGAAGTTTTTTTTTGACCTATAGAAGAAACACACCTGAAACACATACAAAATTCAGGTAACTATCCATATTTAAAACACACACCTGAAACAAGTACAAAATTCAGGTAACTATCCATATTTAAAACAACACACCTGAAACAAATACAAAATTCAGGTAACTATCCACATTTAAAACCATACCTGAAGCGAATACAAAATTCAGGTAACTATCCATAATTAACCAGGTACATAACTCATGAAAGGCACCCGTAGCAAATGCTACTGTTGTCTAACGTAAGAAACCACATTCCTTTCATCACTCACACCAAGTTACCCAGTTAATCACAGGGAACCCAATAAAAAATATAAATCAAACAACCAATGATTAAATTTAACCAGGAAAACCCCTACACAGTACTGTCAACCAAAGCAAGTGAGTCATAGAGAACCCAGAACATACAATCACAAATCAACAACAATGATTACAAAAACCAGGAAAAATCCCTTACACAGTACTGTCAACCAAAGCAAATTAATCATAGGGAACCGACAGAGAGCATACAATTGAAATCAAACAACCAATGATTACAATTTACATAGGAAAATTCTTTAGACAATACTCTCAACCAACATCATCTCTAATAATGTCCAACAGATCTTAGTCCATACTAAGATCTCTTCCCCAACAGGGTTCCTATCAAACTCATGAATATTGGCACAAGAGAGAGAGAGAGAGAGAGAGAGAGGAGAGAGAGAGAGAGAGAGAGAGGAGAGAACGGGCGAGAGAGAGAGAGAGAGAGAGAGAGAGAGAGAGAGAGAGAGAGAGAGGGAGAGAGAGAAAAACGAAAGAGAGAGGGTACGGAAAGACATCGAGTAGGGCATAACCTAGTGTCTCAAAAGTCGTATACAAAACTAGCAGCCTTCCGGACAAATGACTAACCATAGTCGCACAAGATCACCGGAACCCCTTAACACAATCATAAAACAAGTACCTCAGGACTAGGCTAGTCCTTACTTTCAATAATAACATCAACAAACGCCCTTCACAATTTCTAACTCAAAGTCATATGTTCCCATTAAACTATACCATAATAGTTTAACACAACTTTATACTAATCCACATTAATATATCTGCAATCACTACAATTTATATAAACTTCGTGTCAGAATGACACAAAATCAAATAATTAATTATTCTTAAAATTTCACTATAAAATTGACACAGTTAAATAATAAAAACTTTATAATTTTAACCAACTTCTAGGTGTCAAACAATACGCATTTACACCAAGCCAAATCCAAACTCTCACAATTAATTAATAAAAGTCTTACAATTCTAGCCAACTTCCATGCCTAAAACAACTACACACACTCAAACACCCAATGATAAAATAAATCTAAACTCTCACAATTAATTAATAAAAGTCTTACTATTCCGGCCAACTTCCATGTGTGAAAAAACTAACACACACTTTCACTGAACCAAATCCATCATTAAATTTGGTTAATATAGGCAATCGAATTTATTTATCAATCA
>CM060326.1:36743796-36772792 GCA_030674155.1 Stramonita haemastoma | reverse complement strand
TTTCTTTCTTTTTTTTTTCTCTCTCCTCTCTCTCTCTCTCTCTCTTCTCTCCTCTCTTCTCTCCTCTCCTCTCTCTCTCCTCTCCTCTCTCTCTCTCTCTCTCTCTTTCTCTCTCTCTCTCTCTCCTCTCTCTCTCTCTCACTCTCCTCCTCTCTCTCTCCTTCTCCTCTCTCTCTCTCTCTCCTCTCTCATCTCTCTCTCTCTCTGTCTTTTTTAAATATTTTTTTCTTTCTCTCTTTTGTTTATTACTTCACTCTATTTCTCTAGGTCCTTTCCTCTTATGTTCTGTATCTGAGTGTGACTCTGTGTGTGTGTTTGTGTGTGTTTGTGCGTGCGTGGGTATGTGTGTACGTGTGTGCGTGCGTGTATGTATGTGCGTGTGTTCGTGCGTGTGTGTACATTTACGTCAAATGTGTGTGCACACGCCTGCGCACATGGGTGAATGCAAGTGCAGACACGTGCACAGAAATGAAAGGCTAAAACAGAGCAAGAGGTTAAAAAAAGCCACCAGACCAACAAAACAAATCCAGACAAAATAAAACAAGAAAGCAAAGAACAAAGCTTTGAAACCAGGAAAAAAGGTTAAGACTTCAACGTAAGAAAAATCAAAATACTGAAAACAAACAAATAACAAACAAACAAGCAGACAAGCTAAAAGCAGAAGGGGGATCAGGAATAGCAAGATGACAACACAAAATGAGGATTCCGACATTGGCCTTACAGCCGATCATTCCTGGCTTTACTCTGACGAAGTTTCAATAGAGAGAGATATAGGAGTGCATGCATGCCAAAGACTTGGGCGTCGATTTGATGACAGCCATACCTCTGAAAAGGAAGAGATGAAAAGACACAGTGAAAACATGCTACCTTCACACACAACACACACACACACACACACACACACACACACACACACACACACACACACACACACACCACACACACACACACACACACACCACACACACACACACACACACACACCATAAACACACACACACACACACAGGTATAGTGTGCATGCGTAAGAACAACAGTATATAATAGAGCGTTTTCTTCCCATAGTGAAAGAGGAAAGGTTGGAATGAACAGTAAAATCTTTTGATAGTCAGAGAACTAGAAGCTAATCCAGGATAATCTCCCAGAAACGATTTACTTCCTGATCGAGTGCCGATCTCTGAATTTTTATTTTGTTTTGCGTGTGTCTTTAATGATCGACCATGACTTACTGACTAGGAGGTTTGACTCGCACAGTCTTTTGTGGGTTGCGGCCGTAGGGGTTAGCTAGCCTTTGAAGAGCATCTCCAACACTAACTGTCCTTATGCCCTCTTCGCCGAATGAATGGGGATTCACTGTCGGCAAGGCATCTCTACTATTATCTAATTTCTGCCCAATTTTTGAAACTGCAGCTGACACATCTGCTGTTTTGGAGGTTATCGTCGATCACGACAGACAAACGTGTATTTATTTCTTCAATTATTTTTTGTTTATTCAGTTCTTTCATAATGTGTGTTCATTTACATATGCAATTTCTGTATCAAATTTCTTTATGACATTTTTTGTTAAATTTCATTTGTTAAATTCTTTTATATCGAGGATAATGGAATAAGCATTTATTTTACGCAATTTTCAGGTATTTGATTACTTACATACATGTCTGTTCCTTTATTCATGTTATACAATAAACGACTACAAAAATATAGTGGAAGAAGTGAAAGCAAGAATAAGAAGGACAGATAAAGTATGAAAGCTGCAAGCCACTGAGAGAGAAAGAGAGAGAGAGAGAGAGAGAGAGAGAGAGAGAGAGAGAGAGAGAGAGAGAGAGAGAGAGAGAGAGAGAGAGAGAGAGAGAGAGAGAGAGAGACAGACAGACAGACAGACAGACAGACAGACAGACAGACAGACAGACAGACAGACAGTCAGACAGAGAAAGAGTCAGACAGACACACTGAGACGATCTCAGACAGTGAGAGAGACAGACAGACAGACACAAAGACAGACAGACAGACAGAGAAAGAGACAGACAGACTCACGATGTCAGACAGACAGAGGGAGAGGGAGAGAGAGAGACGGGAGAGAGAGAGAGAGAGAGAGAGAGAGAGAGAGAGAGGGAGAGAGAGAGAGAGATATGATAGAGAGAGAGTGAACATTATGTGAGACAATTACGGTCATATAGTTAAGGTTTATACACACACACACACACACACACACACACAACACACACACACACACACACACACACACACACACACACACACACACACACACACACACACGTACATATATGTGTGTGTATAATATATATATATATATATATATATATATATATATATAATACATATATATGTATATAATACATATATAAATAGATATATATACAGTTGTGTTTGGTGATACGGGTAAATAAAGGACTGGATAGCTCTGTGGTCATAGGAAACGGGATAACTCAGTGGTCAGAGTATTTGCTATCCCCAAGCTTAGATTAAGCCGCGTCGAGCGAGGCTACCGGTTGGACAGGTGACCGTTTGTGCGCCTTTGCTTCAGTATAGTCCCCCAGTCCACCCGGCTGTAAATGGATGCCTGCCCTCTTGAGGGTCAAGGAAAGTAAAGAAACGAGGGAGGGCGCCGCCCTCAACACGCTGTCCCTTGAGAAGTGAGGCCTCTGACGCCTTGCTTCCCTACGACCACATAGGTTATGGGACCTCTTCAGCGTACCCTTTTTATAATATTGCCACAAACAGCCAACAAACAAATAAACAGAAAAAACTGCTAAATGTCTAGGACAAAAATGTTAACGGAGCAATCTTACCAAGAATGACAACAGTGAAAAGCACCAAGACACACTCTGAAGGCAAAGAAATTACTGAAAGAACAATTTGTGCCTTAAAATCACTCATCACCTTCTGGCAGAAATTCCATAAATCAATTGTTAATGAAAAAAGATCGAAACCTGCGTCCCTTTGAAGCCTGTGAAGTAGCTAATGATGATTGAACGCACAAGAAAGCATGCCACGTTCGAACTGTCATGCAAGGCCATTCATTTTGTCATTTATTGTTTTAAAAAAAAAAAAGGTCATTTAGTTCTAGAAACGTTTTTTTTTCTACTTTGTCAAGGCTTGGGGCTTTTTGTTGTTGGCTTTTTTAGTTCTCAAAGGTTGAGGTAGAATGAGTGTGTGTGTGTGTGTGTGTGTGTGTGTGTGTGTGTGTGTGTGTGTGTGTGTGTGTGTGTGTGTGTGTGTGTGTGTGTGTGTGTGTGTTTCGGTGTAATCAGATCAACAATAATCATGATAAAACACTGTCATTTATAGGAGTATTGTGTTGCATATCACGAAATACTCTTTCATAGCTTTGCGTTCTGTCTGTGTGTCTGTGTCTGTCTGTCTGTCTGTCTGTCTGTCTGTCTGTCTGTCTGTCTGTCTGTCTGTCTCTCTTCTCTCTCTCTTCTCTCCTCTCTTTCTCCTCTCTTCTCTCTCTCTTTCTCTCCTCTCTCTCTCTCTCTCTTCTCTCTCTCTCTCTCTCTCTCTCTCTCTCTCTCTCTCTCTCTCCTCTCTCTCTCTCTCTCTCTCTCTCTCTCTCCTCTCTCTCTCTCTCCTGTCTCTTCTCTTCTTCTTCTGTCCTGTCTGTCTTGATCTCTCTCTCTGTCTGTCTGTCTCTGATCTCTCTCTCTGTCTATCTGTCCCTGTCCTCTTCTCTCTTCCTCTATCTCTATCTCTCTCTCTCTCTTCTCTCTCTCTCTCTCTCTCTCTCTCTCTCTCTCTCTCTCTCTCTCTCTCTCTCTCTCTCTCTCTCTCTCTCTCTCTCTCTCTCTCTCTCTCTCTCTCTCTCTCTCTCTCTCTCTCTCTCTCTCTCTCTCTCTCTCTCTCTCTCTCTCTCTCTCTCTCTCTCTCTCTCTCTTGCTGTTGTTTTTCACATACACGTGAATATACATACATTCTTATCCACATGTTTGCATTTCAAAGCGTCCTTCGATATAGAATGCAGCGTTTGAAGTGCATACATCTATCCTGTATGACCAATAAGATGTCCACCCCCGACCACCCCACCACCAATATTTTCCCAGTCTCTCTCTCTCTCTCTCTCTCTCTCTCTCTCTCTCTCTCTCTCTCTCTCTCTCTCTCTCTCTCTCTCTCTCTCTCTCTATCTCTATCTCTATCTCTCTCTTCTCCCTGCAGTTGATGTCTGACTCCACTCTCTCCCTGCTCCCCTACTTCTTTCTCTTTCTGCAATGAAGCTGGAAGTGAAGAATGGGGGAGAGGGAGAGGGGTCAGTGCAGGCGGAGAGAGGTGTGACCTGCTGTGAAAGACTGATCCTGCAGTGTCTGCTGTGCCCGCTCTGACCATTCGTCTTCAGGGAAGGAGGCCCACACGTGGAGGCAGAGATGAGAAGGGAAGCTGGCCACAATGAAGAATGATGTCTTTCCATATGGTTTTGTGTACATTTTTTAAAAAACATAATCTTTGAGGATTTTGTTATTGGTTTGGGGGGGGGGGGGGGATGGTGTTTGTACTGTATTAAATTGGACCATTTTTTGGTGTCACTTTTATGGGTACAGTTCGTGCTTCATTGTCAACAAGAAGAATCATCTGATGATTTGTGTTCTCCTATTACCTTCGAGAAGCAAAACTGGTACCACACCTTGTTTATTTTTTACAAGCTTTCACTACATCACAAAAGATGAATCAGACATTATGCAAAGAAGCACATTTTCTGTGGTTGATAAAGAATGTTGAGCATAAAATGAGATAGCACAGTTTCAGTATTTGCCCCCATCCTTTTTTCTTTGCTAAGCATATTGCAGAAATGCTCATCAATAGAGTTCTGATTGTAAACTTCTGGAAAAGTGCGCCAGGGAAGCATGGAAAAGGAAAAGGTAAAAAAAAAAGCTCTAAGAAAACCAGTTCTAAAAATAATAAATAGCCACAACAAAAACAGTCATAACAACAATAGCACCAATCAAAAGTTTAGCAAAGAACGAAAAGCAAATCAAATTTTGTAAATGAGGACATGAGCGCGCACACAACACACACACTCCACTCACACACACACACGCACACACGCGCGCGCGCGCGCACGCGCACATACAGACACACACACCAAACACGTTCTCTCTTCTCCTCCTCCTCTCTCTTTCTCTCTCTTCTTCTCTCATCTTTCTCTCTCTCTCTTTCTCTCTCTCTCTCTCTCTCTCTCTCCTCTCTCTCTCTCCTCTCTCTCTCTCTCTCTCTCTCTCTCTCTCTCTCTCTCTCTCTCTCTCTCTCTCTCTCTCTCTCTCTCTCTCTCTCTCTCTCTCTCTTTCTCTCTCACACACACAAACACACACACATGCATACGCATACACGCGCATGCACACACATCCTCTCTTCTCTCTCTCTCCCCACTCTCTCTCTCTCTCGCTTTCTCTCTCTGGCTTTCTCTCTCTCCGTCTGTGTGTGTCTCTCTCTTACACACACACGCACGCACGCTCGCATACACACACACACACGCACACACGTACATGCACCCTCTCTGTCTCTCTCTTACGCATACAAGCACACAAACACACACATTCAATTCCGCTACCTCCCCCATCTTCCTTGTCCCCATTGATGATACCTGACTATTATTACCACCACTGCCATTTCCACCATCATCTTCAAAACCAGTATCATCAGAGAATCCCAACCAACAACAACACAGTGCAGAGAGATGAAAATGGGAGGAGAGGCGTTGTAACTGCATCCTTACCGGAAAGCAGCTGATGGTTGGACAGCAGGCGAGGTGTAAACCTGCATTGTGAGGACCAACCCACTGTCTGTTGGTAATCACCAATCTGTCTGTGCTGATAGCAACAGGAGATCAGTGTTACCCTGCAAGCCATAAATCAAAGCTAGCAGCCCTGGACGACGGTGCAGTGTTGTGAAACAGATTTTTTTTTCGGAAATCTGTGAAAGACACGCTACCTTGTTAGATGGTCTATTCAAGTGGAACAGTTTCTTTGGCGGGTAGTGAGATATTGATGTGTGTTCCTTTTCTGTAAGCAGTTGTGGAAGCTGTGCACCGGTGAAGGACGAGTTATGACAGCAGATATATGATTAATCGATTAGTGATTGTTGACATGGAAAGATAGAATTTTAAGCAAAACGTCACTAAAAGAAGAGAAGAATATGATGAAGATAGGAAAGAAAAAGAGAGAAAGTAATGATGTTGAAGAAGGAACAGTAAAACTGAAAAAAAAAGAAAAAGGAGAAAGGGGAAAAAAGTTGAGAACAGTCATCAATCTGTGATGATAACGATGGACCAATACTGTTGTTGCAGAAGTCATATGAACTGCTACCCAGTTAGACGGCCCATTAGGATGGAATAGACACTTTGCCGTGCTATGCAAGGCATGATGCACTGTTAGGTGGCTCATTCCTGTGGAATGGTCTTTTTGGTAGGTAGTTAGGCATTAGTGATTATTTTTATAATTCAACCACAATCACATGATGAACGATCGGTTTTTTTCAAGCCCTTTCTCGTTCGATTTTCTACCCATACTCTGTCAGGAATGATTCAATAATTCAATATTCCCAATCTAACCTGAAGGGCCACTGTAGGTAGAGAGAATTGTAAAAAAAACTTGTCTTCGGGCATCTGATTTATCAGGTCTGACCTTTCAGCTTCTGTATAGGATGAACACATAAAGGTAGAATAGATAAAACCACAGAAAGATTGAGAACATGTGAGTATAATAATCCAAATAGCAGTGAATACAGCAATACGCACAAAGATACACACTACTGACAAACAAACTTATCCGAGGAATGATTTGTTGCTAATGATCACTTACAATCCTCGAGACAGAAATCCTATAAATCAAATATGATTGTGAAAAAAGGAATGAACAAACGTGTCCCTTTGAAGCCTTGCAACAACTAATGATGATTAAAAGCACCAGGAGGCATGCTGCAATGCAACAACCATAGAACTTCGCCATTTGTCGGGGATTTTAAAGGCAGGTCACTTAGTCCTTAGATTTTCTTTTCTTTGTTCCCCCTGGAATTGTGTTTTAAATGGGAGCGGGCTGGAAGTAAAGTCTGTTTTATGTGTCCCCCCCTCCCCCCCGCCCCCATTGTAATCAAATTGATAAAGTATTTTGAAACATTTTCCTTTAGAGAAGGATAGTATTTCATGGTATAAAACTTTCTCTCTCTGTCTCTGTGTGTCTGTATGCCTGTCTGTCTCTGTCTCTGTTTCTCACTCTAACACTTTATCTATCTATCTGTCTATCTGTCTATCTATCTATCTATCTTTCTATCTATCCATCTATCTATCTATCTATCTATCTATCTATCTATCTATCTATCTATCTATCTATCTATCTATCTATCTATCTATCTATTTATCTATCTATCTGTCTGTCTATCTATCTATCTACTTTCTATCTGTCTATCTATCTATCTATCTATCTATCTATCTATCTATCTATCTATCTATCTATCTATCTATCTGTCTGTCTGTCTGTCTGTCTTTCTATCTATCTATCTATCTTTCTATCTATCTGTTTATCTATCTATCTATCTATCTATCTATCTATCTATCTATCTATCTATCTATCTATCTATCTCTATCTCTATCTATCTATCTATCTATCTATCATCTATCTATCTATCTATCTATCTATATCTATGATCTGATCTGTCATCTGTCTGTCTGTCTGTCTGCCTCTGCGTCTCGTCTGTCTGTCTATTTCTGTCTATCTGTCTGTCTTCTCTATCTTATCTATCTATCTCTCTATCTATACTGTATTATTATATCTATCTCTCATTATCAATACCTCATCATATCTATCCATCCATCTATCTATCTATCTTAGTATCTATCTATCTATCTATCTATCTATCTATCTATCTCATCTATCTCTATCTATCTATTGTACAATCTTTCTATCTCTATATTTCTATCGATATATCTGTAAACGTGGCAAGTGGTGTTTTGTATGCATGTGCATATCTTTGCACTAGCACATGCATGTGTTTGGACTTGTTCCTACATTTGCATTCATTTGATGTATACATGTCCACATTCTTGGGTGTCAATCCACATGAAAGGCAGCAATAGAAGTGGTACATCTATCCTGTGTGATCAATGACACAAGAGCATCTCGCCCCAACCCCCTTCCCATCTTTTCCAGTCTCCTCTCTCTCTCTCTCTCTCTCTCTCCTCTCTCTCCCTCTCTCCTCTCTCTCTCTCCTCTCTCTCTCTCTCTCTCTCTCTCTCTCTCTCTCTCCTCTCTCTCTCTCTCTCTCTCTCTCTCTCTTCCCCTGCAGTTGATGTCTGACTCCCTTCTCTCCCTGTCCCCTGCCCCTTCTCTTTCTGCAATGAAGCTGGAAGTGAAGAATGGGGAGAGGGAGAGGGGTCAGTGCAGGCGGAGAGAGGTGTGACCTGCTGTGAAAGACTGATCCTGCAGTGTCTGCTGTGCCCGCTCTGACCATTCGTCTTCAGGGAAGGAGGCACACATTGAGGCAGAGATTAGAAGGGAAGCTGGCCACAATGAAGAATGATGTCCATTGAGATATTTGGGGCAAAAATTTTTGGTTTTGTTTCTTTGTCACATATCTTACTTCTTAGTTTAAATTTATATGTGTATAGTCTGTGTTTCTTCCATGAATAATTATAATCATTTGCATCTGTATTTATCTTTTAAGAAGACATTTATTTATTTCTTCTACTCTTTCCTGCAGGTTTTGATACATGAGAAAGGCTCAGTAGCAGATAATGCTGAGTTTATAATATACACAATGAAAATGTAATATTGAAAGCAAAAAGAAATGGCAAGTGTGTTGGTATTTTCCTATTTCAAGTTCCTTTGTTTTGCTAAACTGCCTGTCATTAGCGTTCTGCTTCTTAGTTCATTATTATCCTCCATCACAACCTCAGGGGGCATATGTAAAACAAAAAGAACCTACAGACTTTAAACAAGCAAACAAATTAGCAGGTTTAAAATACAGCTCAAAAGCAAAAATCAAATAAACAAAATCATCAGCTTTAGCACACAAACTGTGCACAATATCTCTCTCTCTCTCTCTCTCTCTCTCTCTCTCTCTCTCCCTCTCTCTCCATCTCTCTCTCTCTCTCTCTCTCTCTCTCTCTCTCTCTCTCTCTCTCTCTCTCTCTCTCTCTCTCTCTCTCTCTCTCTCCTCTCTCTCTCTCTCTCTCTCTCTCTCTCTCTCTCTCTCTCTCTCTCTCTCTTTTCACATACTCTCCTCATACATAACATCAAACACTCTCACACACCACCAACACACACACACACAAACACACACACAACACACACACACACACACACAAACACACTACTATATATATATATATATATACATTATATATATACATCTGTGTATGTTCCACATACTGTGGAACATAAACTCTGTCTCTGTGTCTATACATCTATATACGTACATAAATATGTATATAGATGTATGTACACACAACACACGCACACACACACACACACACACACACACACACACACACACACACACACACACACACACACACACACACACACACACACACACACACACACACACACACACTCACGCAGCGAGAGATTCAGACAGAGACATAGAGAGACAGAGAATAGGATAGACAGCTAAAAACAAATCAAAATAAGAAACAAGCTAATCAATCTTATAATCTGATTTTTAGAATGTGCGAGAATGCATTGGCTAATTTTGTTAGAAATGTAAACAACTGTAAACGAAAGAAATGTAACGACTGCATTTTCGCACGACCGATCTGAAGAAAACTTTGAATGTCCTAAACAGATGACATTCCCTGGTCTTTCAACACCGTCGTATTATCTAGAAAATGCATAAATGAAGGTGAATGAACAAATGAACGAGTGAGTGAATAAATGAAAGCAGTAAGGATTTAAAGATTCACAGATTGATAGTTTCCTTATTATGTCAATTTTCTGTTGGATGGGAGGCTTGTCATAACATAGGCTGCTTTGAGTACTCTCATCTTTCTTGTTACTCAGATGTGGGTGTAACCCTTTGGCGTTAGATGACGTGTAAACTAACGTGGGCGGCCTAATTGTCTGCCAACAATAGCCAGTTAAAGCTGAGAGCCAAGGAACAGTCATGTTACGTAGGTCATAGCTATCATCTTCTGCTGCCCTGGTAGATAGCCTAGTGAGGTAGAACTGATCCTTTGGAAGGGCACAAAAGACGCACTAGCCTATCATATGGGCTATCCAGGGAGAACAGATCATCAAAAGACGCACCAGCCTATCATATGGGCTATCCAAATAGAACAGATCATCCAGGTAGAACGGCTTCTTTGCTGGGTAGCCGGTGACATCGATCGCTGTTTTGATTGGCCAGGTGAGGAAGTCTGCACCGGTGGAGGGCAGGCAATAACATCAAAAGGCATTAATAATACATCAGTAATTGTTGACATGGCAAGGCGGAATAACAAACATTAATAGCAACAACAAATGGACAAAGAGGAGAGACATGTTAAATATTGCAAAGAAAAAAGGAGAAGAAGAAAGAACCAACAAGATGTACATCAACGTGCGGTGTCTGATCATTTGTGGACAATTACTGATCTCTGCTGATAGCGATGAAGCAATACTGCTGCAGTGGAGGCTGTAAGACCTGCTACCATAATAGATGGCCCATTAGGGTAAAACAGACTTTTCTGCATGCAGGCTCTGAAAGACATACCGCACTGATAGATGGCTCCTCCATGTGGAATGTTTCTTTGATAGGTAATTAAGTATTGATCACTGTGTTTAATTATCCAGCTGGTGGAGTTCTTTGTTGGAGTAACAGGCTGTAGAAACCAGAGAGATCACTAAACAATTGGCAGTTGTTGATAGGAAAAGGTGAAAGGCGAAAGACACAAAACTAAAGGTTAAGAAGATAAAATGCAAGAGAAAAAAGAAGAAAAAGTACAAAAAAGAACAAGAAGTAAAAGAAGAAAAAAAAACAGGAATACAGAAAATAGACTTAGAAACATGTGGGAAAAGAAAATAAGACAGTAAAACAATAAACAAAAACAATGAACGTGGTGATATAAAGTACAAAATAATAAAGAAAATGACAACACCATCGAAAAAAAGCAACTAATAAATCAACAATGCTGAAAACTGATTTTGTACGTTGAATGTGTTATCATGCCAATTATAAACGTAGTTTGTTTTTTATTTATACATCATCGATACCAAAATAATCGAATGATGTGTTTGTTGTTGTTGTTGTGTGTGTGTGTGTGTGTGTGTGTGTGTGTGTGTGTGTGTGTGTGTGTGGTGTGTGTGTGTGTGTGTGTGTGTGTGCGTGCGGTGTGCGTGTGTGTGTGTGTGCGTGAGTGCGTGCGCGCGTGCGTGCGTGTGGTGTGTGTCGCAAGCATCCTGTTGGTGTACTAATGTTTTGTGCATTTTCATCAACACTAAGGTTAAGTTTTTTTTAAAAATTGAAGCAGATACATCTTTTCTGCATAATCAATATCACAGGAGCATTTCCACCCCCACCCCCGCCCTCCGTCTTTCCCAGTCTCTGGCCTCCTGTCTCTCTCTCTCTCCCCCCTGCAGTTGATGTCTGACTCCCCTCTCTCCCTGATCCCCTGCTCCTTTCTCTTTCTGCAATGAAGCTGGAAGTGAAGAATGGGGGAGAGGGAGAAGGGGCAGTGCAGGCGGAGAGAGGTGTGACCTGCTGTGAAAGACTGATCCTGCAGTGTCTGTTTGTGCCCGCTCTGACCATTCGTCTTCAGGGAAGGAGGCACACGTGGAGGCAGAGATGAGAAGGGAAGCTGGCCACAATGAAGAATGACGTCCATCCATATATTTGTGGAGACATTTTCTATTTGTCCAGGGTTTTGTTTTTGTTTTGTTGGTTGTTTTGTATTTCATATGGTTGGGTGTTTTTTCTTTACTCTTTTGTTTTATTCGCGTGCTGTCTTTATTGTTTTTGTTCTTTGTTTTTGCTTTCTTGAAATTCATGTATTTGAATTTGTCTTCTCCGTATTCCTTTCTGGGGGTGGACGTGTGTTTCCTTTTCTCTTTTTTCCCAAGGTTTAATGCAGCAGGGAGGCCCAGTAGCTGATAATGGGAGGACAGTATCTATGTATTGTTAACATGGACAATGGAAAGCAAAATGGACAAGCGATACATTCATTTTGGAGAGGGTCGTGTTTGTTTTTGTTCGTAGATTTTTTTGTCTTTTCTGCATACTATTGCAAAGCTTTCTGTCAATTCTGTTCTGACTGTTGTATCCTTGTGATTATGGCAAAAATAGGCGGAAACATGTGATGGAAAGCTTGGACATTAAAATAATGATAAAACGAATAAGCAAATAAACAGCAGGAGCATCAACGGCAACAACACCATTAGTGAAAGCTAGGATATACCCAACCCTGATAAAAGAAGTCAGTTAGACAAATGAAGCTTATTAATTTACATTTTACGTAACGCAAACACATCCAGGTAAATACACTGAGGTATACTCTTGCATGCCCCGCACACACACACACACACACACACACACACACACACACACACACACACACCACACACACACACACACACACACACACACCACACACACACGGCGAGATAGAGAGAGAGAGAGAGAGAGAGAGAGAGAGAAGAGAGAGGAGAGAGAGAGAGAGAGAGAGAGAAGCAGACAGACGACAGACAGACAACAGACAGACAGACAGACAGACACAGACAGACAGACAGCAGACAGACAGACAGACAGACAGCAGAGCAGACAGAAGACGAGACAGAAACAGACAACAGACAGACAGACAGAAAAGAAACAGACAACAGACAGACAGACAACAGAAGACAGACAGACAGACAGACAGAAGACAGACAGACAGAAGAAGACAGACAGACGACAGACAGACAGACAACAGACAGACAGACAGACAGACAGACGAAGACAGACGAGACAGACAGACAAACAACAGACAGACAACAGAGAGAATCACAATGGTTTATTGTGTCAGGCAAGATGCCCATTCACAAGGGGACAGTGGGAGGGGACTGGGCACAAAACACAAAATGTCATATTCTGAAAACTTAATTAACAACAACCAAAATAGTCATCATGTCATGGATTCATAACATGGTTACAGGATAGATTCAGATCCTTTTGTTTTAAATGTATATAAGTTCTGATTAGCCCTTACAATGGAAACTGGTAAGGGGGACAGATTTCCTCTGCAAAACTGTACAGATTCAAAACATACATCTCACAACAAACTTGTCTGTAACAAGGCAATGTCTCTTCTTCATTTTTGTCATGACTTTTGAAACTTTGCCCCGGTAACACGTGATAAATTTGTAATAATCTATGTGGCATGTAGTGTACATCTCTCTCTCTCTCTCCTCTCTCTCTCTCTCTCTCTCTCTCTCTCTCTCTCTCTCTCTCTCCTCTCTCTCTCTCTCTCTCTCTCTCTCTCTCTCTCTCTCTCTCTCTCTCTCTCTCCTCTCTCTCCCACACACACACACACACACACACACACACACACACACACAATCCTACGTAAATGTTATATGTCCCCATCACAAACACCACCACTGCCACCATCTCCTTCCAAACAACAACACAATCACCGATATTCAGCCTCGCTAAGAGAGAGGAGAGGCATTGTTAGTGCACCCCCACCAGAAAACGGCAGCCTTTTGACCGTAAGCGACGTGTAAAGCTACAGCATGAGGCGTAATCGTCCGTAGACAATCACCACTCAGTGCTGACAGCGACGGAACAATAAATGTGGCAGCCGTATGACCCGCTAGCCCGGTGGACGGCAAACCCAGGTGAAATCGATTCTTTGTTAGGCCATGGAAGACATGGTTCCCTGTCAGATGGCAAATCCAGGTGTTGGGAGAGTAGTTGGTTATTGATGGTTTTTCAATTAGCCTGGTGTGGAAGACCTGCACTGGCACTCGACAGGTATAAAAGTGGAGGCAGGTTAACAATGCATCAGTGATTGTTGACATGGGAAGGTGAACACAAACTAAAAAAAGAATGTCCAAGAAGAGTGGAAGACTAGCTTTGAAAGAAGCATAAGACGACAGCAATAGAGAATGGGCAAAAACCTGAAAAAGCACACGACATAGAAACGGAAAAAAGAAATGATCCAAGTACGTTTCTAAGGTAATGTTCTACAAAGTTTCATCCTTGAATATGTTTCTAGATTAATTATAATCTTATATATTTCTGCAGTATATCTCTCCAGTAATTTTTGGCAATGGAATCCTCTTAGAAACGTGTTTCAGTATTGACTGTACATTTTTTGTTTGGTTTTACTCCTGTATGTCTCTCAAGCATTGTCAGTACAATCTTATCAGAAACATGTTTCTCTATTGACTATACATTTTTATTACTGCAATATTTCTCTCCAGTATTGTATCGTCAAGGCATCCTTATCAGAAGGCTTTTCCCAAGTGGGATAGTCCTTTAAAAGTAAGCAATGTGTAAAATAACAGTATTGGGTCTTACCACCCATGGCTGATATCCGGTGAAGGGTGGTGGTGGCTGAACAATATGTTGCTGCTGAGGCCTCAAACAAGGTATGCTAAATATGGTTACTGGTTAAAGGGAGAGAGCTTCTTGAGAAGGTCATCAAAGACACGGCTTTTCAGGTAGATCCTCTATTGGCGTGGGAGTATTTGGGGACGGGGGTAGGGGAGGAGCGCGCGTGTTGTTAGGTATTGATGATTTTTTGATTGGTCAGGGGAAAAAGATCGGGACTGGTTGAGGACAGGACCAACGATAAGGCACAGGTCAATAATACAACACTACTTATAAACAGGAACATACTTTCTCTCTGTCTTTGCCTCTCTGCCACTGTCTCTCTGTGTCTTTCTGTCGGTCTGTATGTCTGTCGATTTCTTTGTCTCTGTCTGTCTGTGTCTCTGTATGTCTCTGTCTCTCTGTCTCTGTCTGTCTGTCTGTCTGTCTATATCTCTCTCTGTCTCTCTCTTTCTCTGCCTCTCTCTGTCTCTCTATTTCTCTCTCTCTCTCTCTCTCTTCTCTGTCTCGCTCGTCTCTCTCTCTCTCTCTCTCTCTCTCTCCTCCCCTCTCTCTCTCTCTCTCTCTCTCTCTCTCTCTCTCTCTCTCTCTCTCTCTCTCTCTCTTCTCTCTCTCTCTCTCTCTCTTGCTTCTCTTGATTCTGCTTCTCTATCTTTGTATTTATATCTGTCCGTTCTAATCTTAAGCATTTGTGAGCACACACACACACACACACACACAAACATACGTACACACACGCACGGTGTGTGTACGCATTCATGTACGTATGCATGCACACACGCATACACACACACACACACACACACACACACACACACACACACACACACACACACACACACACACACACAACACACACACACCGCACGCACTCACTGACACACACACAAATGCACACAAATCAATCCCTACCCCCCTCCCCCCACCCCACTCCTTTCTTACTACAATACTGTTCACCATCACCACACTTTCCATGAACATCATCATCACTTTCAAATCACCATAATCACCATCTACATCACAGTCACTAAGAATTCCTTGCCAGCTATGTAGGGAGGGGCGAGGGTAGAAAGGAAACGAGTCATTGTCGGCTGCGTCCCGATCGGAAGGCTGTCTCCAATGGGTAGCCCTTTGGCAGCAGACGACGTGTAAAAGCAGCAGCCTGGGCCGGGTCTAATCGTCCGTGGATAATCAGGAGCCCAGGTTGATGGTGGCAGGACAATAGCGTTGCTGTGGGGGGCACAGAGGACAGGCTATACCCTGGTGGTGGTACTGAGCTTGGCTGATGTGGTGCAGAAGAGACGACAGTTTGTTCAGGCGGGGTCAGGAAAGGCATGGGATGCTGCTGCTTTGGGTGGGGTGGGTGGATCATCAAGTGTGGAAGGATTTTGTGTGTGTGTGTGTGTGTGTGTGTTGTGTGTGTGTGTGTGTGTGTGTGGCGGGTTTTCAGGTATTGGTGTTTCCTTTTTGTTTCTGTTGTGAGAGACTTGTTTCCATTAGTGAGAAGAGAAGGGTAGAAAGTAAAGGTTAAAAGACATACCCTATTTTTTTGGACAGGACAATCTTCTGTCTGTCTGTTTCTGTCTGTCTGTATGTCTCTGTCTGTCTGTCTGTCTGTCTGTCTGTCTGTCTGTCTGTCTCTGTCTCTGTCTGTCTGTCTGTCTGTCTGTCTGTCTGTCTGTCTGTCTGTCTGTCTCTCTCTCTCTCTCTCTCTCTCTTCTCTCTCTCTCTCTCTCTCTCTCTCTCTCTCTTCTATCTTTTCTTTCTTTCTTTCTTTCTTTCTTTCTTTCTCCATTTTATAGAAAAAGCTTTGATTAGCACTTGTGTTGTTTATAATTATGACTGTCGCACATCGTGGTGACCGTCTTAGTTTGATTTTTTTGGATGGTCAGGATGTTGACACCGGTGACGATCGCAGTGTTGATGTCACACCCTGTTTTGACAAGTCTATGATGCAGTTTTCAATCTAAGGTTTAGAAAATTTACAAGCCCCGATCCCTCCTCTGTTGTTGATGAGGCTAAAGCTGTAAACAAAAGGATTAGAATATCGAAAGCACATTTTTTTCATTATTACTACAACTGTTATCAAGATGCAACGACCAGCCGCCCAGCTACCCACACAGAACTAAACCAAATTTTAATAACAATCAAGACAAAATAATGGAAAAATGTGTTAAAATCAATGTTGCTGCTAAAATCAAGCCTGGAATGGATTGCAAAGTGAATTTTGGTGTTATTTCACAACGACAATTGCTTTTGTTTTATGCATAGATTATCTCTTCTCTGAGACACTGGAGTAGCTCTCTCTCTCTGTATAAGTGTGTGCGTGTGTGTGTGTGTGTGTGTGTGTGTGTGTGTGTGTGTGTGTGTGTGTGTGTGTGTGTGGCGCGCGCGGCCGTTGTGAGTATATGTATGTGTTTCTTTCTCTGTAATATTATTAGCCAGCATAGGGGATCGCTCCAAAATTCAATTTTGTGAACACTTTTGCGTACGTTTTTTTCCCATTGTCCGCATTAAAGTAAACAATTAACTTTTTTTTCCATCTGTGTGCTACATGCACAATGTTTTTGTGATCAAGATTAGCAGCCGAGTTTTGTCCGTGTCTGTGTTTGTGTTAGACGTGCAGACTGTTTTCTTGAAGAAACAATCTTGTTTATCTTATTCCGTTTTTCTTAAACTTGAAATCTTTCTGTAAGATTGTGTAGATATGTGTGTCGATGTCTTTGTTATTTCGTGCATTTTTCTCCTCTTTATTTTCCTTCTTGTTTGATTGTTCAAGTGTGCTTAAAAATGGACACACACGCACATGCATACACACATTCACGCACGTATGCACACATTCACATACACATACGCACGCGCGTGCACACACAGACACACACAGATACACACACACCACCTTCACTTCTACCATGAGATCACACACACAAAAACACACACACATACACAAACGCATAAACACATATTGTATACACACACACACACACACACACACACACACACCACACACACACACACACACACACACACACACACACACACACACACACACAGATCCTACAGTGCGTGCTCAATATACGTTAGGTTCTCTTTACACGTTGAAATAATAGAAATATTATACATCAGTATGTGTGTGTGTGTATGTGTGTGTATGTGAATGTGTGTATGCCTGATTGTATGAGTGTGTGTGCGCGCATGTATTACGTAATGTGTGTGTGTGTGTACAAGTAAACATTCTCTGCACATAGTGTGTGGTGGGTTGTTGTGTGCAGTTGTGAGTGTCTTTTTTACATGACTAACCACAGCACTCAAATTTATACCCAGGGCTTGCAAAATAGACATCAAGTCGTGTGGGGCATGGAAAGTGTTGACAGGGAGAGATGGACAGCCTCCTTTACAGCAGCAGACCTCAGCACGCCCTAGCGGCTGCTGTTAGGTGTGAGGGCACAGCCTCTAAGTGCCTGCCTGCCTGCCCTCCTCCCATTATCCTCTGAAACGTTTTAGTCTCTGCCCCCGTTGTAGCCCAACTCTGTGTGGGGGGGTGGGGGTGGGGAGGGGGGTTGTTTGTGTGTGTGTGTGTGTGTGTTGTGTGTGTGTGTGGTGTGTGTGTGTGTGTGTTTGTGTGTGTGTGCATGATGTGTGTGTGTTTGTTGTGTGTGTGTGTTTGTGTGTGTGTGTGTTTCTGTGTGTGTGTGTGTTTCTCTGTGTGTGTGCTTGTGTGTTTCTGAGTGTGGTGTGTGTGTGTAGTGCATGTGTGTGTGTGTGCATGTGTGTGTGAGTGTATACGGTGCGCGTGTACGTGAGTGCGTATGCGTTCAAGAAGCAAGAAAAGTACGGCCGCACACACCCATACACATAGACACACGCACGCTCGCACGCACACACTCAAACAATCACACACATTTTCTTATAATCATATCCACATCACCTCCACCGCTTTGGCCATCAATTCTTTTAAACCATCAGCATAACTGCATGTGAGAGGTACCCACATCCTTGCCAGGCTTTGAGATTGTTGTCATACATGATGAGAACAGACAGAGTACAGTTAGCAGATCCTTATTGGAGAGCCATCTTTAGTGGGTAGCACTCTGGCAAACACTCAGCGGGTAAAGCACTAGCTTCCAATCCAATCTTGTTGTTTATAGCCGCACCGCCCACACAGGCCATATAGGTGATATCACCTCTTCAATATTTTAAATCTCAGAATAAAACTGTGCAGCTACATACATAATAAAAAAGCTGACTTTCTTTCTATCAATGCCCTGGTCTACCATAGAGTTCAACAAAAGGGTCAGCCCAGGACGGGCACCCCAAAGTAGAAAAACCTCACCAACCACACATAAATTTAAAAAGCCAAACCAGATTCCTTAAAACAACCGTGTCTTTGGAAATAAAAATTGTATCCGGTGGAACATCGCGATGAAGGATCTTTTGGGAGTCAACAGTAAAATGCTTTTGCCTAATACCCTGTACATCTTGACACTCCGTAGAAGCTTGATGGCTACCCGCACATCACAAGTGACACACTATGGGGTTTCCTCGCCTTTGAGCAAAAGAGTGTGAGTGATATAAACACAGCTTGATGTCTGATTGTCCATGGATAATCACCTGTCTACATTGATGGTGGGGGAACAATAGCATTGCCTTGGATGGCTCAGAAGACACGGTGTCCTGCTAGTTGGCTGATTGGAGAGAAAGAGCTTCTTTAGCGGGTCATGAAAGACAGGATACAGCTAGGTAGATGGCCACTCCGGGAGAAAGTTTTCTTTGGCAGGTCGTTAGGTATTGATGGTTTTTTAATTAGCCAGGTGAAGAAGCTCTGATTGAAGACAGGGTGTAAAAGCGGAGACAGATCAATAACACAGCCTTCATTATTGACAGGAAAAATCAATCACTCTTTCCTTCTATCTCTCTCTGTTTGTCTGTCTCTGTCTCTCTATCTGTCTGTCTGTGTGTCTGTCTCTCTCTGTCTTTCTGTCTCTCTATGTCTCTTTCTCTTACTCTCCCTCTCTATCTCTCTCTCTTTTCTGTGGATATTTTTGTGTCTGTCCATTCGCTGGTGTTATCCCCCCAGCAAATGGACAGGCCTAGAACTCAAAAAAGTTTTGAGAAAAACAGAACAGAGAGTGGAATGGAGGCAACTGGTTGTCAAGTCTTCTGGGTTGCCCCCACGGTTACAAGATAGATCGGTACACAGATCGGTAGATAGATCAGTAGATAGATAGACAGACAGACAGACAGACAGACAGACAGATAGATAGATAGATAGATAGATAGATAGATAGATAGATAGATAGATAGATAGATAGATAGATAGATAGATAGATAGATAGATAGATTCTTTGTGTCTGGCCAGCCATTTTCTTTCTTTTTTCCCCTATTTTTTGTGATTGGTGTGTGTGTGTTTATGTATTTTTTTTTATTTATTCTTTTATATCGAGGATTATGGAACAAGCACTCGTGTGGGGATTATTTTTTATCTGAAAGGTATTTTTGTCAGGCTGCTATTCGTGAGCATGGGCCATTACAAACTTTGTATCAGACTACTGTATTCTAGAACAAATAACAAATATAGAACAGCCCAGAAACAGTACATTGTCTTATTTGTTATCGATTGTTCGTCAAGACAATATTTTCTTTCTCTCTTTAGATCACCCACTGCTTACTATAGCTATATGAATGATAGGATGAAACAAAGATGGTGTTTTAAAAAGTGTGAGAGGTATTTGATAACTACATCAGTATTGTAAAATAGCGGGATATCAATAACCTTAGATCTGCTTGTGTTATTTTTGCGGAGGATTACATATCGACTGTGTCGCCAAAATGCATACGGATTTATGAAGACTGGTAATATGTACATCTTTCTTACACCTGCAACCAATTTATGGCCATTTTTGTTTACATCTGACCATCATTTTCTCTCTCTTCAGTAAGAGACCTTTCTGCAGGATGAACAATATGCCGTAATGAGTGTGTACTTGCTGGTCCACATTTGTTTGTGATTCATTATAGGGAAGGGGATGGGATAAAGGTGGCAGGTGAAATTTCAAAATGAAATAAGAAACCCACCAGGCAAACGTGATTATCGAATGCATATTCAGCAGGCAGTATGTTTTCTTTGCATTTGCTTTCTTTCTTGTTTATATTTCTTTTGCTTTCTCTTTCTTTTTAAATTGACAGTTTTTCCTTTCTTTTTTTTCTTTTTTTACTGATGCCGTGATCACAACTTAGAGGTAGAGTCTAGAGATGTTATGGACTTTGTGAATATTAGTTCATTATTTTTTTATTTTTTTTTTTTTTACATTTTTTTGCCCACTTTAACCATAGCTGAGGTGAAGTGAAAATAAATACACCTTAATTTTCTTGTTTCATCTACTTTCTTGTTTTTATGCCAAGAAAATCATATTCTATAGCATCTATCCCTGCTAATTGAATGTACACATGTACACACGAATGTACGCATGCCTTCACACAGACAATTACCAACACACAATCACCAACATACACACCACACACACCACATACACACATACATATACAAATACACACACACAAATGCACACACACACATACACACACACACACACACACGCACGCACACACACACACTCACACGCACACATACACACATACACACACACACATACACACACACACACAGACACACACACACCTTTCCACCAAATGCTATAGTCTTCACCATCACGCCCACATGACCATCACCACTTTCTCATCCCCATAATCCCTGTCTGTCCATAACAGTCACTGATCCCCCGCCAGCTATTCCGGGTGATGAGGTAGAGGCAGAAGAGAAGAGGCATTGTTTGTGCCCCCCTTTGGGAAGGCTGCCTCCAGTGGGTAGCCTTTTGGCAGCAGACGATGTGTAAAAGCAGCAGTGTGGGGTCTAATCGTTCGTGGATCATAACGAGCCCAGGTTGATGGTGGCAGGACAATAGTGTTGCTGTGGAGGCCACAAAAAACACGCTGGTGAGGGGGGAAAAAGGGATCGATTAACTGCAGATGATGCAAACACTCTTCTGACCAAATACACATGCAGAAAGAAAGCATTTTACAAAGTGCACAATACAGGTTTCTAATTCTCCTCATATGATGACTTCTTGCTCTCCTGCTTGTTGGCTAATGTGATTCTGGTGAGAAGCATTTCTTTGTTTGTTTGTTTGTTTTTCATTCTTTTATATCGTGGATAATGGGATAAGCACTCATGTGCTTTTTCATCCAGTCCCCGTGTGTATGCAGTTGTGTAAATATTGTCATCTGTTCCCACCAGCACACAATGGCCTACTCTTTGTCAGGTCATGACAAACATGCTGCCCAGGTCGATGGTCCGTTTAGGTGGACAGGTTTCTTGGAGAGACAGACAGCAAGGTACTGGTGATTCTTTTCACACGTTATGTGGGGAAGCCTATCACTGCTTGGGAACAGGTTGTAAAAAAACATATTGATCAATGTTGAACCACTGATTGTTGATATAATATATGAAAAACACACCCAAAAAAAGAAAAACAAGATGGGCAAGAGGGAAGAAAGCAACAATGAAGAAGAGAAGAATGAATACAAGGAGGAGGAGAACACATCGGAAAGGGAAGAAGTATGAAAAACAAAGGGGAAGTGTAAGAAAAGACAGAGAAAAATAGAAAACAAATAACAGAAGTGGAAGTAGAAATAGAAAGAAGGGAGAAAATGGAAGGTAGAAAGAAGGGAGGTAAAATAAGAAGAGGAGGAGGAGGAGAGAAGAAGAAGAAGAAGAAGAAGAGAAGGAGAAGAGAAGAAGAAGAAGAAGAAGAAGAAGAAGAAGGAGAAGAAGAAGGAGAAGAAGAAGGAGAAGAAGAAGAAGAACAACAACAACAACAAGAGGAAGAAGAGAGGATAGAGAGAAGAAGAGGCTGTTACACATGACAACAACCAGCCATTCAACCACCGCAAGGAAATCAGACCGAAAGACATAGGCACTAAAGCACAACGTTCGAACTGCGTTTTTAATCAATGCCGCTTCTAAAGTTAGCCCCAAATTGTGTTTTAAAATGGAATTTGGATGTTATGTTGTTTCAACATGAGAAATGCTTTTGTTTTATGCATACATTATCACTTCTCGGGTGCGATGATGTAATCGTGGATAATTATGCATGTGTGTTTCTTTCTCTGTTATTTTATTGTTTAAGCTATCTCAGAGGCTGACTCTAAGATTCGATTTTGTGAACAAAGTTTGCATGGCTTTTTCTGGTATTCTCGATAGAAATAAACAATTAACTTCTACGTCAGCGTAACCTTCAAGCATTTTTGTGTTAATCAGGTTAGCCATCAAATAATTATGGTATCTGGCTGTGCTTGTGCTGTGCGTGAACTATATTTTGCAGGAAAAAGGGTACTCTTCTTTCTATGCTCCATTTTTAAACGTTGTAAGATCTCTCTCTCTCTCTCTCTCTCTCTCTCTCTCTCTCTCTCTCTCTCTCTCTCTCTCTCTCTCTCTCTCTCTCTCTCTCTCTCTCTCTCTCTCTCTCTCTCTCTCTATCTATCTATCTATCTATTTCTCTCTGTCTCTGTCTTTCTCTCCTCTCTCTCTCTCTCTCTCTCTCTCTCTCTCTCTCTCTCTCTCTCTCTCTCTCTCTCTCTCTCTCTCTCTCTCTCTCTCTCTCTCTCTCTCTCTCTCTCTCTTTCTCTCTATGTCTTTGTCTCTCTGTCTCTGTTTCATGTCTTTTTGTCTGTCTCTGTCTCTTCTCTCTCTCCTCCCCTTCTCTCTCTCTCTTTCTTTCTTTCTCTCCTTTTCTTCCCTCTCAAGCATGTTTGATCATACACACATATACACGCACACAAACCACACATACCCCCAACACACACACACACTCACACTCACTCACACACACACACACACACACACACACACACACACACACACACACACACACGTATACACACACACACGCACGCGCGCAGCCGCAAGCACGCACACATGTACACTCACACATACACAACACAACACACACACACCACACACACACATATACACATACACACACACGGGCACGCACACTACACACACACACACACACACACACACACACACACACACACACACACACACACCACACACACACACACACTCACACTAATTCCCATTGATTTGTGCTAATAAATACAGTTCCAGTTCCTAGAAGCTGTCTTTATACAATATGCATCTTCAGCAAACAGAGGCCCCCACACAGCCTGAAATAACTCCTCCAGCTGTTTCTGAACATCTGTTTTAAAAGCGCAGAGCATGCATAACTCTGTTAACGCTTTAACGGTAGCCATGCTCAGAAGGATGTTCTGCTGGGCTGAAGAATAGCAGTGTGTGTTAATGGCAGTGTGTTGTCAGGAACACACAGGCGACTTTGCAGCTTCTGTCCTCAAATGCTTTATGCATAAGTGGCGGCATACTGAGAAATGAACGTAATCTACAATACCAAAATATTATTTTTTGAAACACATCTTCATAACAGACGTCTGTCCAGCCACACCACTCAGTGGGCTGGTGTGTTGTTTTGTGAGGGTTTTCGGAATATTTATGATGCTGTCACTGATTTTGATATCATTGTTTCCCTGTTTTTTTTGTATTGTCTTTGGGGGTTTTCTCAGTCACTGAATTCTCAATGTGAATTTTGAGTATGTAGGTCAGAATAACAGATTTTATCCACGTATATGTGTGTGTGTATGAATGGAAATAGGCATTGGCAGGACTGCATGAAAAGTGATGAAGAGACGGTAATGGCCGCACATCTGATCCAACCAGCGCTGTCATGATTCAAACCATTCGCCCTCCTGCACTTTCAGAACTATTGGAATGGGAAGTTTGCCGTCTTGTTTTGTGACATTTCATCTCCACTGCATGTTTTCGTTTCCAATAGTTTTGAAATTGGGGCTCAAAATGTTTTTTTTCTATCAAGTGCATGCAGCCAGTGCAGCTTAGGAACAAATTGATAATGACATGAGGGAGGTGATCGGCCATGGCATGAAAATATCAAATTCAAAAGGAACTAAAATTTGTGAGGTCTTCCATATGCAGCTACACAAGAACTTTTACACTGAAGTGTGTGTGTGTGTGTGTGTGTGTGTGTGTGTGTGTGTTGTGTGTGTGTGTGGTGTGTGTGTGTGTGTTGTTGTGTGTGTGATGTGTGTGTGTGTGTGCTGTGGTGTGTGTGTGTGTGTGTGTGTGTTGTGTGTTGTGCGTGTGGTGTGTGTGTGTGTGTGTGTGTGTGTGTGTGTGTGTGTGTGTGTGTGTGTTGTGTGTGTCTGTGTGTGTGTTGTGTTGTGCGTTGCGTGGTGTGTTGTTGTGTGTTTTGTGTGTGTGGTGCGTGTGTTTTGTGTTTGTGTGTGTGCTGGTGTGTGTGTGTGTGTGTGTGTGTGTGTGTGTGTGTGTGTGTGTGTGTGTGTTGTGTGTGTGTGTGTTGTTTGTGAGTGTGTGTGTGTGTGTTGTTTGTGTGTGTGTTGGTGTTGTTTTGTGTGTGTGTCTGTGTGTGTGATTGTGTATGTGCGTGTGTTTGTGTGTGTGTGTCTGTGTGTGTGATTGTGTATGTGCGTGCGCTCGTGTTTTTGTGTGTTTATGTGTGTGTCTGTATGTGTGTGTGTGTTTAGTGTGAGCACGTGTGCCCCATGTCAATGTGAGGCAAACGCCAGTGCAAAGCTGCTGAATGTTTGTATGCGAGCATGCACGAGCGTGTTCAATGCATTCAGTAACTGGCCACAACACTTCAATGGATATTCAGGGCTGGTGATAGTCTGCAGGCTATCTTGGGAACGGAGGCTGTTGACAGGGAGAGATGGACAGCCTCCTTTACAGCAGCAGACCTCAGCACGCCATAGCGGCTGCTGTTAGGTGTGAGGGCACAGCCTCTAAGTGCCTGCCTGCCTGCCCTCCTCCCATTATCCTCTGAAACGTTTTAGTCTCTGCCCCCGTTTTAGCCCAACCCTGTGTGTGTGTGTGTGTGTGTGTGTGTGTGTGTGTGTGTGTGTGTGTGTGTGTGTGTGTGTGTGTGTGTGTGTGCGCGTGTGTGCGTGTGTGAATGGGTGTGACATTCTCTCTCTCTCTCTCTCTCTCTCTCTCTCTCTCTCTCTCTCTCTCTCTCTCTCTCTCCTCTCTCTCCTCTCTCTCTCTCTCTCTCTCTCTCTCTGTATATATATATATATATATATATATATATATATATATATATATATATATATATATCAATCCTATCTTTTGCATGAACTCTGCGTCTATTATCCTTTTTTGTACTTATTGAATCCTTTGCATCTTTGCATAAATGACACTTTGTCTTTAGTAGAACCTGCAGGGGCTCCAGGCAGGGCTAGTTAAATGCATCATTAATATAATATATCTTACTACCGGACATAAAAAGGATTTTCTCTGGATTAGCAATCTACCGGGTTATCCTGCTGTATATGCTGACCATACCAAAGCTATTGTCCATAACTGTTTGCTTGACCGATAATTGCTGACTGTTGAGTAGACTTTACACTGCCAGTTTATACACCATCCACAGCCAAAGGGTCACTTCCTGGAGATGACCATGCAGTAAGAGTGTATTAAAAGGCCTCTCCTCTTCCCTTTATCTGATCACTCTATCTATGTTATAAATGCAACATAGATTTGTTCGCTTTACAAGATTTAGCGCGATGCAATTTATATATACTATTATTATCATTATTATCTAGATAAAATGGGATTACCTTTTCTGGTAGTGACCATTGTGTTTTGATGGAGATGATGGTAAAAGTGACGATGATAGCGATGGTGATGGTGTTGGTGGGTGTGTAAATAAGCATAACATAGATTGGGAGGTGTGAGACTGTGAAGAGAATAAGAAAAAAAAAGGCTTTATGTGGGCGCATCAATGTAAATACATAATGATAAATAATATATATACACAATGAATATATTGAGTGTTTTTTCCCTTTTCTGCTAACTAGCATAAAAGTAGGTCAAACACAGAAAAGGTGAAGAATAAATCAAAAAGAAAATACACACAAAAAGAAAAAAAAACGCGTAGGTGTTGCAGGTGTCTAGGATGATGAAGAATGCCAATTGTGGTGTTCCATTTCAATCCATTTTTTTTCGGCTGTCAGACTTACACGATGAGTCACAGGAAAATGTCGATAACTCCGTATATATTGAGTATCGAAAAGGTTTCTCTTTTGTCAGGAAAAAAAAGATGCAGAAAGAGGCTCAAATGCCGATATATATGTGTGAGTGCGTATGCAAGTTTTTGCTTCAACACACACACACACACACACACACAACACACACACACACCACACACACAACACACACACACACACACACACACACACACACACCCACAGAGGCACACAAACACTCACTCACACACACACACATACACACACACATACACATACACATACACACACACACACCACACACACACACACACACACACACACACGCACACGCACACACACCTACTTTCTAAACGACAACCTTCATGCTGGTAATTTGCAGTTTTAAAAGAAACAGAGCTGACTGGGGACAGAAACCAATCTCTGTGGTTGGTAACTGTTATCCTACTTGTGGTCTGCTAGCAAATGCAGATAGCATGCATGTTAAGTGCAGGCACCAGACATGGAGATTTTGTCGTCTTCTTCGCCTTTCCTTTGGCTTTACAACGTCTTGAGTTTTCCCTTTACGTTGCCACATCTCACCTTGGTGTGTATATCTGTCCCCAGGACACTTTTCTACATTCTCCATTTTCCTTTCCACTTGCATCTTTCTTGCCATTCATGAATGTCCCTGTATGTACTAGATAGTTGTAAGCGTTAAATGGTATGGAAGCTGTACTTGTATTTTGTTAAGTTTGGGCTTTCATTTTTTTACATCTCTTATCTTTTTCTTATTGTTTTTATTGTGGGAGGGGGAGCATATTGTGACAATAAACATGAGGTCAGAGTATACAGCGCGATTTTTTCCTGTGACAGAATTGTTAGAACCTTTCATAGCTTCTTCTTCTTCTTCTTCGCAATTCTTCTTCTTCTTCTTCTTCTTTCTTCTTCTTCTTCTTCTTCTTCTTCTCTTCTTTGCAATTCTTCTTCTTCGCAATTCTTCTTCTTCGCAATTCTTCTTCTTCGCAATCTTCTTCTTCTTCTTCTTCTCTTCTTCTTCTTCTTCTTCTTCTTCTTCTTCTTCTTCTTCTTCTTCTGTTTTTTCTTTTCTTTTTTATTGTAACAGCACAATATAATTGCTCTATCTCCACTTTAATTCCCATTCTTACCGAGTGCAGAGTTTCTAACCAGGATAACAACTGTAAAATCATCCGTCTCTAGCTACCCGCCATAGAAACGGTTCCACCCGGATGAGCTGTCCAGCAGGATAGCTTGTCTTCATGCCTTCCTGGGCAGGGGTATTGTTCCTCTGCCATCAGCGTGGCTAGAGGCTGTCCACGGATGGTTAACCTTCACGCTGTTGTTTTCCACATAATTGGATGCTAACGGGCTGGTTACCCACTGGAGATGGCCTTTCAACGTGGATGCCCTACCTTCCCTCTTCTTTTACCTGATCTCCATACCTGTGTGACTGGTGACTGATGACTTACGTGACTGACAATGACTCTCTGACTTGGAGGCTTGACTTGCACAGTCCTTAGGTGCTGCAGCCCTGGGGAGTAGTTGGCCTTTGGAGAACATCTCCAACGCTGACTGTCCTTATGCCCACTTGACTGAGAGAGTAAGGGTAATATTGTTGGCAATGTATTTCCTCTATAATCAAATTACTGCACAATTTCCGAAAGAGCAGTTGCCTCCTCTGATGTTTTGGAGGTCATCGTCAACACTAACGGACACCCACACCCACACCCACACCCACATATATATAATATATATATATATATATATATATATATATATATATATATATATATATATATATAATATAGATATAATATAGATATATATATAATATTTGCGCGTGCATACACAGGAACACACACATACATACACATACATAAACACACATGCACACAGACATACACAAACACACACACACACACAAACACACACACACACAGACACACATGCACACAGACATACACACACGCATGCACGCACGCAAGCACGCACTCACGCATGCAAATCAATATGCTGGAATTCCTTCCCAAATACAAGATGCTATTTTGAACACATTTTCATACTCAATAATAAGAGACTCCAGCAGAGTCCGGAATAGTGCCTCCAGCTGTTGTTGGCAATGTGCTTACAAGAGCAGGACACGATTCTGTCAGCGCTCTAAAGGGAAGCTTGCAGGAAGGAAATATTCTACATTGGCTGTATAACGATACTGTCAGTCACCTTTAGTTGGCTGTCACACTCAGGCAGGTCAACAGACTATCACATTATTTCGCTTTCGGGGATTTTAAGATTGGCCGAAGGAATGCACATGGACTATATCAGACACGGTACTCTTCTGAAGTTGGTG
>CM060326.1:36732096-36743696 GCA_030674155.1 Stramonita haemastoma | reverse complement strand
CAGGTAAAAAACCACTTTTAAAACCAACCTGAACGAAAAAAAAATTCGGGAAAAACAATCCATAATTAACCAGGTACATAATTCAGGAAAGGCCCCCCGTAGCAAATGCTACGTTTTTAACGTAAAAACCCAAAACATTCCTTTCATCTTTTCACCCCCAAAACCCATTAAATCACAAAAACCCCAAAATAAAAAATATAAATCAAAAACCAAAAAAAATTAAAATTTTTAACCAAAACCCCCCTTACACTTTTACCCCCAACCCAAAAAGCAAGTGTTCATAGAGAACCCAGAACATACAATCACAAATCAACAAAAAGGGGATTAAAAAAAACCGGAAAAAAATCCCTTACACAGTACTGTCAACCAAAGCAAATTAATCATGGGGAACCGACAAGAGCAAAAAAATTTAAAACCCCCAAAAACCCAAAATTTTTACAATTTACATGGAAAAAATTCTTTAACAATACTCTCAACCAACATCACCCCCTAATAATCCCCCAACAATCTTACCCCCATAAAAAGATCCCCCCCAAACCCCGGGTTTTCCTATCAAAACCTAAAAAATTGAAAAAGAGAGAGAGGGGGGAGAGAGAGGAGAGAGAAGAAGAGAAAGAAAAGAGAGAAAACGGCGAAAAAAAGAAAGAGAGAGAGAAAAA
Organism: Stramonita haemastoma; assembly: GCA_030674155.1. NCBI lineage: Eukaryota > Metazoa > Mollusca > Gastropoda > Neogastropoda > Muricidae > Stramonita > Stramonita haemastoma. The sequence goes on along the minus strand of CM060326.1, from coordinate 36,743,037 downwards.
AAGAGAGAGAAAAAAGAGAGAGAGAGAGAGAGAAAAACAAAGAAGAGGGTACGGAAGCATCGTTTTAGGCAAAAACCTAGTTCCAAAATTCGTATACAAAACTACACCTTCCGGAAAACAAATGACTAACCATATCGCAAAAAAAATTTCCCCCCGGAAAAAACCCCTTTTAAACACAATCATAAAACAAAAAACCTCAAGGGACTAGGCGGGGCCCCTTTTTTTCCAAATTTTAACCCCCAACAAACGCCCCCATTAAACAATTTCTAACTAAAGTCATATGTCCCTTAAAAACTATACCATAATATTTTTAAAAATTTTTAAAATACAAACCCCCACATTAATATTTTTTGCAATCACTAAATTTTTTATAAAAATTCGTGTCAAATGACACAAAATCAAATAATTAATTTTCTTAAAATTTTTTAAACAAAAAAAATTTGACAAATTTAAAAAAAAAAAAACTTTAAATTTTTATAACCAACTTTTGGGTTTTAAAAACAATCCCCCTTTTCCCCCCAAGCCAAATCCAAACTCTCACAATTAAAATAAAAGGGGTTTAAACAATTCTAGCCAACTTCCATGCCTAAAACAACTACAAAAAACTCAAACCCCAAAAGATAAAATAAATCTAAACTCCAAATTTTAATTTTAAATAAAAGTCTTACTACCCCGGGGCCAAATTTTCCTTTTGGGGAAACAACTACACACACTTTCACTGAACCAAAAACCAAAATTAAAAAATTTTTTGGTTTAAAAAAAAAGGCAATCGAATTTATTTATCCAATCAACTATCACCCTAAAAAACTAAACTGCAATAAAAAATGTTTCACTTACAGCAAAAACCAAAAAAAGCACTGGGGCACTAGCCTGTCACATTTTTTGGGGCTCCGAAAGTTTGCGAACGACAGTTTCGAACTTTTTTCCGGGGCCCTTCGGTTTTGTTGCAGGGAATGGCTGAGCCCCCTGCCCCCCTTCCCTTTTTATTTTTTTCCCCCAACAATTTCGGTCTTCACCAAAATTATTTTTTGAACTCCCCCTCCCCGGGGGGGTACCAGGTGTTTTTGGGTTTTTAGCCCAATCAATTTAAACTAAAAAATTTTTAAAAAAAACCAAGTCTAAAAAAAAGACCACAAAAACAAGCTTGTTAAAAAATAGACTAGCGGGGGCCCACCTTTTTAATTGGGGCGCCAGCTTGTCTAAGGGGGAACACGATTTTACTCTCCCCCCTCTAATTCCGACTCCGCCAAAAAAAAAAAAATTTTAATGGGGGACACAAAAGGGGTTTCACATAACCTTTCCAGCCCCTGTAAAAATCTTAGAAGAAAGGGGGGAAGGGGGGGGGGGGGGGAGGAGGGGGTTTTTAGTCTAAAAAAGGGCAATTTTTACTGTCCAAAAAAGCACACTATAACAAAGCAAAACGTCACTAAAAAAACAGAAAAAAAAATAAAAAATAGGAAAGAAAAAGAGAGAAATAATAAAAATTAAAAAACAGTAAAATTTTTAAAAAAAAGAAAAGGAAAAGGGGGGAAAAAATTTTTAAACCCCCCCAAAAATTTTGTAAAAAAAAACCCCGGACCAATACTGTTTTTGCAGAAGTAAAAATGAACTGCTACCCGGGTTTGCGCCCATTAGGAGGGAAAGGACATTTTTTCCGTGCCTAGGAAAAAGGGGGATGCTGCACTTTTAAAGGGGGGTAAAACCATGGGGGAAGGGGTTTTTTTTGGAAAGGAAAATTAGGCATTGGTGGTTTTTTTTTAAAAATTAAAAACAATCACTTTTAAAAAGATGGTTTTTTTTTTAAGGGGCCCTTTCCTTTTTGTTTTCCCCATCCCCGGAAATGTTTTAATAATTTTAATAACCCAAAACCCAAAATGAAGGGAGAGGTAAAAAATTTTTTTTTTTTTTTTTTTTTAAAAAACGTTTTTTCAGGCTTTGATGTATAGGTCTGCCTTTCCGCTTCTGAAAAAGGTTTAAAACATAAGGTTTTGAATAAAAAAAACCACAAACCATAAAAAAGACTGAAAACTGTGATTGAAAATCCTAAAAGAAAAGAATACAGCAAAACGCACTAAAAACACATTTTCTGAAAAACAAACTTACCCCCGGGGAAAATTTTTTTGCTAATATCACTTCCCCAAACCTGGGGGAAAAAAGAAATCCTAAAATCAAAAATTTGTAAAAAAGGGAAACAACAAACTTTTCCCTTTTTTAAGCCTTGCAACAACAAAAAAGTTAAAAAAACCCAAAAGGGGGAAAAGCTGCAATGCAAACAAAACCCTAAAATTTTTGCCTTTTTTTTTGGATTTTAAAGGCGGCCCCCTTAGTCCCCTTTAATTTTCTTTTCTTTTTTCTCCCGGAATTTGGTTTTGAATGGGAGGGGGGGGAAGAAAAGTCTTTTTAAAATTTTCCCCCCCCCCCCCCCCCCCGCCCCCATTGAAAAAAAAGGGTTTTAAAATTTTTTTGAAACTTTTCCTTTTTTAAAAAAGGGTAAAATTTAAATTTGGGATAAAACTTTCTCTGTTTCTGTGTGTGGGGATCCCCCCGTCTGTCTTCTGTCGTCTGTCTGTCTCCTTTTTTCCTCCTCTCTCCCTCTCCTAACCCCCCTATCTCTCCAACCCCAAAAACTATCTGTCTATCTATCTAAAAATCTACTATCAATCTATCAATCTATAAAATCTATCTTCTCTCTCTCCTCTCTCTATCTGTAAAACTCCCCTCCCCTCTAAAATCTATCCCCCATTATCTATGGTTTTTGGGGATCTACTCCCCCATGTTCCCCGTCTGTCGCCCCCTCTGTCTGTCTGTCTGTTTTTTTCTATCTAGGGGTAAAACTATCTATTTATCTATCTTCCCCCTCTTACTATATACATATGTATAAAAAAAATTATATATCCATCCCTCCATCCATCCATCCTTTCCCATACCATCCACCAAAACCATCAATCTATCTATCTATCACCTATCTATCTATCTTTTTTACTATCTCTCTCCTCTCTGCTATCTATCTACTATCTTCTCTATCTTTATATTTTAAAATCAAAAAATCTAAAAAAACCTGAAAGGGGGGTTTTGTATTTGTATAAAAGTCAAATCTTTAAACTAGAACATTGCATTTTTGGGACTTTTCCCCTATTTTTAAAATTCTTTGGGGTTTTATACATGTCCAAAATTTTTGGGCCCCAATCCACAAAAAAGGCCCCCAATAGAATTGTACATCTATCCTGGTGATCAATGACACAAACATCTCCCCCAAAACCCCCCTTCCCATCTTTTCCATTCCCTCCCCCCTCTCTCTCTCTCTTTTCTCCCTCTCTCTCTCCCCCCTTCCCCATCGCTCCTTCTTCTCTCTTCACCCCCTCTCTTTTTTCCTTCTCACCCCCTTTCCTCCCCCGCCATTTTTTTCCCTCCCTTGCGGTTGATTCTGACCCCCTTCTCTCCCTGCCCCCCTCCTCCTTCTCTTTCGCAATGAAGCGGAAGTAAAAAGGGGGGGAGGGGGGGGGGGGTAATGGGGGCGGAGAGAGGTGTGACCTGCTGTGAAAACAAAACCCTGCAGTGTCTGCGCCCCCCCTTTTGCCCTTTTTCGTCTTGGGGGAAGGGGAGGCACACTGGAGGAAAAATTTTAAAGGGAACTGGCCACAAATAAAAAAATTTCCTTGGGGGATATTTGGGGTAAAATTTTTTTTTGGTTTGTTTCTTTGCCCCCATATCTTACTTCTTATTTAAATTTTTTTATGTGAAGCCCGGGGGTTTTCTTTCCCTAAAAAATTAAAATCATTTGCATCTGTTTTAAAACTTTTTAAAAAACAATTATTTAAAATTTTTTCTACTTTTTCCTCAGGTTTTGTTTTTCCGAAAAGGGGCCCCCCGCAGAAATTTTCCGAGTTTTTCCCCAAAACAATGAAAATTTAATATAAAAAAAAAAAAAATAAAAGTGTGTTGGTTTTTTCCTATTTCAATTCCTTTGTTTCGCAAACGCCTGTAAAAAGCGTTCGCTTTTTGGGGTTTATTTTAAAAACCCCATCACAACCCAGGGGGCATTTTTAAAACCCCAAAAAGGAAACCCACAGATTTTTAAAAAAGCAAAAAAATTAGGGGTTTAAAATACCCTCAAAAGCAAAAATCAATGAAACAAAACCCTTTTATTTTTTGCACACAAACTGGGGCAAAATCTCTCTCTCTCTCTCTCTCCCTCTCTCCCTCTCTCTCTCCCCTCTCACCTCTCTCTCCCTTTTATCTCTTTCTTCTTTTCCCCTCCCTCCCCTCTCTCTCTCACTCTCCCCTCTCCTCTCTTTTCCCTCTCTCCCTCCCCCTCTCTCTACTCTCTCTCTCTCTCCCCCTTTTTCTCTCTAAAAATACCCCCAAAAATAAGCATACAAACACCCCAAAACCCCACACACCCACACACAACACACACCACACACAAAACCCCCACACACACACACACCACACACACAAAAACCATAAATAAAATATATACATATATAAAACACCCGTGAAAAGTTCCACATACCTGTGGAACATAAACTCGTCCCCTTTTTCTATACTTTTTAAAAATACGAAAATAAATATGTTAAGATGATTACACAAAAAAAAACGCACACACACACACACACAAAACCACAAACACACACACCAAAACACACACACACACACACACACCACACACACACACACACACACACACAAAACCCCCAAACCACACACCCACGCAGGAGAGATTCAGACAGAGAAAAAAAGGGGAGACAGAGAATAGGAAGACAGCTAAAAACAAATCAAAAATAAAAACCCCAAGCAAATCAATTTATAATCTTTTTTTTAAAGGGCGAGAATGCTTGGGGCTAATTTTTTTAGAAATGTAAACACACTTCATTTTCGCACGACCGATCTAAGAAAAACTTTAAAGGGGCCCAAAAAACAAGGACATTCCCTGGTTTTCCCCAAAAACCGCAAAATTAAAACCTAGAAAATGCAAATAAGGGGAAAATGAACAAAGAACGAGAAAAGGAAAAATAAAGCAGAAAAGGTTTAAAGGGGTTTCCCCCAGTTGGGGATTTTTGGGGCTTTTTTTATGCCCAAATTTTCGTTGGAGGGAAAAGGCTTGTCATAACAGGGGCGCTTTGAGTACCCAAAATTTTTTCTTTTTTACCAGATGGGGTGAACCCTTTGCGTTAGAAAAACGTGTAAACTAACCGGGGGCGGCCAATTTTTGTCTCCAAAACAAAAGCCTTTTAAAAGCGAACCAAAGGGGAACAGCATGTTACGTAGGTCATAGCTCCCCCACTTCGCCCCCCTTTGGAATTTTAGCCTATGAGGTAGAACTGACCTTTTGGGGAAGGAAAAAAAAGACGCACAACCTACCATAGGGGCCTACCCGGGGGAAAAACATTTTCCATCAAAAGACGCACCAGCCTACAAGGGGCTACCAAAAATAGAACAAAAAATCCAGGAAAAGGGGCTTCTTTGCTGGTAGCCGGTGACACCGTCGCTTTTTTAAAATTGGCCAGGGGGGGAAAGTCTGCCCGGGGTTGGGGGGAAAAGGAAAAAACCTCAAAAGGCTTTTTTTAAAAAACCCCCGGTAATTGTTGACTTGGAAAGGGGGGAATAACAAACTTAAAATAGCAACAACAAAGGAAAAAAAGGGGGAGAGACAGTTAAATATTGCAAAAAAAAAGGGGGGAAAAAGGGGAAAGAACCAACAAGATTTTACACCAAAGGGGGTCCCCTGATCATTTGGGGAAAAATTACTTATCTCTCGAAAATAAGCAAAACTGCTGCAGGGGACTGTAAAAATTAACCCAAAAAGACCTTTTGGGGGGGGGGGGGGGGGGGGGGGGGGGGGGCCCCCTTGGGGAAAAAAAACAGACTTTTCAAAAACCCGGCTTTGAAAGACAAACCGCACTGAAAGGCTCCCCTTTTGGGAAAAGGCTTTCTTTGAAGGAATTTTAAAGTTTTTAAATCACTTTTTTTTAATTATCCAGCGGTGGAGTTCTTTGTTAAAAAGGGGGGCTGTAGAAACCAGAAATCACTAAAAATTTTAGGAATTTTGTTTGAGGGGAAAAGGTAAAGGGGCGAAAGCCCCCAAAAAAAAGGGTTTAAAAATAAAATCAAAGAAAAAAAAGAAAAAGCCCCAAAAAAGAACAAGAAGAAAAAAAAAAAAAAAACCCCGGAATAAAAAAAATAAAAAAACAAATTTTGGGAAAAAAAAAATAAGACAGTAAAACAATAACAAAAACAATGAACGTGGTGATATAAAGTTTTAAAATAATAAAAAATGACAAACCCCCGAAAAAAAAAAACTAATAAATCAAATGCCGGGGAAAATGGAAAATTTTGTACTTGAATGGTTTTCCCCCGTCAATTAAAACGTAAGGTTTGTTTTTTTATTTTTAAAAAACCCCAAAAACCAAAAAAATCGAATGATTTTTTTGTGTGAGTGTGGGGGTTTTTGTGTGGTGTGTGTGTGGTGTGGGGTTTTGTTAGTGGGGGGTTTTTGGGTGTGTGCGTGCGTGTGTGTGTGTGTGGTGGGGGGCGTGCGCCCCGGGGGGTGGGGGTGGGGGGTGTCGCAAGCACCTGTTGGTGGGGCTAATGTTTTGTGCAATTTTTTTTCAAAAAAAAAGGTTTTTAATTTTTTAAAAAAATTGAAGTAATACATCCTTTTTTTCATAATTTTAAAATCAAAAAAACATTTCCACCCCACCCCCCCACCCCCCCAAAATTTTTTTCCAGTCCTGGCCCCCCCGTTTTCTCTCACTCCCCCCCCCCTGCAGTTGCTGTCGACTCCCCTCTCCCCTGATCCCCACTCCTTTCTCTTTCTGCAATGAAGCGGAAAAAAAGAAGAAGGGGGGGCCCGGGGAGGGAGAGGGGGGGAGTGCAGGGGAGAGAGGGGGGACCTGCTGTTAAAGGAAAAGAACCGCAGTGTCTGTTGTGCCCGCCTGACCCCCTTTGCCCCTTAGGGGGGAAGGGGGGACACGTGGAGGCAAAATGGGAGGGGGGAAATGGCCACAATGAAGAAATTACGTCCCTCCATAAATTTTTGGGGGGCATTTTCTATTTTTTCCCGGGTTTTTTTTTTGTTGGGTTTTTGTATTTCATATGGGGGTGTTTTTTCTTTAAAACTTTTTTTTTTTTCCGTGCTGTCTTTAAAATTTTTTTTTGGGGTTTTTTTTTTTGCTTTCTTGAAAAACATGTAAAATTTTTTTGGGGTTCTCCGAAAATTCCTTTCTGGGGGACGTGGGGTTTTTTCCCTTTTTCTTTTTTCCCAAGGGGTTTAAAAACAGCAGGAGGCCCCGTAGCTTGATAATGTGGAACAGTATCTATTTTGTTAAAAATGGACAAAAGGGGAAACAAAAATTTTGGCAAAAGATACATTCATTTTTGGAAGGGTTTTTTTTGTTTTTTGTTTCGTTTTATTTTTTTTGTCTTTTCCGCATCTTTTCAAAGCTTTCTGTCAATTCTGTTCTGACCTTTTTTAAACCCCCTTTGATTTTTGGGAAAAATGGGGGGAAAAAAGTGATGAAAGCCCCTTTGGCATTAAAATAAGATAAAACGGGGAAAAGCAAATAAAAAAAGGGGGATCAACGCAACAACACCAATTTTAAAACTAGGTATACCCAACCCCCATAAAAGAATCAAGGGGTTGACAAAAAAAGCTTATTAATTTACTTTTTCGAAACGCAAACACATCCGGTTTTAAAACACAGAGGAAAACTCTTGCATGCCTGCACAACACACACACACCCACCCCACAACACCACACACACCCCCCACACCCCCCCACACCCCACACCCACACACACCCCACATCGGGCGAGATGGGAAAGAGAGAGAGAAGAAGAGAGAGAGAGGGGAAAGAGAGAGAAGAGAGAGAGAAGAGGGGAGAGAGAAAATCACAATGGTTAATGGTTCAGGCAAGAGGGCCCATTCACAAGGGGACATGGGAGGGGGGACTGGGACAAAAACACCAAAAAGCATATTCCTAAAACCCTAATTAACAACAACCAAAATAGTCATCATGCATGGATTCCATAACAGGTTACAGGATAATTCAATCCTTTTTTTTTTAAAATTTGTATATAAGTTTGATTAGCCCTTTAAAAAATGGAAAAAGGTAAGGGGACAGATTTCCTCTGCAAAACTGTAACAGATTCAAAACAAAATATCTCACAACAAACTTTCTGTAAAAAGGCAATTCTCTTCTTTCATTTTTGTCATGACTTTTGAAACTTTTCGCCCCGGTAACACTGAAAATTTGAAAAAAACATTGGCATGTGGGTTTTTTGTTTACCCCCTCACCCCCCCTCTCTCCCTTCCTCCTCTCGTTTTCCCCCCACCCTCTCCGCTCTCCCCCCCCTCGTCCCCCCCTCTCCCCCTCTTTCGGGTACGTCCGTCTTCCCCTTAGAATTTCCTCCCTCCCTCCTTCCTCTCTCCCCCCTCTTTTCTACTCTCCCCCCTCCCCTCCCCCCCCCTAATCTCTCCCCCCCCCTCCCTCTCTCCCCCTCCCCCCACCCCCCCCACACACCCCCACAAAAAACACACACAACACACACACACACACCACACACACACCCCCCCCCACACACAACAACAAAAACACACACACACCACACACAATCCTACTGTAATGTTTATATGGCCCCACACAAACACCACCCCTGCCACCCATCCCCTTCCAACCAACAACCCAATCACCGAAAATCCCTCGCTAAGAGGAGAGGGAGGCATTGTTTATGAAAACCCCCAAACCAAAAAAACGGACACCTTTTGACCGTAAGCGACGTGGTAAAGCTACACATGAGGCGAAACCGTCCGTAACAACACCACTCAGTCTGACAGCGACGGAAACAATAAATGGGGGGGCAGCCGTAAGACCCCTACCCCGGGGTGACGGCAACCCAGGTGAAATCGATTCTTTGTTAAGGCCATGGAAAACATGGTTCCCTGTCAGATGGAAATCCAGGTTTTGGGAGAGAGTTGTTATTGGGTGGGTTTTCAATTAGCCTGGGGGTGGAAGACCCCGCCATGGCCCAAACTCCGAAAAGGGTATTAAAGGTGGAAGGCGGTTAACAAGCCCAAAAGTGATTGTTGACAAGGGAGGGTTGAAAAAAACTAAAAAAAAAAAATGGGCCAAAAAGTGGGGAACTACTTTAAAGAAAAACAGTGAAGAAAACCCGCAAAAGAAATGGGCAAAAACCAAAAATCCACCCAAAAGAAAAAACCCCGAAAAGAAACCCGGAAAAAAAGAAATGGATCCAAGTTCGTTTTCTAATAAATTCTACCCCCAAAGTTTCACTTAAATTTTTAGATTAATTATAATCTTAAAAAATTTCTGCAGTTTTAAAATCCCCAGAAATTTTTTGCAAGGATCCTCTTAGAAAAAGTGTTTTTTCAGTATTGACTGTAATTTTTTTTTGTTTTGGTTTTACCCCTTATGTCTCTCAAGCAATTGATACAAACTAAACAGAAACAAGTTCTCTATTGCCTTACATTTTATTACGCAATATTTCTCTCCAGTATTGAAAAATCTGGAAACCTATTAGAAGGCTTTTCCCAAGTGGGATAAATCCTTTAAAAGTAAAAACAAAGTGTAAAATAACAGTATTGGGGGCTTACCACCCATGGCTGATTTCCGGTGAAGGGGGTGGTTTGCTGAAAAAATAGTGCGCCGAGGCCTCCCAAAAAAGGTATCTAATAAGGTTTACCCGGTTAAAGGAAGAGCTTTTTTGAAAGGTTTAACAAAGACAACGGCTTTTTAGGTAGATCCTCTAATTGGCGGGAGATTTGGGGACGGGGTAAAGGGGGGGAGCGCGCGTTTGTTAGGTAATGTGATTTTTTGATTGGTCAGGGGAAGAAGATCGGGACTGGTTGAGGGCAGGACCAACGATAAGGCCCCAGTCAATAATCAAACACAATTATAAACCCGGAACAAAAATTTCCTCTGTCTTTGCCTCTCGGCCCCCGGGCTCTCTGTGTCTTTCTGGCGGTCTGTATGTCTGTCGATTTCTTTGTCTCTTCCCCGTCCTGTGGTCCTTTTTTCCCCTGGGCTCTCTGCTCTGTCCCGTCTGTCGTCGCTTTCTATATCTCTCTCGTCTCTTCCCCTTTCTCCCCCTCTCTCTGTCTCTCTATTTCCCCTCTCCTCCTCCCTCCCTCTCTTTCGCTCGCTCCTCTCTCTCCTCTGTCTCTGTCTGTCGGGCTTCTGTCTTCCTGTCTGTCTCACTCTCTCCTCCCCTCCCTCTCCCCATCTCTCTCCCTCCTTCCTCTCTCTCGTCTCCCTCCTCTCTCTCCCCCTCTCTCTCCTCCTCTCTCCTCCTCCCTCCTTCTCCACTCTCTCTCTTTTTCTTTCTTCTCTATCTTTGTCTTTTTATTGTCCGTTCAATCTTAACATTTTGTGAGCACACACACACACACACACAAAAAAAACAAAAACGTACAAAACACGCACGGTTTTACCATTCATTACGAATGGGCCCGCACACACCAACAAACACACACACACACACACACACACACACACACACACAACCGCACTACTGAACCCACACACATCACACAAAACAAACTCTACCCCCCTACCCCCCCCACCCCCACTCCTTTCTACTACAAAACGGGTTTCACCATCACCACACTTTCCATGAACATCATCATCACTTTCAAATCACCATAATCACCATCTACATCACAGTCACTAAGAATTCCTTGCCAGCTATTGTAGGGAGGGGCGAGGGTAGAAAGGAAACGAGTCATTGTCGGCTGCGTCCCGATCGGAAGGCTGTCTCCAATGGGTAGCCCTTTGGCAGCAGACGACGTGTAAAAGCAGCAGCCTGGGCCGGGTCTAATCGTCCGTGGATAATCAGGAGCCCAGGTTGATGGTGGCAGGACAATAGCGTTGCGTGGGGGGCACAAAGGACAGGCTATACCCTGGTGGTGGTACTGAGCTTGGCT
>CM060326.1:36717096-36729596 GCA_030674155.1 Stramonita haemastoma | reverse complement strand
GTGTGAGTGCATGTGTGTGTGTGTGCATGTGTGTGTGAGTGTATACGGTGCGCGTGTACGTGAGTGCGTATGCGTTCAAGAAGCAAGAAAAGTACGGCCGCACACACCCATACACATAGACACACGCACGCTCGCACACACACACACTCAAACAATCACACACATTTTCTTTTCATCATATCCACATCACCTCCACCGCTTTGGCCATCAATTCTTTTAAACCATCAGCATAACTGCATGTGAGAGGTACCCGCATCCTTGCCAGGCTTTGAGATTGTTGTCATACATGATGAGAACAGACAGAGTACAGTTAGCAGATCCTTATTGGAGAGCCATCTTTAGTGGGTAGCACTCTGGCAAACACTCAGCGGGTAAAGCACTAGCTTCCAATCCAATCTTGTTGTTTATAGCCGCACCGCCCACACAGGCCATATAGGTGATATCACCTCTTCAATATTTTAAATCTCAGAATAAAACTGTGCAGCTACATACATAATAAAAAAAAAAGCTGACTTTCTTTCTATCAATGCCCTGGTCTACCATAGAGTTCAACAAAAGGGTCAGCCCAGGACGGGCACCCCAAAGTAGAAAAACCTCACCAACCACACATATATTTAAAAAGCCAAACCAGATTCCTTAAAACAACCGTGTCTTTGGAAATAAAAATTGTATCCGGTGGAACATCGCGATGAAGGATCTTTTGGGAGTCAACAGTAAAATGCTTTTGCCTAATACCCTGTACATCTTGACACTCCGTAGAAGCTTGATGGCTACCCGCACATCACAAAAGACACACTATGGGGTTTCCTCGCCTTTGAGCAAAAGAGTGTGAGTGATATAAAAACAGCTTGATGTCTGATTGTCCATGGACAATCACCTGTCTACATTGATGGTGGGGGAACAATAGCATTGCCTTGGATGGCTCAGAAGATATGGTGTCCTGCTAGTTGGCTGATTGGAGAGAAAGAGCTTCTTTAGCGGGTCATGAAAGACAGGATACAGCTAGGTAGATGGCCACTCCGGGAGAAAGTTTTCTTCGGCAGGTCGTTAGGTATTGATGGTTTTTTAATTAGCCAGGTGAAGAAGCTCTGATTGAAGACAGGGTGTAAAAGCGGAGACAGATCAATAACACAGCCTTCATTATTGACAGGAAAAATCTCTCACTCTTTCCTTCTATCTCTCTCTGTTTGTCTGTCTCTGTCTCTCTATCTGTCTGTCTGTGTGTCTGTCTCTCTCTGTCTTTCTGTCTCTCTATGTCTCTTTCTCTTACTCTCCCTTACTATCTCTCTCTCTTTTCTGTGGATATCTTTGTGTCTGTCCATTCGCTGGTGTTATCCCCCCAGCAAATGGACAGGCCTAGAACTCAAAAAAGTTTTGAGAAAGGCAGAACAGAGAGTGGAATGGAGGGAACTGGTTGTCAAGTCTTCTGGGTTGCCCCCACGGTTACAAGATAGATCGGTACACAGATCGGTAGATAGATCAGTAGATAGATAGATAGATAGACAGACAGACAGACAGACAGACAGATAGATAGATAGATAGATAGATAGATAGATAGATAGATAGATAGATAGATAGATAGATAGATAGATAGATACATAGATAGATAGATAGATACATAGATAGATAGATAGATCTTTGTGTCTGGCCAGCCATTTTCTTTCTTTTTTCCCCTATTTTTTGTGATTGGTGTGTGTGTGTTTATGTATTTTTTTTATTTATTCTTTTATATCGAGGATTATGGAACAAGCACTCGTTTGGGGATTATTTTTTTTATCTGAAAGGTATTTTTGTCAGGCTGCTATTCGTGAGCATGGGCCATTACAAACTTTGTATCAGACTACTGTATTCTAGAACAAATAAATATAGAACAGCCCAGAAACAGTACATTGTCTTATTTGTTATCGATTGTTCGTCAAGACAATATTTTCTTTCTCTCTTTAGATCACCCACTGCTTACTATAGCTATCTGAATGATAGGATGAAACAAAGATGGTGTTTTAAAAAGTGTGAGAGGTGTTTGATAACTACATCAGTATTGTAAAATAGCGGGATATCAATAACCTTAGATCTGCTTGTGTTATTTTTGCGGAGGATTACATATCGACTGTGTCGCCAAAATGCATACGGATTTATGAAGACTGGTAATATGTACATCTTTCTTACACCTGCAACCAATTTATGGCCATTTTTGTTTACATCTAACCATCATTTTCTCTCTCTTCAGTAAGAGACCTTTCTGCAGGATGAACAATATGCCGTAATGAGTGTGTACTTGCTGGTCCACATTTGTTTGTGATTCATTATAGGGAAGGGGATGGGATAAAGGTGGCAGGTGAAATTTCAAAATGAAATAAGAAACCCACCAGGCAAACGTGATTATCGAATGCATATTCAGCAGGCAGTATGTTTTCTTTGCATTTGCTTTCTTTTTTGTTTATATTTCTTTTGCTTTCTCTTTCTTTTTTGACAGTTTTGTCTTTCTTTTTTTTTCACTGATGACGTGATCACAACTTGGAGGTAAAGTCTAGAGATATTATGGACTTTGTGAATGCCGGCTTTAACAATAGTTGAGGTGAAGTGAAAATAAATACACCTTAACTTTTTTGTTTACTCTATTTTCTTGTTTTCATACCAAGAAAATCATATTCTATAGCATCTATCCCTGCTAATTGAATGTACACATGTACACACGAATGTACGCATGCCTTCACACACACAATCATCTACACACAATCACCCACACACAATCACCCACACATTCACACATACACACATACAGACACACACATACAGACACACACATACAAACACACACAAACACACACACACACACACACACACACACACACACACACACACACACACACACACACACACACACACACACTCACATGCACACACATACACACACACACAGACACACACACACCTTTCCAGCAAATGCTACAGTCTTCACCATCACCCCATTGACCATCACCACTAGTTTCTCATCCCCACAACCCTGTCTGTCCATAACAGTCACTGATTCCCCGCCAGCTATTCCGGGTGATGAGGTAGGGTAGAGGTAGAAGAGAAGAGGCATTGTTTGTGCACCCCTATGGGAAGGCTGCATCCAGTGGGTAGCCTGTTGGCAGCAGACGAGGTGTAAAAGCAGCAACCTGGGGTCTAATCGTTCGTGGATCATAACGAGCCCAGGTTGATGGTAGCAGGACAATAGTGTTGCAGTGGAGGCCACAAAAGACACGCTAGTGAGGGGGGAAAAGGGATCGATTAACTGCAGATGATGCAAACACTCTTCTGACCAAATACACATGCAGAAAGAAAGCATTCTACAAAGTGCACAATACAGGTTTCTAATTCTCCTCATATGATGACTTCTTGCTCTCCTGCTTGTTGTGGTGAGAAGCATTTCTTTGTTTGTTTGTTTGTTTTTTATTCTTTTATATCGTGGATAATGGGATAAGCACTCATGTGCTTTTTCATCCAGTCCCCGTGTTGTATGCAGTTGTGTAAATATTGTCATCTGTTCCCACCAGCACACAATGGCCTACTCTTTGTCAGGTCATGACAAACATGCTGCCCAGGTCGATGGTCCTTTTAGGTGGACAGGTTTCTTGGAGAGACAGACAGCAAGGTACTGGTGATTCTTTTCACACGTTATGTGGGAAAGCCTATCACTGCTTGGGAACAGGTTGTAAAAGAACATATCGATCAATGTTGAACCACTGATTGTTGATATAATATATGAAAAACACACCCAAAAAAAGAAAACAAGATGGGCAAGAGGGAAAAAAACAACAACGAAGAAAAAGAGAAGAATGAATACAAGGAGGAGGAGAACACATTGGAAAGGGAAGAAGTATGAAAAACAAAGGGGAAGTGTAAGAAAAGACAGAGAAAAATAGAAAACAAATAACGTAACAGAAGTGGAAGTAGAAATAGAAAGAAGGGAGAAAATGGAAGGTAGAAAGAAGGGAGGTAAAATAATAAGAGGAGGAGGAGGAAGAAGAAGAAGAAGAAGAAGAAGAAGAAGAAGAAGAAGAAGAAGAACAACAACAACAACAACAACAACAACAACAACAACAGCAACAACAACAACAACAAGAGGAAGAAGAGAGGATAGAGAGAAGAAGAGGCTGTTACACATGACAACAACCAGCCATTCAACCACCGTAAGGAAATCAGACCGAAAGACATAGGCACTAAAGCACAACGATCGAACTGCGTTTTAATCAATCCCGCTTCTAAAGTTAGCCCCAAATTGTGTTTTAAAATGGAATTTGGATGTTATGTTGTTTCAACATGAGAAATGCTTTTGTTTTATGCATACATTATCACTGCGCTGGTGAGATGATGTAATGGTGCATAATTATGCATGTGTGTTTCTTTCTCTGTTATTTTATTATTTTAGCTCTCTCAGAGGCTGACTCTAAGATTCGATTTTGTGAACAAACTTTGCATGGCTTTATTCTTTTATTCTCGGTTGAAATAAACAATTAACTTCTACGTTAGCATAACCTTCAAGCATTTTTGTGTTAATCAGGTTAGCCATCAAATAATTATGGTATCTGGCTGTGCTTGTGCTGTGCGTGAACTATATTTTGCTGGAAAAAGGGTACTCTTCTTTCTATGCTCCATTTTTAAACGTTGTAAGATCTCTCTCTCTCTCTCTCTCTCTCTCTCTCTCTCTCTCTCTCTCTCTCTCTCTCTCTCTCTCTCTCTCTCTCTCTCTTCTCTCTCTCTCTCTCTCTCTCTCTCTCTTCGGAATTGCTGAGGAAATCGCAAGATGTGCATACTAACATATTTGGTAACCAACTTCTTGAATTGTGCAATATGTTTGATTGTATTATTTTGAATGGTCTCTGTGAAGCAGGCTTTGATGATAGCTGCACATTTATATCCTCATCAGGCTCAAGTATAGTAGATTATTTCATAACATCCCTTGACTTATTTACATCTGTTAATGTACTATCCTTGAATGTAGAAAACATGACAGAGTCTGATCATTTACCAGTTAGTATGGAAATAGAGATTGCTTGTAACTTTCCAAAACCTACAGACTATGCAAAGAAGAAGGAGCCTTATGATAAACTTGTATGGAGTAAAGATAAAGAAGACAAATTTCTTAATGCATTAAGAAGTGAAGAGATCCAAAATAGACTTTTGTTGGCTACAGATGCTCTAGGAAACAATGTAGAAAGTGCCCTAGATATGTTTGTAAAGTGTTTAAAAGATGCCAGTACTTGTATGAACAAAAGGGTTTGCATGCACAACATAAGGAAATCCCCATGGTTTGATAATGAATGCCAAATGCTAAAAAAAGAAAGCCGAGCAAAACTGAATCATTTCAGAGCAACTAGACAAGAAGATGACAGAATAGAATATGTTGAGAAAAGGAAACAGTACAGAAAATTATTAAAAACTAAGAAGCAAAACTACAGAAAGCAAAAAGCTGAATCCTTAGTGAAAAACATAAAGGATTCTTCACGTTTTGGAGTCAGGTGAGAAGCATGGGTTGTGGAAACTCAGAGAAAGTTTACACTAGTATTAGTACTGAGAAATGGTTTACTCATTTTAAAGATGTTTTCCAAAGTCATGAAGGAATTGATGATAACAGTAACACTACAGCAGACTTATTAGATGACACTGGCCCATACTTTAAATAGGGACATATCCGATTTAGAAGTCTTAGAAGCAATACGCAAGCTGAAATTGGGAAAAGCTAGTGGAATAGATGGTATAACAGCTGAAATGTTAAAGGTTGGCAGTAGGGAAGTGATAGCTTTTTTGGTAAAGATGTTCAATGTTATTTTTTCATCTGGTATATACCCAATAGAGTGGTCTAAGGCGATAATAATTCCAATTCATAAAAAAGGAAATCGTGATAACACAGATAATTATAGGGGAGTATCATTATTAAGTATTGTCTCAAAATGTTTTACAACAATTTTGAACATACGATTGTATAAATGGTTAGAAAATAATAATATGATTTCGGAAACTCAGGCAGGTTTTCGTAAAGGTTATTCAACAATCGACCAGATATTTAACTTATATGCAGTTATTCAGAAATGTACTCAAAAAAAAGGAAAAAAACTTTATGTTGCTTTCGTGGATTTTAGGAAAGCATTTGACTCTGTACAACATGGAAAACTTTTGGAATGTATGAAAAAACAAGGTGTGAAAAGGGAGGTTTATGAGTGCTTAAAATCAATGTATTCATCATTGTTGTCATGTGTGCGTGCAAATGATGAGTTTACAGAATTTTTTCACTGTCCTGTTGGAGTACGGCAAGGCTGCGTGTTAAGCCCTACATTGTTCTCTGTATTTATAAATCAGTTATCTGACCATATGAGCGCTAAAGGTAAGCATGGTATCCAGATTCTGCCAGACTTTCTGGAATTATTCATATTGCTTTTTGCTGATGATGTGGCCTTATTGTCATCAAGTCCACATGGCTTACAAAACCAACTAAATATATTACATAAATGCTGTGAGGAAATGAAGTGAGCGTAAATACTGAAAAAACTAAAATTATGGTTTTCAGAAAAGGGGGTCATGTAAGCCGACATGAAAAATGGGTGTTTGATGGAAGAAGGCTGGATGTTGTAAATAATTATTGTTACTTAGGGTTTAATTTCTCAACGATGATTAGTATGAAGAAAGGTACTGAACATCTAGTAGTTAAAGGCAAAAAGGCAGCCATTCAATTAAACAGAGCGTTTCAGAAATTAAAGAAATAACTGCTTATACATTTTTCAAAATATTTGATGCTAAAGTTCAATCTGTTTTACTCTATTCATCTGAAATTTGGGGGTTGAATAAGCTAGATCATTTAGAGAAAGTTCACATGTTAGCTTGTAAAAGATTTTTAGGTGTCCCAGTCAGAACTCCGGAATAAGATGGTTTATGGTGATCTGGGAAGGTATCCTCTCTATGTAAATTCTTGTGTATCAGTCTTAAGGTATTGGTCAGACTTATTCAAATGGAAAATGAAAGGTTACCCCATAAAGCATACAGATGCTTCTTGATCTAGATAGAACTGGGAAAATTTGTTGGGTATCTAAAATCAGGGAAATTTTATGTGAGACAGGATTTCATTTTGTTTGGTTGCAACAAGGTGTCGGAGATACCAAAGCATTTTTGAATCAGTTTAAACAGAGACTTATTGATATTTCTATTCAGGAATGGACTTCTACAGTTAGAGATCGGGATAGATATGAAAGTTAAGATCCTTTAAAATGATTTTTGAAAGCGAAAAATACATACACGATGTTGATACTTATTGCTTCAGGGTAGCCATTGCTCAGGTTAGATTTAATGTCCTGCCTTTAAATGCAAATATACATCGGTACAGTGACTCTTTGCAAGATAAAACCTGTCCTTTTTGTAAGTCAATGACTGAAAATGAAATGCACTTTTTATTTGACTGCCCCATGTACTCTGATCTGAGAGCTAAGTTCCTTGGTAAATTAATTCAACTTCCTCTACATGTTTTGTTGCAAGTGAAAAATCCTCATCAGATGCATGGTGTCTCCCGGTATGTCTTCCATTCTGTCAATAGACGAAAGAGGTGTGTCATTTAATTTTTGTTATTCTATTTGGGCTTGGCGGAATACTTTTGTCGATTTTCACATGTATTGGTGGAGATTCTGTTATTGCAAGGATGATGATGTCAAGTTGATAGTTTTGTTTGACTCTTTTTTGATTTGTTATTGGAGCACTGGACGTTCCTTCCCTTATTATGTTTTTGTCACTCTGTATAATGACAGGTGAGGGTGTTCTGATGAAGGAGGCCGGCACAGACAAATCGAACCGTATCAGAATCCATCTTCATGTGGGCTGTTGTGCAGTGGGATGGTCATTCTAATAGTAGTGACCATGGTGATGATGGTGGGCTTAGTGGTGGTAATGTTGATGGTGCCGGTAATGTAATGTAATGTAATCGTTGGAGAGGATGATGCTGGTGATGTAAATATTGAAGGTGATGGTGATGTAAATGCTGAAGATGATGCTGATACAAATGTGGAAGATGATGGTGCTGGTGGTATAAACGTTGAAGATGATGGTCATGCAAATGCTGAAGAAGATGATGCTGATGATGTAAATGCTGAGGATGATGTTGCTGCTGATGTAAATGCTGAAGATGACAGTGATGCAAATGCTGAAGAGGATGATGCTGGTGATGTAAATGCTGAAGATGATGGTGATAGTGATGTAAATGCTGAAGATGATGGTGATGTAAATGTTGAGGATGATGGTGAAGTGAATGTTGAAGATGATGGTGATGGCGATGTGAATATTGAAGATGATGATGATGATGATGTAAATGCTGAAGGTGATGGTGATGTAAATGTTGAAGATGATGGTGATGTAAATGTTCAGGAGATGGTGCTGTGATCTAAATGTCGAGAGGATGGTGCTGGTGATGTAAATGTTGAAGATGATGGTGCTAGTGCTAAAATGTTGAAGATGATTGTGATGTAAAAGTTGGGAAGATGGTGATGTAGATGTTGAAGATGATAGTGATGTAGTTGCTGAAGATGATGGTGGTGTAAATGCTGAAGATGATGGTGCTGATGATATAAATGTTGAAGATGATAGTGATGCAAATGTTGAAGAGGAGATGCTGGTGATGTAAATGCTGAAGGTGATGGTGATGCAAACGATGAAGACGATGGTGATGATGATGTAAATGCTGAAGGTGATGGTGATGTAAATGTTGAAGGTGATGGTGATGTAAATGCTGAAGATGATGGTGATAGTGATGTAAATGCCGAAGATGATGGTGATGTAAGTGTTGAAGGTGATGGTGATGTAAATGTTGAAGATGATGGTGCTGGTGATGTAAATGCTGAAGTTGATGGTGATGTAAATGCTGTGATGATGGGGAGATAAATGTTGAAGAGGATGGTGAGTTAGATGCAAAAGATGATGGTGATGTAAATGTTGAAATCATGGTAATGTAAATGTTGAAGATGATGGTGATGTAAATGTAAATGTTGAAGATGATGGTAACGTAAATGCTAAAGATGATGGTGATGTAAATACTGAAGATGCTAGTGATGTAAATGCTGAAGATGATGATGATGTAAATGCTGAAGATGAGGGTGATGCAAATGTTGAAGATGATGGTGATGCTGATGTAAATTCTGAAGATAATTGTTATGGTGATGTAAATATTGAAGATGATGGTGATGTTGATGTAAATGCTGAAGATAATTGTTATGGTGATGTAAATATTGAAAGATGATAGTGATGTAAATGCTAAAGATGATGGTGATGTAAATGCTGAACATGATGGTGATGTAAATGCTGAAGAGGATGGTGATGTTAATGTTGAAGATGATGGTGATGCTGACGTAAATGCTGAAGATGTTGGTGATGTAAATGCAGAAGATGATGGTGATGTAAATGTTGAGAATCATAGTATGTAAATGTTAAAGAGGATGGCGATGTAAATGTTGAAGATGATGGTAATGTAAATGCTAAAGATGATGGTGATGCTAATGTTGGAGATGATGGTGATGTAAATACTGAAGATGTTAGTGATGGTGATGTACATGCTGAAGATGATGGAGATGTATATGCTGAAGATGAGGGTGATGTAAATGTTGAAGATGATGGTGATGCTGATGTAAATGCTGAAGATAATTGATACGGTGATGTAAATATTGAAGATGATGGTGATGGTGATGTAAATGCTGAACACGATGGTGATGTAAATATTGAAGATGATGGTGCTGGTGATGTAAATGCTGAAGATGATGGTGCTGGTGATGTAAATGATGATGATGATGGTGATGTAAATGCTGAAAATGATGTGTGATGATGGTGATGTAAATGCTGAAGATTAGGTGATGTAAATGTTGATGAGATGGTGATGTAAATGTTGAAAAACATGGTAATGTAAATGTTGAAGATGTTGGTGATGTAAATGTTGAAGATGATGATGATGGTGATGTAAATGTTGAAGATGATGATGCTGGTGGTGGAAATGTTGTAGATGATGGGGAAGTAAATGTTGAAGATGATGATGATGATGTAAATGCTGAAGATGATGGTGATGCAAATGTGAAGATGATGATGATGCAAATGTTGAGGATAAAGTTGATGAGGATGTAAATGCTGAAGATGATGGTGATGTAAATGTTGAAGATGATGGTGATGCAAATGTTGAAGATGATGGTAATAGTGATGTAAATGCTGAGGATGATGGTGATGGTCATGTAAATGTTGAGGATGATGGTGATGGTGATGTAAATGCTGAGGATGATGGCTGATGATGATGTAAATACTGAAGGTGATGATTATGGAGGTGTATGTAGATGGTAGAACTGCTGAAAGAGGTGCTGGTTGGGATGATGTGAATTCTAATGATGATGATGATGGTAGTGATGATGTGATCACTAATGGTGACGATGGTAACGATGGTGTAGGTGTTGAAAGTGGTAGTGGTAACGGTGACTATGAAGAAGAAGTTAAAGATGACGATGGAAACAGTGATGAAGACGAGGATTGTGACCATGATTATTGTGTAGAGACACTGAAGATGATGATCGTGATGATGATAACTATATAGGTTGAAGAGGAGGATGATAGTGCAGATGATGAAGAGAATGAGTTTGATGATGAAGACGTAGATGATGAAAGTAATGATGATGATGGTGATATTCTTGTTGCAGCTGCAGATATAGATAATGAAGATGCTGATGGCAGCGATTATGTAAATGATAAAAATAATGACGGGTTGATGATGATAACTAGAAGGCATTGAGTGTGACTGTATGTACTTGCAAAATTGGAAATGTAAAATGGATGGAAATGTTTTCCGCTGTGATGTTTATCTTCCCCCTGCCTTAAGCATGTTTTGTATAGTGGCCTAAGGCCGATGTACAATAAAACCTTTCAGTGTTCAGTGTTCAGTGTTCTCTCTCTCTCTCTCTCTCTCTCTCTCTCTCTCTCTCTTCTCCTCTCTCTCTCTCTCTCTCTCTCTCTCTCTCTCTCTCTCTCTCTCTCTCTCTCCTCTCATCTATCTATCTATCTATCTATCTATTTTCTCTCTGTCTCTGTCTTTCTCTTCTCTCTCTCTCTCTCTCTCTCTCTCTCTCTCTCTCTCTCTCTCTCTCTCTCTCTCTCTCTCTCTCTCTCTCTCTCTCTCTCCCTCCCTCTCTCTCTCTCTCCTCTCTCTCTCTCTCTCTCTCTCTCTCTCTCTCTCTCTCTCTCCCTCTCTCTCTCTCTCTCTCTCTCTCTCTCTCTCTCTCTATGTCTTTGTCTCTCTGTCTCTGTTTCAGTCTGTCTGTCTGTCTCTGTCTCTCTCTCCCTCCCCTTCTCTCTCTCTCTTTCTTTCTTTCTCTCCTTTTCTTCCCTCTCAAGCATGTTTGATCATACACACATATACACGCACACAAACCACACATACCCCCCAACACACACTCACACTCACTCACACTCACTCACACACACACACACACACCCACACACACACCCACACACACACACACACACACACACACACACACACACACACACACACACACACCACACACACACACACACACACACACGTATACACACACACGCGCCTGCGCGCGCAAGCACGCACACATGTACACTCACACATACACACACACAAACACACACACACCACACACACATATACACATACACACACACACGCGCGCACGCACACACACACACACTCACACTTATTCCCATTGATTTGTGCTAATAAATACAGTTCCAGTTCCTAGAAGCTGTCTTTATACAATATGCATCTTCAGCAAACAGAGGCCCCTACACAGCCTGAAATAACTCCTCCAGCTGTTTCTGAGCATCTGTTTTAAAAGTGCAGAGCATGCATAACTCTGTCAACGCTTTAAAGGTAGCCATGCTCAGAAGGATGTTCTGCTGGGCTGAAGAACAGCAGTGTGTGTTAATGGCAGTGTGTTGTCAGGAACACACAGGCGACTTGGCAGCTTCTGTCCTCAAATGCTTTATGCATAAGTGGCTGCATACTGAGAAATGAACGTAATCTACAATACCAAAATATTATTTTTTGAAACACATCTTCATAACAGACGTCTGTCCAGCCACACCACTCAGTGGGCTGGTGTGTTGTTTTGTGAGGGTTTTTCGGAATATTTATGATGCTGTCACTGATTTTGATATCATTGTTTCCCTGTTTTTTTGTATTGTCTTTGGGGTTTTTCTCAGTCACTGAATTCTCAATGTGTGTGTGTATGAATGGAAATAGGCATTGGCAGGACTGCATGAAAAGTGATGAAGAGACGGTCCTGCCAATGCCTATTTCCATTCATACACACACACATATATACGTGGATAAAATCTGTTATTCTGACCTACATACTACATTCTGACCTACATGTGTATGTCTGTGTCTGTGTGTGTCTGTGTGTGTAAATGTGTATGTGCGTGCGCTCGTGTTTGTGTGTGTGTGTATTTGTGTGTTTGTATGTGTGTGCTTGTATGTGTGT
>CM060326.1:36707096-36709596 GCA_030674155.1 Stramonita haemastoma | reverse complement strand
CTTATGTAGACAACCACACTCTGTCTTCTAGGATCTTTGTTTTTGGTCCTAAAGTGCTGTGTGAACGTTGTAAAGCAAGATTTATTTTTTTTATTGATGAAGACAACCTCAGCATACCACTGCAAAGCATTAACAAAGCCTATACCTTAGCACTTTGGTCACTGATCAACACAACGGTTGGTCTAAGCCAATCCTCCTTGAACCCCTTGTTGTTAGAAACAATTGAGATGACTGTGGTCGTTTTGATTCGTTTTGGTATATTTCTGGTAGATCTATGTTCTATTTTCTATAGCTTGGTATCACTCTCAAGTAGTTCGATGCCCTTTTCTAGTATCAGTTTTCGAACGCTTTGTTTCTTCTGTTTAGCTTGTATATTTTTGTGTTTTTGTTTTGTTTTGTTTGTCTTCTGACCAGAAAGAAGTTAGAGAGAGAGAAAAAGTGTGTGTGTGTGTGTGAGAGAGAGAGAGAGAGAGAGAGAGAGAGAGAGAGAGAGAGAGAGAGAGAGAGAGAGGGCGGGGGAGGGAGGGCAGAAAAAAAAAAGTAAGCATAGAAAGAAATGGAAAAAAAAATCTCAGAGGAAACGATTGATTGAAAAGCAGGCAAGCAGACAGTAACAATAGAGCAACTATATAAACAACCCAAACAAACACAAATAGGTCTACGTAAATAACACCACATTCACACAACATAAAGACACACCAAAGCAAAATAATACACCTAAACACACACACAGTACCACCACACACACACACACACACACACACACACACACACACACACACACACACACACACACACACACACACACACACACACACACACACACACACACACACACACGTACACACACACGCACACACACAACACAAACACACAAACACCACACACATACATACGCGCACACACACATACACACACAAACACAACACAACACATACACACACACCGCGCGCGCGCGCGCGCGCACGCGCACCCCCTCCCCCACACACATACACACACAAATAAATATAAAAAAGACAAACCCAGCCAGACATAAAATGAGGGATAAACATAGCTGGCGAAGAGATGTAAGCACGAACTTCTTCACGGCTCAGACACAAGTCATCATTGACGTCAGTGTTTCCCAAACATCCAGCCACCCACACTGGTGTCCTGGGTCCTAATTATCCCCACCCTGATGATCGTCTGCTGGCATTACCGGGGTAAAACTGGAATACACAGACGTAATCTCACCGCGGGTGCTTTGTTCTGGAAGCAAAAGGCGACTGGCATGAGGGCAACAGCTAGGATCGTGATAATAATGATGCAGATGGTACTACTGGGATGAAAAGAGAGGAAGAGCTAAGAAGAACTAAGAAGAAGAAAAAGAACAAGACTAGGAAGAACAATAAGATCGAGAAGAAGAAGAAACGTAAGGAGAGAAATATAAAAAAAAGAAGAAGAAGAAAAAGTTGTAGAAGAAGGAGAGGGGGAGGAAAAAAGAAGGAGAAAAAGAAGAAAGAAAAAAAGAAAGAAGGAAAGAAAGAGAGAAAGAAAGGAGGGAAGGAAGGAAGGAAGATAGCAAGCAAGCAAGAAAAAAAAAGAGGACAAAGATGAAAAAACTACAAGAATTGAAAGGAAAGAGACACAGTATAAGTTAGATAAGATAACAAAGAAGAATATAATATGTAGAAGAAGAAGAAGAGAAAAAAGGCAAGGAAAGATACATAATTATATGAACAGGCAGAGAACTCTAGAGAGGAAAACAGGCAGACAGATAGACAGACAAAAAGTAGACTATTAAAAAAAAAATAAAGACACACAGATAATTCTGTATTTGAATGTATCTATTACCCACGTTCGTGTGTTACAGCAACAGATGCAAAAGCGTTAGTGGAACCAGTCATTGGTTATCAATTATCTATAAAACAAACATTTCTTATTACTCGAGTTTTTGTCGGTATTTTTCAATCGTATCATTTGCCTAATACTGAGCTGAACCTCCAGAAAGCAGATATACCTAGTCTTTAGAGATAGACTTGTATAGTTGCAACATATTTTCGCTCATATGACAAGCATCAATGGTTGTTGTTAGAGCGTTTGATGACGAAGAAGAATTTGTATATTAACAGTAATCTTACCCACTTACCGACGTCCTATGCACAGTTTACGGCTTAGAAATATTTAAACTGTATGCTTCATTCAACACTGAGCCAACCTTTTTTTGAGGGTTCTTCTCTTCGAAATCAAGCTCAGATTTTATCTCCATTCTTCTGCTTGATCTTCTAACCAGATCATAGAAAGAAATCTTGTGGGCAAACGGATACATAACACTGTTTGCAATCATCAATCGTTTGATAAGAGTATTTGCCAGCTATAGCCAGTGTAAGGATGATAAGACTATAAACTGCGTGCATTCTGCTAGCTGGACAATGACAAGGTTCTGCCATTGTTACTTGCTAAAAACACACGGCTTGTTTAGGTTTCGGTGCAGCGCTATGATGTCACCACAAGAAATTAT
>CM060326.1:36698721-36704496 GCA_030674155.1 Stramonita haemastoma | reverse complement strand
GATTATGAAAAGAGCGATGGCCTCTGCTTCCAAGATGAATTATATCGCTGTGTTTACAAGCAGTGACTGTCGTCACTCAGAAGCCTAGAAGATTGTATCTGGTGAATGATACATCAGAATGTATGCCACAGAACACGACCTGAGGGCCCGGCAGCTGTGCAGGGCCAATTCTGACTGGTGACCTTGTGGGGAGATTATGTTAGCCCCCCCCCCCCCCCCCCCCCCCCCCGTCAAGGCTGCTAGCTCCAGGATGAGAAGTATAAAACCTGTGTTTGAGCGTCACTATAGTGAAGGTGTGTAAGGGGAGCAGCACTGAAATAATACCATAATGGTTATAGCAGGAGCAAGGGGGGAACCCTTCGCATGACTTGTAGAACAAAAGGAAGAGAGAGAGGTAAAGGAAGAAAGAAAGAAAAGGAGAAGACATACGGACAGAGATACAGACAAGCAAGCAGTAAAAAAGGAAGACAGTAGAAATTAAGGAACGATCTGTATTGCCAGACAGACAATCGCACATCACCTGCAGACAGTGCCCTACCTAATGGACTGAAGCGTTCAATATAAATGACCATAAACAGTAACTTTGACTATAACATAAAAAATAAAAAAACAACATGCAAGCTTCATTATTAACAGCAGTGTAATTTTTCTTGTTTCAGATGATGAGAGGAACTGTTGGACACTGTTTGACCGTGGACTTGACCGCTCGGACCCTGGCCCTAACTTGAAACACATCAGGGAATAAACAAATGTGCACATTGACCCCCCAGCTGCTGATACCCAAAGTCTACAGATA
Organism: Stramonita haemastoma; assembly: GCA_030674155.1. Classification (NCBI taxonomy): domain Eukaryota; kingdom Metazoa; phylum Mollusca; class Gastropoda; order Neogastropoda; family Muricidae; genus Stramonita; species Stramonita haemastoma. The sequence continues at coordinate 36,703,700 of CM060326.1, read as the reverse complement.
CTCTTGTGATTGCTGATTGGCCTACTCTTTGCAGAATCGCCTCTTGTGCGGCGCATCGCACAGAGGCTGACTATTTAAAAAAAAAGCCTGTTACTTGTCAATCCTACTCGCACCTTTGTTACAAAGACGTTTTGATTTTTGGTGTTGATATATATACGAAACTGCATGCAAATTTCTCGATCTTCTTTTTTTTTTTTTTAGTCTGTTGATGCTGAGCTGCCTTTAACTGCTACCTGATGGAGTCCTTTATTGTGGTAGTCGTCGTGTTGGGGGTGTGGGTCAGTGTGGTCCGAGGTCAGGTCACCCGGGTCATCCTGGGCCCGTTCACGGAGCAGCAGAGGGCGGGGGTGATGGTGGGCAACGTGGCCAGCGCCAGCAACATCGCCCGTGACGTCACGGCGGCCGAGTTCCAGAGCCTGCGCTACGAGTTCCTGGACCCCTCCAACCTGCAGACGGCCTCGCTCTTCACGCTGAACGGGCAGACAGGGGGCGTGTTCACCAGCGCCATGATCGACAGGGAGGCCGTGTGCGAGTTCCTCGAGGAGTGCCTCCTCCAGTTCGACGTCACCGTCAACTCAGACGTCACGCCCTTCCTGCGCGTGCTCAACGTGGCGGTGAACGTGACGGACGTGAACGACAACGTGCCCACCTTCCCCCGCGAGGAGATCACGCTGAACGTGCCGGAAGGGAACAACCCGGGCGCCACCTACCCCTTGCCCAACGCCGTGGACCGCGACACCAAGCGCAACTCGGTGGTGGGCTACAACCTGCTGACCACCACCTCGGCCTTCGACCTGGAGGTGCAGCGCAACCTGGACCAGTCCTTCCGCCTCTCGCTGTACGTCAACGCCGTGCTGGACCGCGAGGAGCGCGACAGGTACCTGGTCCGCCTGACGGCGCGGGACGGGGGCTGCAGCCTCTGACCGGCACCCTCAACGTCCACATCAACGTCACCGACGTCAACGACAACGCCCCGCGCTTCAGCAAGCAGTCGTACTCGTACAGCGTGGTGGAGAACGCTCCTGTGGGCACGGTGATCGGCCGCATGGTGGCCACCGACCTGGACAGCGGCATGAACGCCAGGATCAGCTACTCCTTCAGCGGCACCGCTCCTAGAAGTCAGCTGCAGGATCTCTTCGCCATCGACTCCAACACGGGGGAGATCCAGATCATCGCGCCCCTGCAGTACGTGTCGGGCAACACATTCAACGCCATCATCAAGGCCAGGGACAACGGCATGCCCCGGCAGGAGGGGCAGGCCCAGCTGCAGATCGTCATCGTGGACACCGGCAACAACCCTCCCCGCGTTCGCTTCCTGCCCAAGAACCCGCTCTATGACCGCACGGTGCTGCTGGCGGAGAACGCCAAGATCCCCACCCTGGTGGGGACCATGAAGGTGGAGGACAACGACCCCGGGGTCAGCGGCACCGTCAACTGCCAGGCCTCCCACCTGGGCTTCAGGATCCAGAAGCTGGAGCGAGGGGGCGACTTCCTCGTGCTGCTGCACAAAGCGCTGGACCGCGAGGTGGAGGAGAAGATCAACGTCACCATCTCCTGCTCTGACGCGGGGCCCCGCCCATGACGGCCACCACCATGTTCAGCGTCATCGTGGGCGACATCAACGACAACGCGCCTGTCTTCACCCAGCACGTCTACGTGGCCAACCTGACGGAGAACATCAAGACGGACGTGGAGGTGATCCGAGTTTCGGCCCACGACTTCGACACGGGCATCAACAGCCAGTTCTACTACTACCTGCACCCCAAGGAGAACGAGATGTTCACGCTGGACTCCAACACGGGCGTGCTGACCTCCAACATGGTCTTCGACAGGGAGGTCAACTCGGAGGTGTCGGTCATCGTCAAGGCCATCGATGAAGGGGACCAGCCCATGACGGGCACCGCCACCGTGGTGGTGCAGATCCTGGACGAGAACGACAACACCCCCACCCTGGAGACTACAGAGTTTCACGTGATGGAGGGCAGCCTGCCCGAAAGTCTGGTGGGTCGGCTGGCGGCCCACGATCGGGACGTGGGGCTGAACGCGGAGGTGGAGTACTACATGGAGGCCGTCAGCCCTCTGCCGCCCTTCACCGTGTACCAGAACGGACAGATCCGGACTTCCAGCGAGCTTAAGATCGACCGGGAACGCACGGACGTGTACATCCTGGAGATCCAGATGAACGACAGAGGCACGCCCCGCATGTCCTCCTCCGCCACCATCACCATCCACGTCATCGACGTCAACGACAGCAGCCCCGAGGTGCTGTACCCCAACTTCAAGAACAACACGGTGACCATCATGTGGAACCAGACCCCCAACATCCCCTTCGCACACATCGAAGCCGTGGACGGGGACGAGGGCGACAACGCCAAGCTGTCCTTCTTCATCGCCGGGGCAACAAGCACAACCTGTTCCAGGTGTCGGCGGAGCGGGGCAGCGTCTGCCTGCGGCGCTACATCCAGGACACGGACACCACCTTCCACCGCCTGAAGATCGCCGTGCAGGACAACGGCAAGCCGCACCAGCAGGAGACGCAGGCCCTGCTCAACATCCGCATCGACCTCACCAACGCCACCTTCGCCCACCACGAGGGCCCCGCCGAGATGGAGCGCAACATCCTCATCGCCGGCATCGTGGGCGGGGCCACCATCGTCATCTGCATCGTCATCCTCGTCGTCATCTTCCAGGTGCGCACCTCCACGCGCCAGCCGCGCAGGTCCAAGGAACCGGGCGAGTGGCACCGCGACAAGATGAGCATCCAGGAGGAGTGCGGCAAGACGGACATGGAGAAGATGGTGTGGAAGATGTCGCACATCGACTACAAGCCCGCGCCCTGCGAGCCCGTCGACGACCGCGACGACGACGACGACGACGACGATGACCCGGACATGTGCGAGGGTCCGGAACACATGACGATGGGCAAGGTGGTCAGCCTGCCCTGGAGTAAAGACAAGGGGGAGGCGCTAGGAGGGGAGAGGGGGCCCAGTGCAGGCCACCTGAACCACACGGCTCTGGACCAGTATAAGAAGCAGGACTTCTACACCTTCTGCAAGGTCAGTCAGTGGTGGTGGGTGAGAGTTGGGGTGGTGATCGTGGTGGTGGTGGTTGGTGGTTGTGGTTTGGTGGTGGTGGTGGTGGTGGTTGTTGGTGGTGGTTGTGGTGAGGGTGGTGGTGGTGGTTGTGGTGGTTGTTGGTGGTGGAGGTGGTTGTGGTGGTTGGTGCAGGTTGTGATGGTGATGGTGGTTGTGGCGGTGGTGGTGGTGGCGGTTGTTGAGTTTGTGATGGTGTGTGTGTGTGTTTGTGTGTGTATGTGTTTGGTTTGTGTGTGTATGTGTGTGTGTGTACATATAAGAGGCTCTGTGTCAGTTTTTATGTGTCTATAAGCTAGTATATGTTAGTCTGTGTAAGTGTTTGTGTGTGCGAGCGTATGTGTATATACTTCTTGTTCGTGATTATTTTTGTGTGCGTATGTGTGCGTGCCGCGTGCACGTGTGTGTGTGTGTTATTGTGTATGTGTGTGTAAATACATCGGCGACTGTTTTTATGTGTCTATCAATATGTTCAGTCAAGCTATATGCATGTGTGCGTGTGTTTGTGCGTGCGTGCGTCCGTGCGTGCGTGCGTGTGTGTGTGTGTTGTGTGTGTGTGTGTGTGTGTGTGTGTGTGTGTGTGTGTGTGTGTGTGTGTGTGGAGGAATACATTAATCTTTCCTGTCGTGCTTACGTTGCACCTTCGTCTCTTCTGTTGCGATTGGATTATTTTTCTATTGTTTCGTGTTACTACAGATTGATATCATTTCTAACGGGTATGATACTGAGTAACTTGAAGTTACTGTATGCATTGTCTTTCTATGCATAAGTCTGTAACCTTCTGGAGCATGTGAATAATATAACACTTTTAAAATACCAGAACTTGGTTAAAAAAAACACAAAAAAACCCAGCAGCAATCACAACAACAGCAACACAAACAAGTTAGTGAGCAAGGTAGCTTTTTGCGTTGAATTACAACACCACAACAGTAGCTGCTACTATAATTTATTCTACAACAACAACTACAACTACAACAACTACTACTACTGTTACTACTTTTACTACTGCTGCTATTACTACATACTACTACTACTACTACTACTACTACTACTACTACTACTACACTGCTGCTACTGCTGCTGCTGCTGCTGCTGCTGCTGCTGCTGCTGCTGCTACTACTACTACTACTACTACTACTACTACTACTACTACTACTACTACTACTACTACTACTACTACTACTACTACTACTACTACTACCACTACTACTACCACTACTACTACTACCACTACTACTACCACTATTACTACGAGCAAGAGAAGGGGAGAGACAGATACACAGGGAGAGAGGAGGAAGGAGAGAAAGAGAGAGACAGAGACAGAGAGAGACAGACAGAAACAGAGACAGATATAAAGAGACAGAGCTAGAAATAGACGAGAGAGATTATACATATAAAAAAATCATCAAATCAGGGGCCAAAGCAAAGAGATGCAATTGGTTCTCTAAGACATATCCACATTACAATACACCATAATATGGCAGGTTTGTTTGGGTTTTTTTTGTTCGGAGGGGGTGGGGGGTCAAGAAAAGAAATACTAACCAAGCACATTAGCCCCCTTTCCATAACAACCTGCACAACTACCCAGGCATAGTCTCTGGAGAAGATTATATCTTCCGAGTTCCGGACCTTCCCCCTCCCTTACACCTCTTTCCTTCTTTTTCTGACTTCCTCTCTCTCTCTCTCTCATCTCTCTCTCTCTCCTCTCTTCTCTCTCTCTCTCTCTCTCTCTCTCTCTCTCTCTCTCTCTCTCTCTCTCTCTCTCTCTCCTCTCTCTCTCTCCTCTCTCTCTCTCTCTTCGCGCAATCCTTTTCCCTAAGCGGCAGCCTGATTAATTGTGTTTGGCTTCCGAAGACACGTCCTGAGGGAGTAGCAGTTGCTCTGATG
>CM060326.1:36688721-36693721 GCA_030674155.1 Stramonita haemastoma | reverse complement strand
GAGAATATTGTTGTTCCTAGTCAGTCTTTGTAAAAATCCTTGAGATAAAAAACAACAACAAACTCGAAGTACCCTGTGTAAAATCTATTTGACCCTCTTGCACTCACGTTAAAAACCTTTCAATCTTTCGTAAAATCAAAACTGCCAACTGTAGCTAGTTGGCATGATTGGCACGAACATAGCTGGCGGACAATCACGACAGTGTATTGGGATGGACAGTGTCGTGTTCAGAAGGCAATCGATGTTCCGATGACTTGTGCAGGCAGTGAAAGCAGAAGTCCGGACTGTAATGCCAGCAGCACTGGGGAGTGATGGATGGTCTGTTCTCCCCACACCGCTGAACAATGACACTCGCTTGTTCTGGTGTTCCACAGTTCTTCAGAACTACCAGTTTGAAAAAGAGTTTAAGGGTTGGCCACAGATAGGGCCGAACTGCAATACCGAATACGGTGTGTGTGTGTGTGTGTGTGTGTGTGTGTGTGTGTGTGTGTGTGGTGTGTGTGTGTGCGTGTGTGTGTTGTGTGTGTGTGTGTGTGTGTGTGTGTGTGTGTGTGTGTGTGTGTGTGTGTGTGCGCGCGCGGTGCGTGCGTATTTTATTTTATTTATTTTTTCTTTTATATTGACGATAATGGAATGGAGTATAATGCACTCATGTGCTTTTTTTATCCAGTCCCGTGTGTGTGTGTGTGTGTGTGTGTGTGTGTGTGTGGTGTGTGTGTGTGTGTGTGTAATGTGTGTATGTGTGTGTATTTCTGTGTCTGTATCTGTGTGGGGATGAAGATTTATCTTTGCGTGCAAGACCCTTGTTCTCTGCAGCACTGCAAGGCACAAAAATGCCTGTGTCCCTAGATAAAAAAAGAAGTGGAACGATTTGCCGGAAAGATTTCACTTCAGGGTAGCATCTCGGCAGGAACATTTCTTATAATTATTGTACTTTTCCTCTCTGAATTGGCATTATGACTGAAAATAAAGAAACTGTCTCAGAGGGAGGGGAAGAGAGAGAGAGAGAGAGAGAGAGAGAGAGAGAGAGAGAGAGAGAGAGAGAGAGAGAGAGAGAGAGAGAGAGAGAGAGAGAGAGAGCGTTACTCTTCTTAGACACTCCTTAGCCTAAGCACAAAAGGGAACGTTAGAAATTGGTATTTCAATAAATAAATGCAATAAAAATTTAAGCATTTGCAATAGATTGTGTAGCGGAAAACCATTTCATGTCATGACATTGTTCTCTACCTATAGATGCAACACAAAAGTAACAGTGTTTGGCCTCTCATTTTAATGGTGGGGATGGAGGGGGGATGGGGGGATAAAAATGCCTTAAACTCCCAAACAGTAATGATAAACCTCAAGAATGGATTTTTGTTTCTCTTGACACACTTTCCCCACATCTGTGGAGAGTGTCTGTGTATCCGTCTGGCACAGTGCCAGGTCGATTTCTCCTTGTCCTGTGTCGTCTGACAGCAGGGCGGCTGCTGGGCGAGGGAGTGGTACCTCTCTACACCACCTACCTCCTTCTTCACCACTACCCGCCTGCTGAGTCTGGCTGGGATAATGAAAGCGATCTACTGGGTCTACTATATTGCATGTATACAATGGTCAAAATAATTTGCCGTAACCGGGCGAAAAGATTAATTTTGAATGAAAAGAAGCATAGAGGCCCGAGTCACAATTTGTTGGGAAGGTGGTTTTCAAAGCAAAAACGTTTATAACCAGTTAATGCCATGGGATGTTACTAAATATATCAACATATTTTCTGGGAATCAATGAAATGAGAAAGGGATGTAGGGGGAGGGAGAGGAGAGACACATATAGTGGGTACCTGCCAAGATCTCGGAATACCGTCTTATTTGGTGTCTTGGCAGGCACATCTAAGAAACTTTTGCAAGCGATTTAATGTGCTTTTTATATGTTCTGGTCTATGTAATACCCAAATTGCAGCTGCATATAATAGTATTGGTTGGATTTGGGTGTCAAAAGTTTTAAAAAACGCGTTTTATTTCATTTCCAATGTACTTCTTGAAAACTTTGTTAAGCTGTATAACTGCTTTTTTGTCTTTAGTAAGCAGATATGATGTACCTATTTTTGCGCTAGTTATAGATATAAAATTGAATCCCCAAAAGCAATAATTGTTAACGAGAGAGAGAGAGAGAGAGGGGGGGGGGGGGGAAGAAGTGTAGGACTGGAGAAATGATGCAGCAAAATACAGTGTCCCATAAAAATATGACGTCACTCAGACTGGCGTGTGGCCTGTTCCAGTCATCCGTATTTCAGTTCTTCCAGATTGGACAGCTGGTGCATCTTTCAGCGCTGCTAGGCAAGACATGGCAGCCAGAATTATGAACAAACGGTGGTCCACAGCTTGTTATGAAACGTGTGCCTGCTTTTTGCAGTCCCCCTAAACGCTGACATACATTTTGAGGTTTTTATCCTTTAAAACATGTCTCCAACGTGTGTCCACAAGAAGGATAAAAAACCGACTGACAAGTTGGCTGAATTCCAATCCGTAACATACTAGGTATTTCTGACTTTTGGAGGCCAGTCACCTTGTCCATTCACCTATTATAAAACGGTGATAACCTGTTTCGATGCTGCTAATCTTCACATCAAAGATCACGTCATACACGGATTGGTTGCTGATTTTGGTATCGTTATCAGTAAATCCGCTATTAACAATATTGTGTTAATCCAGCGATAGTAGCTTTTTGTGGGGAAAACACATGTTGTTCTAAGTGCGTCTTTATCTATAACATCCTAATGTATAGTTTCATCTGAACGAGTTTCAAGAGATATAAATCAAAAGAAACAACAAATGAGGAAGAAACATTTCACCTACGCGTACACAATCATGTCACCCACCCACACACGGACTCTTACCCCGTAAACGGCCATGGTAATAAACTGTTAATCCAAACAATTCAGGATTCGAAATCATCTGTTTAATGAGCAACTAACCTCTTCCAGACCCAAAAGTAACGTAATCCCCCAAGCGCTAGTATAATATCCAGTCAAAGCTAATCCGATTCAAGCTGAGGACTATGCTAGGTGCGGACTCCTCACCGCAAGTGGATCAATCAATAAAGAGGAGTGTTTGCTGTCAGCAGCAGGACCCATCATCAAGTGAAGAAAATGACTGTCTGGAAGGGAGGGGGAGGGGAGTGAGGAGGGGAGGGGAGAGGAGGGAGGGGAGGAGAGGGGGGAGAAAGGAAGAGAGGAGAGGGGGGAGAAAGGAGGAGAGGAGGAGGGGGGAGAAGGAAGAGAGCGGAGAGGAGAGGAGGGGTGAGGAGAGGTTAGGGGAGGAAAGACAGGAGAAGAGAAGAAAAGAGCGAAGGAGAGAGAGAAGAGGAGGAGAGGAGGGGAGAGAGGTGAGGAGAAGAAAAGAGAGGGGAGGGGGGGGGGAGGAGGGAAGCCACGTTTCCATCTTCCTGGGAGACAGCTTCAACTACAGTGCTTGCTTTTTTCAAATTGCCCAAACAGATGGTATCATCGATCGATAGTTCCCCTTCCGTTCAAGTCTGTCTCAGACCTTCACAAAAGAAAGGGGGAGGGGGTGGGGGGGCAGAGAAAGAGAGAGAGAGAGAGAGAGAGAGAGAGAGAGAGAGAGAGAGAGAGAGAGAGAGGAGAGAGAGAGAGAGGAGAGAGAGAGCTGAAACAGACAGATAGACGGACAGACAATCAGACAGAGGAACAGACAGACAGACAGAGATGTATATACAAAGAGATATTGAGTGGAGAGAAGAACACAGAATGAGAGAGACAGACATATTATAAAAACAGTCAGAGAGACTCCACACGTTAGTCCCCAAATTGGAAGATCCTGCTGTAACGTGAATGTAAAATGGACATTAACAACAACAGAGAGTGGGTGAGATAGGGGGGGGGGGGGGCACACAGAGGCTACAGCTGAATGCAGTCATGCCTTACTACACACACACACCCACACATACACACGCACTCGCATACACACACACGCACGCACGCACGCAAACATGCACACACACGCACGCACGCACACATGCACATACACACACGCACACCACACACGCACGCACGCACCACACACACACACACACACACACACACGCGCGCGCGCACACACACACTCTCTCTCTCTGTGTTTAAATAAAAACACCCACACTGACTCCCACTCTCCCCCACAAACCTCTTTCATTCTTTACCTAGATGAATGTGTTTACAAACGCATGCCGGACTTCACCTAGTGGTCTACACTTTCTCTCTCTATGCTCAGATCAAGATGTTTGGTGCAGTAAACAGTGACAAAGATCAGTGCCTGCCAGATGTCTTTACAGTCACGTAAACGATTCGTTTTTCCCCCTGTAAAAAAAGCTTTCAACTTTTTTTCACATAAAGAAATTGGTAACTATAAGGGGACGGGATAGATCGGTGGTCAGTACACTCACTTTCCCAAGCCAATGTTAGGCAGCATTGAGCGTGGTTTCCTAGTGGATGCGTAACCGTTTGTGCGCCTTGGCTTGGGTGCAGTTCCCCAGTTGACCCAGCTGGAAATGGATACCTGCCCTCTTTAGGGTCAGGGAAGGTAATGCAGCGAGGGTGAAGAGTTGGGCGCCACCCTTCATATGCTGGCCCCTAGAGAAGCCGAGGTCTCTGATGCTTGGCTCCCCTACGACCACATAGATTATGAGACGTGACACCAGTGGTAACAATAACATAAGAGAGCATGAATTATTCCGATTTGATTTGTGCATTGTTGTGTTATAAATGAAGATTGTCAAAATCCTCATCATGCTACGTGTTAAAACAAAATTCCTTTTCAATGCATTTTTTAAGCATATTCATGTTTTAAATCGATTTTAGTCAAATTTTGTGCAAAGGGCAATACACATGCTGAGAAATGTATAATGCAGTGTAAGCATGTCATCATCAGGCAGCGAAGATTTATTTTACAACTATATCTCAAGTATCACATGAATGGTTGTGCTTTGGGTGGGCAACCAATGATCGAAACATTCTACCATTTGACGATTCC
>CM060326.1:36651221-36683721 GCA_030674155.1 Stramonita haemastoma | reverse complement strand
TATGGTTGCCCTGGAAATTGCCATAAAGGAAGAGCACAGAGAGAACGAGAGAGAGAGAGGGAAGGGTAAAGACGAAAAGAAAGAGGGAGGAGGGGGAGTGGAATAAGAGAGAGAGCGATAGAGTGAGAGAGAGAAGGAGGGAGGGAGGGAAGGAGAGGGGGGGAGAGAGAGAGAGAGAGAGAGAGAGAGAGAGAGAGAGAGAGAGAGAGAGAGAGAGAGAGAGAAGAATGCTAAACCTGTTCTGTACACTTATTTCATGGTCAGCTTCCCTCCATATGTTTCTTCATTTATCTTTTTTCTTCTACTAATGCGTAAACTTTAAGCTATTTATCATATTCACACACATACACACATTATAGAATGTGCACTGTGTAGCATATGTATGTAATTGTTTGCCAGTGTACTTATTCTTTTCATGCTGATTTCTTTCTCTGTCTGTCAATCTGTCTCTATATTTGTAAATCTATTATCTTTCCGTGCATTTGTTAAGTTTATTTTGGTTGATTTTAATGCCATCCACATGCCCTTCTCTTCATATCTATGTCAACCATTTTTTTAATGTTTATTTTATCTGAATTCATATATCTGTTTTCAATTTTGTATGCCTGTCTGATTGTCCATCCATCATCTCGTCTATATACCAAATGATCAACCGACAAATCAATCCAACCATGTGTTTATCAATCTACCAGATAATCAGTCATTGAACGATTGATCAATCAATAGACCAATCTATTTACATGCACCCCTATCTACCTGATGATCAATCAATGAACTATTCAAGCATATAACCAGTCGGTTGGTCTGCAAAGGCATCTTTTCCTGCCTCTCTCTATGTTCATGCCTCTGCCTGTGAGTCTGCAACTTTTCATGTTCATCTCTTTGTGTATAATAAGAGTACATAGTAAACAACACTCCTAATATCTGGAGATATTTGTTCCTCAGTTTATCACTAATCACTCTCCATTGCCTGATCAGTCACACAGTCACACAGCTGACCAGCAGGTGATGCATGGCACAGACAGTGGCACTAATGGCCAACAGTATGTCTCTGTCACCTCCCCAGACGTCTGCCTGTAGACCTGACTGGACTCAGGCCACAGATGGCAGTGTCACAACACAGGGAGGCCTGTCTCTGGAGCCGTTCTGTCTTTCTGTAACTTGCACAACTTTCCCTTTAAATGTGTGAAGGTTGTAAGCCCTCGAACTGTCTTATTTCCGAGAGTATTTCTGTTTAGGTGTGTGTGTGTGTGTGTGTGTGTGTGTGTGTAGGTGTTGTGTGTGTGTGTGTGTGTGTTGTGTGTGTGTTTGTGTGCGCTGTGCGTGCATGTGTGTGTGGTGTGGTGATGTGTGTGTGTGTGTGTGTGTGTGGCTTTTTTGTAAGTGAGCAAAGAACCTGGTGCTGTTTGTAAGCATTTTGTTCAAAAGTTTTCTTGTCTTGTACAGGCTTTCTGCCTTCAGTTATCTCTGTCTGTGCACATATTTGTGTACGTATTTCATTATTACTATCATTATTATTACTATTTCATTATTATTATTGTAGCAAATTCAATGATGGGTAAACGGTCACGTACGCACAATCTCAGCAAGGTAGAGCTTTGGAGCTCTAGCAGAGGAAAGAGGTAAAGAAAAATTATACGGATCCTCAAGTGCATACACGTCTATCATTTGGGTGTGTTATCTTTTTTCAAAAGAATTCAATCTGCATGCCAACACAAGAGCATAAAACTTGGGTTCTTGAACAGAAGTTGCGCAACATTAAAATGTAAATGACCTGCACTTTCTCTGTCTCTGTCTCTCTCTCTCGCTCTCACTCTCACTCTGTCTGTCTGTCTTTCTCTCTGTCTCCGTCTCTCTGTCTCTGTCTCTGTCTGTCTTCTGTCTGTCTGTCTGTCTGTCTGTCTGTCTGTCTCTCTCTCTCTCTCTCTCTCTCTCTCTCTCTCTCTCTCTCTCTCTCTCTCTCTCTCTCTCTCTCTCTCTCTCTCTCTCTCTCTCTCTCTCTCTCTCTCTCTCTCTCAGGCTGCGTGCATGCGTGTGTGTGCGCGCGCGTGTGTTTGTGTGTGTGTGTGTATGTGTGTCTGTGTGTGTACGTTAATGTGTGGGGTGTCTTTTTCCCTGTTCGTCCATAATATCCCTCCCAACGCTACTATTTCAAAGTCTTTCGCATATGTATCATGATCATTAGCAAAGATTTAAAATGAATCAGAGAGCGAGACACACAGAAAGAAAGACGGAAAGAAAGAAAGAAAGAAAGAAAGAAAGAAAGAAAGAAAGAAGAGAGAGAGAGGGGGGGGGGGAGAAAGGGAGAGAGAGAGATAGAGAGAGAGCGACAGACAGACAGACAGACAGACAGGCAGGCAGGCAGATAGGCAGGCAGACAGGCAGGCAGGCAGACAGACAGGCAGGCAGGCAGACAGACAGGCAGGCAGGCAGAAAAAGTACACATTTGCACATCAGCAAAGTAGGGACATTATAAAAATGCCTAATCCTTAACTGCTGCCAAGCTCAGAGCGTATTGCCTTGAATACCCAGCCCTTTTTGCGTGTTTCAAAGTAGGAGGATGTGCCACTGTAATGCTGCCAACCTTAATTGATGTTCTTGTTCTTGATCAATGCGCTGATCGGTCACCGTGAATGGTCAAGTCAATGATACCCCTTGTATTAAGTGTCAAACGCTTCCATAATGCAGGAGTGTGTTTTTTGAAATAATAGATACACAGGAGGTAGTCCTGACGTACGTGCGTGGGGGAAAAATTTGTATGTGTGTGTGTAATGTGTGTGTGTGTGTTTGTGTGTGTTTGTGTGTGTGTGTGTGTGTGTGTGTGTGTGTGTGTGTGTGTGTGTGTGTGTATACGGTGTGTGTGTGTGTGTGCGCGCGCGCGTGTGTGTGTGTATGCGCGCGCGCACGTGTGCACAGTGTGTGTGTGTATGTGCGCGCCCGCGCGTTCATATAGAGAACGTTGATTCGCGTTTTTATCCAACTGCTTTGAATAATACTATGGTTATAGAACTGTTTCTCTGTATTTCTGTTTCTATTCATTTCTTTAAACATTCCTGGAAACTACTGTGGGCAAGACACAAAATAGTTCAGATTGTGTCATCAGGTTAAGAAGACTGTGTTGGAGCCAAGCCTTTTCTTCAAATACAGAAGGTGTGGTGGTTAGGTTTGTTTCCGTAACCCACAGAATGCTGAGAATCCCTCATCAACAGACGGGAGGGAGTGCCAGCTGTCAGTGGCAAGTGCGGCAATACTTTAGAAGAAAAAAAGACCGTGTACAGTACAGTACAACAAACCTGGCTCTCTCCTAGGGCCCCAGCTTTACCCCATGGCTTGTTTTCTTTCTTCAGACTGGTTGAACAGATGGTATATCGACTTATTTTTTACCTCTAAAGTTGTCTTATGTCTTGTAAAGGAAAGCGGGAAAAAAAGGGAGAGAAAAGCAGGCTGACAAGTAGAGTAAAAGGGGAGAAGAGAGAGAGAGAGAGAGAGAGAGAGAGAGAGAGAGGAGGGGGGGGGGGGGGAGTAAGACGATGACGATTATGTACACATACACTCCTACTGATTTTCTTCAACAATGTTTTTCTTAACTTTGCACTTCCTTCTTCATATTCACTGGTCCATTCCAGTTTGACAGCTTCATGGCTCATTTCTTTATACGTGTAATCTGTTTGGAAAAAAAGTGTTCGTGGTCTTTGGCTGTTTGACGCCTTCGCGTTGATTGTACGTTTATGTCAAAAGTAGTGATCTTCCGAGACAAAGGAATGCTTTAAGAATATACTTACTGTGGAAACGTTGGAGGAAAAAAGCCAAAGTGTGCACACTGTTACAGCTGGGACTAAAAGATATATAGTTTTTCTTAGAATTTGAGTATGGTTAAACTTTTATCTCAGATTTTCCAGAAGTATTTTTTGGTATTTTTTCTCTTGTTTACTCCAAGAATAGCAAACTGAAAACTGTCACAAGGCCCACATTACAAACACGTCATTGTCTACAAGACTGGAAGCAGTCTAGACGAAAAGAAAAGATGCATTCATATTTTCAAAGGTCACGAGAGACAAAGAGATCACTGCACTCTATCTGTCCTTTGTTAAAATCAATGTCTTTTAAATCCAGGCTATTTTTGGGTAAGGAGGGAGGAGAGAACAGGACACTCGATAATTTAGGCCTACAGGTAGCATGCAAACTGCTTGATTAAAGTTGTGTTTACGAACCAGATTTCTTCACGGAAAGTTTCTGTAACGCGCTACATTTCAACACAAAATGGGTGGACACGATTGTGTTAATTTTCTCTGAAAGGTTTTGTTATGTGACAAAATATGAGCAGTGATGATAGAGTACACCCTTACATGTACAAAATTAGGGTAAAGGTAGGTAGTAAAATGTAACCCTGTTCCTTATTTTAAGAACTATTTGAACCAGAAACGTAAATCTAGGTTCTCCCTCCAAGCTCATCTCAGACTCATTTCATGAGATATTTAACACAAGCACAGTCTGCCAAACCCCACACCATCCCATAATTATCAGGGATGTATGTTTTGCCTGTCAGAAATTTCCTTCTAGTCTGACGAAAAAGTTGCTGACTTAAGGATAAACATAGAAGTTGTCCTTACACTGGTTTGTGAGACAGAGTTTTGTCAGACAGTATTATCAAAGTTTCGGGTTACACAGAGAGAGGGAGAGAGAGAGAGAGAATGAGAGAGAGAAGACAGACAGACAGAAGAGAGAGAGAGAGGAGACAGACAGACAGACAGACAAACATAGAGAAAGACAGAGAAATGCAGACAGATAAAAACAGTCAAAGAAGAGAGAGAGGAGAGAGAGAGAGAGAGAGAAGAAAGAGAGAGAGAGAGAGAAAGAGAGAAGAGAGAGAGAGAGAGAGAGAGAGAGAGAGAGAGAGAGAGGAGATATCGGTCAGAGGCATAAAAACTGGCATTAAACACTGTCGTAATAGTGCACTCTATTCATCTTTTTTATCTCTCTAACTGTTGATCCTTATAACAATCTACATCTGTCTTTTAATCATCTGTTTTACTGTCTATCCATTTCCTCACCAACCTGCTGTCTATGTGTATATCTGCATTTGCCTATTCCTATCTCTCTCTGTTTGTATGTCTCTGGCTTAGTTTCGGTCAAATGACAGCCCATCCTACTTTACATAGGTCCTATCTAACAGGCATTTGTAATGGTTACAAAACTGACTATAACGCATTCAGTTCACACACACACACACACACACACACACACACACACACACACACACACACACACACACACACACACACACACACACAACATACAACAACATACATACATACACACACACACTACTTGTATGAAACCCCACTCACTCTCCATTGCCTGATCCGTCACACAGCTGATCATCAGGTGATGTATGGCACAGACAGTGGCACTAATGGCCAATAGTATGTCTCTGTCACCTCCCCAGACGTCTGCCGTAGACCTGACTGGACTCAGGCCACCAGATGGCAGTGTCACAACACAGAGAGGTCTGTCTCTGGAGCCTTTCTGTCTTCTCTGTCACTTGTAGTTCCCTTTTTTCGTTTTGAACTGAATCCCTCGAAACTGCTTTTTGTAGAGGTTTTTTTTTTTACATACGTAATATGAGTGTGACCAATGTTATTTGTAGAAAAAAAAAACTGGTAGGGTCGCTGTCTGTCTTTGTGTATGCGTGTGTGTACTTTTATGTCTGCTGTTATTTGCTTTTTATGATCATCTATTTCTTTTCTGTGTTCGTGTCTCAGTGTGTGCGTGCTTGCACGGTGCGCGTGTGTGTGTGTGTGTGTGTTGTGTGTGTGTGTGTGTGTGTGTGTGTGACAGAGAGAGGAGAGTAGGACAAATAGGAATAGAGAGAATGAGAGAGAGACGGAGACAGAGAGACAGAGAGAGAGAGACAGAGAGAGAGAACAGAGAGAGAGACACAGAGAGAGAGACACAGAGAGAGACACAGAGAGAGACACAAGAGAGAGAGAGAGAGACAGACAGACAGACAGACAGACAGACAGACAGAGAGAGAGAGAGAGAGAGAGAGAGAGAGAGAGAGAGAGAGAGAGAGAGAGAGAGAGAGAGAGAGAGAGAGAGAGAGAGAGAAAATTGATGAAAAGCATGCGTGTGCCTTTAAAGTATGCCTGTGTGCATGATTACGTGTGTTTGTGGCTGAGGGCATGCGTGCGTGCATATATATTTGCATACCTGCTTACTGGAGCACGAGCAAACTTTTTGAAAACTTGGAACATGTGCGTGCCATCACTTTGGGTGTGGCTGTCAAAGACCGCAATTTGCATGCCAACACAGGAGCATCAACTCTGAATTCATGAAGAGAGGATGGGCAACATTAGAATGTAAATGACTCTTAAAATCGGTCTGTCTATCTTTCTGTCTGTCTAGGCCTCTATCTCTGTCTCTTTCTTTCTGTGTGTTGTTGTGTGTGTGTGTGTGTGTGTGTGTGTGTGTGGTGTGTCTGTCTGTCTGTCTGTCTGTCTGTCTGTCTGTCTGTCTGTTCTTCTCGTCTCTCTCTCTCCTCTCTCTCTCTTCTCTCTCCTCTCTCTCTCTCTCTCTCTCGTCTCTCCTCTCTCTGTGTCTCTCTCGTCTGCCTCTTTGTCTCTGTCTTTGTCTCTCTGTGTATGTATCTCAGTGCAGATAAATTCAAGACAACTGTTTAAATTCTTATCTGTAGCCCTTGAAATACACAGATAAACCAGCCATTTCTCTCTCTCTCTCTCTCTCTCTTCTCTCTCTCTCTCTCTCTCTCTCTCTCTCTCTCTCTCTCTCTCCTCTCTCTCTCTCTCTCTCTCTCTCTCTCGTAGACCCCTTCCTTCTGTTGTTGTTGCTTTTTCTACTGTCAATGTTCTCTTATTATACCGTTTACTTCATTAACAAGACCTGACTAGACATTAATAAAAAAAAGAAGAAAAAAAGAAAAGAAAAAAGAGTTGCCAGTGATGAAAAGCAGATTGGCCACAACAGACCAGTTTGCATAATAAAGAGTCTCCACAACTCCCAGCATTGACAAGCTGGCTGTGTGATGCAGCGATTTGATTTGTCACACCGTTTAAATCTGGATCCCAACCACAGCCAGGGTGTTTTTTTTGTCAATATCAGGCTCACATTGTCTGACTTCAAATTTTGTTTCAGTAGGCAAAAGAAAAAGATCGTGGCGGTTGATGAAGTGTAAAATGGTAGCAATGAAGATGGTGACTGTATTAAATTATTCACAGTGCATTCTTTTTTTTTTTTCAAGGAAATAATACATTGGTAAGAGTTGGTTGGACATTTAGCTACAGAATCAAATGCAAATGGTTGTAGATCAGAGAAAAACAATGACATAAACAAGTGGGACAAGAAAAACATTGGTTCAATAATTGTAAAAACTGTCATTATCTACTAGGTCTTTAACATTATCAGTACAATTGTTGTAATTTGTCTGGTTATTACATTACTTGGGGGGTCTGTTCTTTGTTATTCATTTAAAAAGCCAGTGTTTCTATTATGTATTCTAATTTTGTTTAGTGTTTTTGCTATGTTAAAACACCCCTGGTATATTACGTGCAAGAATGTACTTTTGTCAATTTCATTTATGCCATTTTCTTGAACGTATCCAAAGAATTCGTATTGATTTTATGCTTGTACTTTCAATGTTTTACCGTTATTTTTCTCCACCCAAAATAAGAACAGCATTTGACATTTCTGTGTTTTCTATTTTTGGTTTTATCCCTATGTGCGCATGCAAGAGTCTGTCTCTTTTCTTTTCTCTGTTCTCTTTTCTGTCCCTGTTTTCTGCCTATAATTTGTATGTTTGTCTCCTTTCTCTAGAAAAAGCTGAAATATTTCTGGTGAGTCTACTACTGTAAATCATTGTTGTATCTAGAGCAAAGTCTGATACAGTGCACTGCTACACTACTGGGCGTGTAATCAAGGACAACTGTGCAGAAAAGGTTGCGAGTAGGAAGCTGTTCAACACAAGTGCTCTTCATCTGCATGCTTGGTTCGTTGATTATTTTCTTTGTGGTGACTTCAGCTTTGCTTCTCTGGCATTGTCATAAGTCTAGCAGTTCTTCTTCACCCAGACACTCCCTATAATCTGCTGTTAATGTCTTTCTCCCGGTATTTCCATCTTTTTCTCTTCCTCTTAGCTTTGTGTTTACTTTTTTGTTTTTCTGTCTGTCTGTCTTCTGTCTGTCTGTCTGTCTGTCTGTGTGTTTGTTGTCCTTCTCTCTTTCTTTGTCTGTCTGTCTATCTGTCTAGCTCTGTCTCTGTCTCTCTCTGTCTCTCTCTCTCTCTCTCTCTCTCTTCCTCCTCCTCTCCCCCCCCTCTCTTTCTCTCTATCTCTCTCTTTCTTTCTCTACCTCTCTCTCTCAATCTCTCTCTCTCTTTCTCTTTATCTCTCTCTTTCTTTCTGTCTGTCTGTCTGTCTGTCTGTCTGTCTCTCTCTCTCTCTCTCTCTCTCTCTCTCTCTCTCTCTCTCTCTTCTCTCTTCTCTCTCTCTCTCCTCCTCTCTCTCTCTCTCTCTCCTCCTCTCCTCTCTCTCTCTCTCTCTCTCTCTCTCTCTCTCCTCTCCCTCCCTCTCTCTCTCCTCTCTCTCTCTCTCTCTCTCTCTCTCTCTCTCTCTCTCTCTCTCTCTCTCTCTCTCTCTCTCTCTCTCTCTCTCTCTCTCTCTCTCGCCACCTCTGCCTTCTCCTTCTCTCTGTCGTTTGCATCCTTTCATACTTTCTCTTTTTGTTTTGCTCTCTTCTTTCATTTATCTCTTTTTCTCCATTGTCACAGGACCTGATTAGACAGTAATGGAAAAGAGTTGTGTCTGATGAAATGCAGATTGGCCACAACAGACCAGTTTGCATAACAAAGAGTCTCCACAACTCCCAGCATTGACACGCTGGCTGTGTGTTGCAGCAATTTGTCACACCGTTTAAATCTGAATCGCAATCCCAGCAGATTTTCTTTCAATATCAGGCTCACATTGTCTGATTTAAAAGTTTTGTTTCGGGCTATAGGAAGATAAAGTTGATAATTATGTAGCATGAAATGATGATAATGACTGTGAGAGATATATTGACGTGTTTAAGACTGTAAGGTTGTTTTTTAAAACTATAATGATGGAATGAATAGCCACAGATAAGATGACAAAACTACAAAATAAAGAAGCAAAATGAATTAAACTAGTGACAATAGAGCATTATAGATTGTAATGTAATTCTGAAAACTATTTTGCTGTTTTCATCATTGTTATACTTAAACTATTTATGGTCCTCTGAGTCATTATCACTGATTTTTTTTCTGTGTGCTCTGAGAATCTTTGTCTTTACACTTTGGAGATGAAGTGAATGTTATTCTGATCGTTTCTTTATTCTAAATCATCTATTGTTCTACCATACCCGATGTTTCAGTCTAGGTTTGTTTTTTTTTGTCTTGTTCTGCCTTTTTTATCTTATTTCTGGAGCTTTCCCTCAGAATACGTACTGGTTTTATGCTTGCTTATCTAGGCTTTTATTCGTCTTTTCGATACCCATAATAAATACAACATTCCTGTTTGTTTTATTTTGTCGCTCCCCCATGTTTGAATATGTGTGGATTTGTCTTTTTCAGCTCATTGCTTTGCTTGTCCTTTTTTGCTTTATGGAAAAGTAGTCGAATTTCATACAAGTCTGCCGTGAGTGGTTGTTGGAAATGCGATGCAACCAGATACCGGGATGCTGTTGCACTGTTATGTGGGTAATAATGTGTGATTCTGTAGAAAATCGTTGCAGAAAGGATGCTATTTGACACACATGGTTTTCATCCACATGTTGCGGGCATTTATTGATTTCTCCTTTCGTAGTGGTGACTTCAGTTGTGCATCTTTGACCTTTTCCTGAGTCTTGGAATTCTCCTTCACCCCAACCATTTCCTTGACCATCTCTCTGTCCGTCTGTGGCGTGTCGGTCTGCCTGTATCTCTGATTTTGTTGGTATCTTTCTCTGTCAGTGTTTTGTGTTTGTCTGTCTCTCTGTATGTCTGTCTGCCTGTCTCTGCCTGTCCATCTAGCTCTCTCACTCTCAGTTCTCTTTCTCTCTCTCTCTAGCTCTCTCTCACCTTCTCTCTCACTCTGTCTCTGTCTCTCTGTCTCTATCTTTCTATCTATCTTTCTATCTATCTTTGTCTCTCTCCATTTTATCTTGGACAGGAAAAAAACACTGGTAAGAAAGGTTTGCTTGTTTGATGATTGTTCCTTTTTGGTAATTGTTTTTAGACCACACTTTATTCTGCGTTGTGTTGAAAAGTCTAAGTGACAGAGGGACAAATAAAATGGGGAGAAACCAGAAAAAGAGAAGGAAACGAGAGAAACACACTAATCAAACAAGGAGAGAGAGAGAGAGAAGAGAGAGAGAGAGAGGAGAGAGAGAGAGAGAGAGAGAGAGAGAGGAGAGAGAGAGAGAGAGATATTCATATGTATTTCGAGGATAATGAATGAGCATAATGGGAGGGGGAGGTTGGCACACAGTCCCCCCTTCCCCAATGTAAATGTTGTCATCTGTTTCCACTTCCAGACAGTGGCCTACTCGTCCAAAAGACAGAACACGTATTTATCATGTGTGCCAGATGTTCTGCGTGCGTCTGTGGCACCCAGACTATGGTTTACAGTGTCTTCTGGACTTAAGGGACACTGAAATCAGCACTAATGTTTACTCCCGGAGAAAAATCACCTTGTCTGTTATGGTCTCGATATTTGTGAGTGAGCGAGTGAGTGAGTGATGTGAGTGAGTGAGTGAGTGAGTGAGTGAGAGAGGTGGTGTGTGTGTGTGTTGTGTGTGTCTGTGTGTCTGTTGGTGTTGTGTGTGTGTGTGTGTGTCTGTGGTTGTGTGTGTTCGTGTGTGTGTTTGTGTGTGTGTATGTGTGCGTGCGCGCGCGCGCGTACGCGCGCGTGTGTGTGTATTTTGCTTTGTTTTGTTTTTTATATGCTTGTGTACTCACATTACCTGCATCCATAGCAGTGCACGTGGTTAGGTACGTGACACGTATGCAATTTCATATGCACGTCTATGTTGTTGTAGACGCTTACACAGCTCTTGCACCAAGCTCCCAGTTTTACACGTGGAAATGTTATTTTTCTCCCCATCAATCCAGTTTGCAATGCAAAGCATGAAAACGAAACCTCCAGCCTGAGAAGGGTGGGATGTGTGGCATCATTAAAATGCAAATTACAGTTAAACTGGAAAGTCTCTGTCTCCCTTGCTCTGTCTCCCACCCACCCTCCCTGTGTGTTTTGTCTGTGTACATGTATGTCTGTCGGTCTGTTGTTGTTTTTTTTCTCCTCTCCTAAGTCTCTTTGTCTCTGTTTGTCTCTTTTGTCTTTGGCTGTCTGTCTCTGTCTCTGCATCTCTATCTCTTTCCCCTCACTCCCTCTCTCTTTAGCACTCTGTGTGTGTGTGTGTGTGTGTGTGTGTGTTGTGTCTGTCTGTCTGTTCTGTGTGTCTTTGTCTATGTCTGTGCGTCTTTTTGTGCGTTTGTATCTCTGCGTGTGTCTGTGTCTGTGTATGTCTTTCTCGAGCCATTAATGATAGAGAATGTAAGGATTGCTTTGAACGTGATAGTCATCCCTGTGTATATTTCTAAATTTTCTTCAACTTTATCATCAATGTTATAAAAAAAAAGATAATTCACTATGAATTTCGTTGACAAATAAGTGTACTAAACTGCATCTTCTATAAACTATGATTTACCTGACACATCTCATATCATCATTGTTAAACAATCAGACTTAGGGTTAATTTCATATCTGTAGTATAACTATCAAGACATATTGTGTACTTTTCCAACAAATATTGGAGAGGGAAAACCCATGGAAAACAAAGTTTCAAACATCTCAAAACCAAAAGCATAAGACTGGTCACAGTTTTCACAAGTGCACTTTATTTTCTTGAAGAAAGCCTTTTCCTAATCTACAAATTAAAATTACCGCATTTTTCTTTTTCATTAATGCAGAAATAGTAGTAGAGAAAAATAAGGGCAGGAAACCACTTCCAACACCTCAATCATTTTGAAATGATGTATCAAAGATGTTTTAGCTCTTTGCAATTCATTTGCTATTCGTTATGACACAATGTCGCACATTATTGTTTGTTCCCAACACTTTATAGTCAAACATACAAATGATCACGTAAGGCTTGTGATTTGAGGTAAAGCACTAAGAAAAGAAACAGCACTACCTTAATGGCTATCTGATCGCCTCCCAGAGTAGGGGTAGCAGACAGAGTGGTTTTTGATGGGGGTCCAGCCAGTTCCCTCCAAATCCCTGCAGGAGGTCGAAAATCCCCTAGACTCGGCTAACACCTGTCTGAGCGCTGGTCACCGGGCAAGAGATTCTGATCACAATTGGCCCTCAGCTCCCTTTCCTCTGTGTCAGCGGGTGTGTCACCACTCGACACCCACTTCATCCCAACTCTTGACGCTGTAATAATATTGGCAGGGGTGCCAAGTAATGCTGGGATTTCTGGGGGAAGTGTGGGCAGTAGAGTCGAGGATTTTGTGGAAAGGAGGAGAGTGGGAGGGGTTGATCATACTAATGTCGTATAGAATCTATGCTTTTTTTTTTGTCTGTCTTTCTAGGTAGTTCCTGTTAAAATCTGTTCTACTTTTCGGAAGAGTAGGCCATCGTTTGCCTGTCGGAATGGATGACAAAACTTTCGAAATTACTACACGAGGACTAGATGCATATTCCACTGACCTCAAAATTAAGGAAATTAAAATAAAAAAATAAAAAATCAAACAGGTCTAATGCTTCGTCGATACAAATAGTCTAAACGTCAGTTTTTCCACCATTCTCTAACTTTGTCAATTTGCTGAACTCTGTCATGGGTTTGTTTGTTTTTTTACCGCACGTGTAGTTTCAACTTTAATAGTTCAACTTGTGTGGAAATGCTATCACTCTCAAATGTACCTACAATGTCTAAACGTACTTAAGACTAAGCTTACTGTTAGGAAATAACTTTTAAACAAATGGCTTTTCCAAACGGGCAGAGAAAAACCCTTTGCTGCTGGTTTGTTGCCGAGGTGTGACAAACTTGTGGTACCCTTACACCATTGGACGGAGAGTGAAACCATTTTGCAGATCAGGCACACCACACTCCCCCTTAACGAGGGCATAACTGCTTCCAGATTGGTTCCAGAAGACGACGTGGTTTCCTGGTGAGTCAAATAAGTTCCTTCAATGCTGTAGATGGCAAAAAATCTCCGCGATTCTGCTGATACGTACGTATGCTGAGCGTTTCCTTATGGTTACTGAACGGGGAAACTGTCGATTGGATTGATTGCTCAGCGCTGTCTCTCTCACTTTACTTCTTGTCGCCCTACTCCCCCCACACTTACCCTGTTCTAATGGGAAGAAAATCCAGGCAATGCTAAATGATGCTAAGGTTGGCGTGAAGAGTGGGAGGTAGGAGTGAGTGTTCTACTGTGTGTCTGTCTGTCCGTGTGTCTGGCTGGCTGTCTCTCTGTGGTCTGTCTGTCTGTATGCTGTCTGTGTGTCTATTATCTGTCTCTGTGTCTGGTTGTTTCTGTGTGTGTGTGTCTGTCTGTCTGTATGGCTGTCTGTGTGTTCTATCTGTCTGTATGCTGGCTGGCTGGCTGGCAGGCTATCTGGCTGGCTGGCCTCTGTGGTTCCTTTTCCACGCTAGCAGCTGTTGCTGTCTCATTCACACCCATTGTCTGAAAATCAATTTGCCATCTTCTGTGTCTCATTCTGTGAATTTTCTATTCTCTCCATCACATTTTATATTCTGTTTTTTTTTCTGGTTTCTCGTTCCCACTCTAGTGGGACGTTTGTCATTGTCATCTTTTATTGTTTTAGTCTTTAAGGAGCACAACAAACCATTCTCAATGTGTTTCCATTATGTTTGTCGTCTCTCTCTCTCTCTCTCTCTCTCTCTCTCTCTCTCTCTCTCTCTCTCTCTCTCTCTCTCCCTCTCTCTCTCTCTCTCTCTCTCTCTCTCTCTCTCTCTCTCTCTCTCTCTCTCCTCTCTCCTCTCTCTCTCCTCCTCTCTCTCTCTCTGTTCTCTCTCTCCTCACTCACTCTCTCTCTCTCTCTCTCTCTCTCTTCTCTCTCTCTCTCACTCTCTCTCTCTCCTCTCTCTCTCTCTCTCTCTCTCTCTCTTCTCTCTCTCTCTCTCTCTTCTCTCTTCTCTCTCTCTCTCTTCTCTCTCCTCTCTCTCTCTCTCTCTCCTTCTCTCTCTCTCTCTCTCTCTCTCTCTCTCTCTCTCTCTCTCTCTCTCTCTCTCTCTTCTCTCTCTCTCTCTCTCTCTCTCTTCTTTGAAATTTAATTATATAACTCTATATAGACCAAACATACATATATATTATATATATACTATATATATATATATATATATATTATATATCCATATGTCTTTAACATTACCCATTCTCTCTCATTCTCTCTCTCCATTCTCTCTGTTTGTGTGTGTGCCTCTCTCTCTCTCTCTCTCTCTTCTCTCTCTCTCTCTCTCTCTCTCTCTCTCTCTCTCTCTCTCCTCTCTCTCTCTCTCTCTCTCCTCATTGTAAATTTAATATATAACTCTTTATAGACCAATATACTATCTATTATATATATACTATATATACTATATTCATATGTCTTTAACATTCTCCCATTCTCTCTCATTCTCTCTCTCCATTCTCTCTGTTTGTGTGTGTGCCTCTCTCTCTCTCTCTCTCTCTCTCTCTCTCTCTTCTCTCTCTCTCTCTCTCTCTCTCTCTCTTCTCTCTCTCTCGCGTGTGTATGTATACATGTGTTTAAGGGCGAAAGAGAGAGCGAGATAGAGAGAGAGATAGATAGGGATTGTGTGTGTCTGTTTGTGTCTGTGAGTGTGCATATATGCATTTATGTGTGCACATGTGTGTTATCTCATACATTGAGACGTTGACCTGACAGAAACATACATTAAAACTATTCAACGGCAAAGGAAATATTTACACAACTGACTTTGACTATAGCAGGAAAGCCTGACATGGTATGACGGGATTAGATAGCATGGACGAAGCAACACTGCAAACCTGATCATGAAGTGACTGATGCCCTGTGTCATGCACAGTGTCCAACAGCTTTATAATAATTATATCTTGCTGATAGCCACCTCTCTTTCTCGGGTCTCAGTGTTATCTGTTATTATTTTGGTGCAATTCAAATTGTTTTGGAATGCAAAAAGTACATGACGTGGATTGAAACAAACATTGCTTTACCACAAAAACGCAACTGGTTGTGGCATAATATATCAAAATTAAAGGAAGCAGAGTATTCCCCAAGGAAAGTGCATTATTGAAATGGACCTCTCCTCTGGACGTAAGTCAGTTTCCCCTTCATTCCGCCACTCTGACAAGGGACATAATTGCCCCTAAATTGCAGCCAACAGACAGAGTGATTTCCCATAGATTCCAGTCCATTCCCCTCATGGCCCTAGAGAAGGCAAAGACCCCCTCACCCTCCCCCCTATCGTCCCCTTTTCGCCCCTCTCAACCCTCTGACACGTGTCTGAGTACCGCCTTATGCTAATTTAGCTGGATACTGTGATCTGATTGGCTGTTCAAGTGCCCTTCTTCTTCTTCTTCTTTCCGTCCACTCTGATAGTGTGAGACGATGCAATTGGGGTTTGTGTCTGGAGTTGGTTGTTGAACACATCATAATTGCTGGTTTATCTGCCTGGTAGTAGGGTATTTGTAGGGGTGAGGGGTATTGTTGGCATCGTAGCTTAAAACATTTTTGCCGACCTGTTTCCTAGTGTGTGATTCTCTGTGTGTCTTTCTCTCGCTTCGGATCTGATTCAGTTTTAATTAAATTTTTAAGATGTAGATCTACGTTTTGGGCCGATGTGTTACTTTTCTATTGCGGATCTTTTCTATTTGTTTCCCTAGACTTTTCGTTTTTGTTACGTGTGCATCATTCTCAGGATGAAAACGCTATTTTCATTTCAGTTATGCCAATCTAAATACTCATGGGTACTAACACACCTGTGTGGCCCCATCTGTCTCTCTCTCTCTCTCTAGGCGGATGCCTAGTGGTCAGAACATGCGCTGGCAATTGAAGACCCGGTCGGTCCGTCGAGAATTTCTTCTGAGTTACATCATGCTGACTCCACTCTCCCCAAAATCCTTCGATGAGACTTTAACGAGGCCCGTGCGAACCCGCAAACATCTTGCGCACACTTAATCCTGTTCCGCTTTTCGTAAAGTAGGCCTCGTGTGCCGTGAACAGATACATATTCAAACTGCATACACACGGGACGGATGAAAAACACATGATGCTTATCTGTTATCCTCGATATAAAATAAATATAATAAATAAATAAATCTCTCTCTCTTCTCTCTCTCTCTCTCTCTCTCTCTCTCTCTCTCTCTCTCTCTCTCTCTCTCTCTCTCTCTCTCTCTCTCTCTCTGTACGATGTTCTCCCCCACTCTCTCTCTTTCCTATTTCTCTCTGTGTCTCTCTCTCCCTTCCTCTTTCTCACATTCTCTTTCATTCTCTCTCTTTCTTTCTCTTCTATCCCTCTCTCTGTGTCTTTGTTTATGTCCTGTGTGTCTGTCTGTTTGTCTCTGTCTTTGCATCTGCCTCTCTCTCTGTCTCTTAAGTTAGTCTCTGTCTGTCTGTCCTGTCTGTCTGTCTGTCTGTCTGTCTGTCTGTCTGTCTGTCTGTCTCTCTCTCTCTCTCTCTCTCTCTCTCTCTCTCTCTCTCTCTCTCTCTCTCTGTGTCTTACCAAAGCTTACAAAAAGTTTGTTTCATTTTTTTAAAATCCTTTATGTTTTGCCCTGTGGGGTGTATTGCGACCTAAGGCCCATATACATTAAACCCTTGCAGTGTTTGAAGTTCTCTCTCTCTGTCTCTCCGTCTCTTTCTCTGTCTCTCTCTGTCTCTCCCTTTCTCTCTCTTTTCTGTCTCTCTCTCTGTCTCTCTTTGTCTCTGTCTGTCTGTCTGTCTCTTTTATGTCTCTCCGTCCTCTTTTCTCTCTTTGCCATTGTCAGGCCTGATTAGAGCGACATGATAAAAGAGTTGTCTGTGACAAAAAGCAGATTGCCACAACATGCCATTCTGCCCCTCACACCACCATGGTAATGAGTTTTCTGATTACCCAGTATTGACAACCCTGATGCCTGCTAATGAGGGTTAAAAACATTTGTCTTGTTTTAAGTATCGATTTGCAGTTCCTGTGGAAATGACAAATTGGTAGGGGTAAAAAGTGATTGAACGAAAAGAGAGGGGGAGAGAGAGAGAGAGACAGGGGGGGGGGGGGGGGGGGGGCAATGGGAAAAGGAGAGAAAAAGTGAGGGAGAGAGATAGGAGAGGGCAATGCAGTATCTGTGTGTGTATGTTTGGTGTGTGTGTGTGTGTGTCTGTGTGTGTGTGTGTGTGTTTACTTGCTTTTATATAAGGTCTCTTCTTTCATAGTGGTATTAAACTTGTGTGTGTGTGTGTGAGTGTAAGTGCATGTGTGTGTGCATGTGCATGCATGTATGTGTGCATGTGTATGTGATTTGTGTGTACATATGTGTATGCATTTGTTTGTTTGTGTATTTGCATGTGTATTACATAGCACAAAACTTAAAACATACACTATTCATGTAGTTGAAATCCATCTGCATGCAAAGGAAGTACATGAGTCCTCATCCTCTCTCATTTGACAGAGAACAACTATCTTTCTCTGCATTTGGGCACATACACTAAATCTTTCATGTAGTTGAAATCCATCTGCATGCAAAGGAAGTACATGAGTCCTCATCCTCTCTCATTTGACAGAGAACAACTATCTGTCTCTGTATTTGGGCACATACACTATTCATGTAGTTGAAATCCATCTGCGTGCAAAAAAATTCATGAGTCTCTATCCCCTCTCATTTGACAGAGAACAGCTATTTATCTCTACATTTGGGCCAGCAGACAAAGTGGTTTCCCACAGTGTGCTAGCAGTTGCCTTCATGACCCTGAGAAACATGAACACATCCTGACTCTTTTGACATTGTCATGTCTGAGTGCTAACTTTGGTAATTTAGTTGTAGACTATGGTCAAGTTGGCTGTTGAAGCCTTCATCTTTTTAGTATCCAGTTCATATCTCAATGCTTTGACACCTATCAAACTATCCCATGTTTATGTTGATCTTAGACTTTATGGCACAAGAACCCCATGCTCTCTCTCTTTCAAGTTGTCTTCTATCTATCTATCTATCTATCTATCTATCTATCTATTATTATCTATCTATCTATCTATCTATCTATCTATCTATCTATCTATCTCTCTATCTCTCTATCTATCTCTATTCATGTTCTCCATCTCTGTCGATCTATCTGACTCTAAGTCTCTGTCTCTCGCTCTCTATCTCTCTTGTTAGCTTTCTCTACCTCTCTCACCCCTTCTCCTCTTCCATCTCTATTCCCTTTCTCTCTACTTCCCCCCCCCCCCCCCATCTACCTTTTCTACCACCTGTCTTTTTCTCTCTTTGCCATTGTCAGGCCTGATTAGACCGACATGATAAAAGAGTTGTCTGTGACAAAAAGCAGATTGCCACAACATGCCATTCTGCCTCTCACACCACCATGGTAATGAGTTTTCTAATTACTCGGCATTGACAACCCTGATGCCTTTTATGAATGTTAAAAACATGTATCACTATTTCATTTTGCAGGAATCATTTATAGAAAGGACAATTAAGAAAGAACAGAGAAGAAAGGTGTGTGTGAGTGCCCGCGTGTTTGTCAGTGTGTGTATTTCTGTATGTGCGTGCATGCACGCGTGCGCACGTGTGTGTATGCATGAGGGTGAAACTGTTGCATATTATTTGTATGTCCTAACAGTTAAAGTGGTTTTTTTTTGCTGTGTAATGAAGTTTTCCCTCATTAGACTTTATGTCCCGCATTCATTTTTTCACTTATAGGACGTAAACAAAGAAATATATGCAATACAATCTACTGTCAATCAGTATAATATTGTACAATGCTAGTGGATTATAAAGGGCTCAGATATACATTTTGAAAGATCTATACTATTTACCGCGATTGATTCTTTCATCAGATGTAACTTTGTTTGAAGCTGTGTATTCCGCATAAAAAGCTTCCTTTATTCCATTTAGCCAGCATTTCTGGTGGCGATATAGTATAGATTTAGAGCTACCTTATATTTGCTACGATCATTCACAGAAAACTAATCCGGGTTAAGCCTAAGTCTTTGTTATAACTTCATCTTCTTTCTCATGACCGGAACGGTCGTAGAGGAGACATGAGACACAATTCTGCAACCAGCCGTCGCCATCCAGCCCTGTCCTCCGCCTTCCTAATGAGTGTTGGACTGTCCAGGCATTCAGTGCATAGAGTAAAAGAAAAGACTCAGGACCAGTCGCTACGTTTAGATGACTGCCTTTGGAGGAACACAGAGTTCAGTACCTAAATTGTGCAGTAAATTAACGAATACTCAAAAAAGCTACTAAGCGAATTATGTCAGTTCAGGTCAGGTCAGTAACCTGTAGGCTAGGATACTATGGGGGTGCAGTTTTCCAAGTGGAGCACATCATTGAAACAGACCACTCTTCTGTCCACTTCATACCTCAAGTTTGACAGGGGATATAATTGACTACCAAATTGGACAAGTGTACAGAGTGGCTTCCCATGGAATCCAGTTACTTCCCTTTGACTCTCCTGCCATGTGTCTGAACACAACGTTAGGTTAACTAACTTTGTTGGAGATTTCGGTCTTTTGAATACTTGAAATATACTTTATCTACTTCATTTTTCTTTTAATTTTCAAAACGGAGAAATCTAGTTGCGAAACCTAGATGTCTTAAAGTGACGGGACGGGATAGTCTAGCGGAAAGAAATTGCACTCGCAATTTGATAACTCAAGTTCGAATCCCGTTCGAGGGGAATTTTCCCCTGGAGTTAATATCAGTGCTGACTCCACTCTCCCCAAAAGTCCTTCGGATGAGACTATAAATCGAGGCCCCGTGTGCGAACTCACGCGGAAAATCGTGCGCACACGTTAAATCCTGTTCCGCTTTTCGTAAGAGTAGGGCATAGTGTGCCGGTGGTAATAGATGACAAAATTTACAAAACTAGATACGCAGGGGATTGGATGTAAAAAAGCACATTGAAGGAACAACTCTCTTGTTGCCGTGAGTTCCTTTACGTGCACTGAATGAGTATTGAACTCGGAACTTCGGTTTATCATCTACCCAAAAGACAAGCGTCCAGACCACCACTCAGGGTCTAATGGATGGGGTAAATGTATCAGGCACAAACGGGATTGTCTAGGTAAGCGCGTCAACTCTAGACCACCGATCCACATGCGTGATGGGTTTAAAAAATTGCATAGTAGGCAAGTACACTGTGACGTAAACATTTGCTCGTTGTGTTATTGTTTGGAGAGTGCATGCTATTACGCTAAGAGTTTGTTATGGATAAAAACAATTTAATATTTTACAGCAAAATAGTTTCAACGTTGGTCTTAATACTTCTCTTACAGCCGTAACTGTCAAAACTTTAAGCCTGGGCCAAAACAAACAAGGTGAGATATGTAATGCCAAGAAACAGGGTACTCATACTACTGAAGTTACAGCTGGCATGGCAGGAGACCATTATTATGTCGACTTTGACCCCAGTTCTCCTCGTGCCAGACTTTCTGATCAATATCTTTCTCCCTCCCCTGGTATTTGGCGGTATGTAGTCTACATTCTCACAGGAGTACACTGGGTGTGTGTGGATATCTATGCATTTATATCCATTTTCCTTTTTGTTGTCTGTATCGACCGGTTCTCTACGAAACTCAAGCTATTCACCTCAAGGGAGTTTTTTTTAACACAGAGCACTGCTTCACCCCTCTCCTCGGATTTGTAAAAAAAATATGAGGTTTTGATATTTTCTTCAGTCTGTTTTATGCTATTGAAATCTTTCTGTAATTATACATATATTATATATATATATACTATATCTGTATATATACTATATCTATATATATATATATATATTATATATATATATATATATATATATATATATATGTTTGTGTGTGTGTGTGTGTGTGTTGTGTGTGTGTGTGTGTGCGCGCGTGGTGTGTGTGTGTTTGTGTGTGTATACATATATAAATTATATAGAGAGAGAGAGACTTTATATCTATATCTTTTCATTTCATTTCATCTTTCTAACTTTATCCCTGTCTTTGTGTGGTAGCATTAATTTTGTTCTTTCTTATTTGTTCTAGTCACAGAGTATTCTGTTGATACTGTTATCTTTCTACGTGAATAGATTGCATATTCCATAAATCATAGTACCTCTCTCATCAGCTCATCCTGACTGTAATTGGTATTGATTTTCGTATTTTCTGATGATATGACACTTATTCAAGCATTACGCAATGAAGGAAATATCTAAAAGGCAATTGTTCTATCTGGTAATTTCCTAAATTGACTGCTACTCTGTGTGTGTGTGTGTGTGTGTGTGTGTGTGTGTGTGTGTGTGTGTGTGTGTGTGTGTGTTGTGTGCGGCGTGCGTGTGTGCGTGAGTGTGTGTGTGTGTGTGTGTGTAGTGTGATGTGTGTGTTTTATTGTGTGTGGGGGGGATGCTTGCAAGCATATGCAGAAATAAAAAAAGAAAACGAGAAGTTGTAGTCAATGGACTAAACTACCATCTCTTTCTCACTGAATACAGTAGTAGTTCATGTACTAGAATATCGTTGCCCTGCAGTCATCATTCAAGCCAGTACTGCAATTTTCAACACTCACTATGCAGTCTTTCCGAGTCCCTCCCATGTTTTATGGGATTGCAGGATCCCAATACACAAAACCTGCAATTTGGCATCACACTCAGGCACAGTGACCAATACTAGTTTCTCGTCACTACTCGCATTCCTAAGCAGTGTCTCTCAAGCATGCTCTGAAGCCAAATACTCCCCCTGACTTGAGTGCATTGCATGAATGGGCGAACACCAACGAACATCTTTTCCCCTCCCTTAATCCTACCATCTTCACAGGGGACGTAATTGCCTCCAAATTGGATCCAGCAGATAAAGTGGTCTCTCTGGGGAGCTTGGCTAGTTTGGTTCCTGTCTGTACAAGGGAGGAAATCTCCACAATCCTGTCAGGCACAGTGACTTCAGCATTATCATGGTGATCATTTAGCCCAGGCATTCTACTTGATTGGTTTCCAGTAAGCCGTGCAAAAAGTGCTGGTCGCTGCGAGGTAAGGTAAGATAAAGGTATACGGTTTACTATAAAGTGTGGCATTTTCCTTACGTTTGCAAGGTCATGAGGTGTGTGTGGGGGGGGGGGGGGGGATTTTGTGTACATATTGTGAGAGTGAAAGAGGCAGCCAAGTACAAAGCTTGTCACAAAGATTCAGGTGTCTTGTCATTGAATGACGGAAATGTGTGTGCCCTACATAGTCCTGTGAATGAGTACTAAGTACTTCATGCCATGCAAACCAAACACACCATGGCAATACCACAGTGAGGTACCATGCACAGCATGCAAAGAAAATATTTGGACAGTACCAAAAATAAATAAGGTACTCAACCCATTCCTTTGTCATAGTTGTGCATAAATGATTATTAATTTTTTATTTCATAAATAAGCATGTAACGTTTTCAGAACACAAATACGCCCGTGCACACAAAACACACACACGCATTTGCATGCACACACACACACACACACACATGCGCGCGCGCACCACACACACACACACACACACACACACATACACACGCATGGACACACACTACCAAAATAACTCTTTTATCTCTGAAATACAAACATTGACATTCTATATAATAATTATTTTCTTGGTTTGCATGCTGTTGTTGTTTTATTTTAAATGTCGAAGCCAAAGAGAGAACAAAATGAACACAAATCAATACACTGAAAAGAGAAAGGTCAAATTTGATAATGTCCATCAATTGTACAGCCGCCACAAGGACCTGAAAGCTTGTTTCTTACAGCAACAAGTAGAATTCTGTCAACATTCTTACAGCCTGTTTTAGCATGCGTGTGATGCTTCTTCTTTCTTGAATGAAGCATCTGCTTCGAGACAGATGATTTCTCTAGCCCATGTAATGTGGTGTGATTCTGATAATTGTATTGTGTTGTATTGTCTGAAATACTGTGTTGCATTACATTGCTTTTTATTCATTTCACCTATTCTCTTTTTGATGTGTGTGTGTGTGTGTGTGTGTGTGTGTGTGTGTGTGTGTGTGTGTGTGTGTGTGTGTGTGTGTGTGTGTGTGTGTGTGTGTGTGTGGTGGTGTGTGTGGTGTGTGACAGAAATTGTATATGCCTGTACTAATTTTTTTGGGTGCAAAATAACGTAGAAACATAGATGTAACAATGTGACTGAAACATTGTTTGTGTCTCGCAACCCGTATGTTGAAACCTCTTAGCTGTAGTCATCATTCAAACCAAGACAACAGTTTTCTCATGTGCCATCTCGTATTTCATAGCCCCTCCCATTTTGCGCAGGATTTTAGGGATCCCATACACAGAGGCTGTCATTTGGATCACTCTGAACACAGAGACCAACGCGATTTCTCGTCACTGTTCGCATTTCGCAGGCAGGGCCTCTCAAACACGCACTGAAGCAAAATGCTGCCCTGGCTTGAATGCATTGCATGAATGGGCCAACGCCATTAAACATCTTTCACCCCCCATGGTTCCCCGCCATCTTGACAGGGATGTAATTGCCTCTAAATTGGATCTAGCAGATAGAGTGGTCTCTCTGGGGAGCTTGGCCAGTTTGGCTCATGCCTGTACAAGGGAGAAAACCTGCTTTCAGGATATGATGGTAATTTTGCCCAAGATTTCAGTTTGACCTGTCCCCAGTAAGCTACGAACAATATGTCAGGCTCTGGTAAGGTTTTAGTGAGGGAGAGTAAAGGGAAGGGTTTACTGAGAAGATTGGCGTTTTTACAAGATCTGTTAGGTCAGGTGAGTGCTTGCTTCTCTAGTGAAAGCGACAGAGGCATCCTTCCACAAATCTTGATCATACTAAGGCTGAAAATGTATTGTCACTGACTGAACATACTGGTTGTGAATTATACAACTTACTTAATACCAGGAATGCTGTATCATGCACACAAAACGGATGAAAGCACAGTGGAATAGCACCCATATAATACAAGCAAAACATGTGGACATTATCACATAAACAGAATATGAACAGAAGCTAAAACGCTTCTTATCTAATTGGTACATTCCATAACAAAAAAATACAAGATATAGGGGAAAAACTGTTTCAACAAGATCATTATTGTATCAATAAAATAGCTAATCCTAACATGAATCTGCTTTATAGTAAATGGAACAAGACATTTTTTTTCAAATTTGTGGACTAGTTTTTGTTCATCCAGAAGCTATCGGGCATCAAAGTTTTCAGTATACCCAAAACAATCAAATCTGTTTGCATGGCCATAATCATTGGGTTGAATGCATACCATCTGCTCTCCTCCTGTGTTTGTAGCTCTACAGAAGGTCTGACCACTGGCCTCAGTCAACACACTCCTAAAGAGAGAGTAGGTACAAGGCCAGGAAAGGCAAGGCAGCTCAAAATTCTTTTATTACGAGGATAAATGATAACGACTCATGTGCTTGTATTTATACAACTTACTTATACAGGGAATGATACATGCACACAGAACGATGAAAGACAGTGAATAGCCCTCATAATACAACCAAAATACATTATACATAAACAAATATACAAGAAGCTAAAACGCTTCTATCTAATGTACTTTCCCAAACAAACAAAATACAAGATATAGGAACAAATGTTTCACAGATCATTATTGTATCATATAAAAGGCTCATTCCTAACAGAATCTGCTTATATAAATGGAAAGACATTTTTTAATTTGTGACTATTTTGTTCATACCAGAAGATCAGGCATACAAAGTTTACAAGTATAACCAAAACAAAACTGTTGCTTGGCCATAAATCATGTGAATACAAACATCTGCTCCTCGTGCATTAGCTCTACAAAGGTCTGACCAAGCCCATCAAACAATCTAATTAAGACAATCATTGAACATAAAAAGAAAAAAAAAACTTCAAAAAAATCTTGGAACAAGGCAGGAAAGAAGGTGGTAGGAGAGAGAGAGAGAGAGAGAGAGAGAGAGAGAGAGAGAGAGAGAGAGAGAGAGAGAGAGAGAGAGAGGAGAGGATAGAAAGAAAAAAAAAGTCGTGCACAGATTCTAAAAAAAAAAATGGATTGTTATTTAAACTGACAGAGCCTCTCAGCATCCCCATGAGAGGTAGAGGGGGAATTCAAATCGATACTGAAGGCAGGTAACGACCATGTTTGACAGCATCCATAAACTTTAAAGTACCCTCAGAAACTGGAAACTTTTTGCCTTTACCAATCACCAGAGTCCTTCCAACATGTTAGCCATCGATTCCATCACACTTTCTACACTGTCCTTCTCTGCAAGCCGTCTGCTATGTATACCAAAGGTCTCGTATGCTGTATCTCTCATTTTGCTGTGATTTCTGTTGTTGCCGTGTTGTATCATTCTGTTGTGCAGTGAACGATAGTGTGTTGTGTCGTATTCTGTAGAATTGTGTTGGTTTTATTGTGTTAAAACTACCGTATCCAATTGTTTTGCAATACATTGCATTACATTGCAATATATTGCATTGCACTTTATTGCATTGTTTTGTATTTCATAGCACCACATTGTATTTGATCGCATTGTATTGGATTGTATTGTATTGTGTTGTACTGTAATTGCTTGTATCATTTTATACTACACAAACACATACACACACACTCACACACACCCCACAAACACAAACACACACACACACACATACACTCACACGCACGCCACACACACACACACACATTTGCACACAAACCTGCGTGAGCGCACACACATACACACACACGCGCGCGCGCATGCAAGCACACACACACATTCACTCACTTACACACACATTCACTCACACACGCGCTTGCGCAGACACACAAACTCACACATAGAGTAAAACACACACACATGGAAACACAAACACACATACGCATACACACACACAAACCACAAACACACAAACACACACACAAACACACACACACACACACTCTCTCTCTCTCTCTCTCTCTCTCTCTCTCTCTCTCTCTCTCTCTCTCTCTCTCTCTCTCTCTCTCTCTCTCTTCTCTCTCTCTGCAATTTCTTTCATAACGTTGCATGACTTCGTATTTGACGCACTTTTTTTTTTTACAGAATAAAATTAATAAGATTGAGAAATATAATACATCTTCCCCCCCCCCCTCCCAAGTCTTGAAAGCAGGAAATCAGCTACAGCAAAGGAGATATCAAGTTGCCCAGTCTTGGCAGCTTCTTGATTAACTATTCTCAACAGAAAGAGATTGGAGTGAATGTATGATTTTTATGACAGTGTCATTCCTGTGACATTTTCAGAGGGTTGGGTTTTTTTTTTTCTTTTCTTAAATCACATATCAATAGGGAAAGGGGGGACGGTATTTTAAAATTCGATTTTAATATGATTTGGGTTCGTGTTTGCACGTGGGTGTTCTTGACTTTTTTTTTTACATTTTGTTTCATTGTTTATGGCAATGTTTTTACCTCTTTATCTTCATCATCATTACTGTTATTGTTATCTCTGACATTTGTGTATTTGTCGCTCATGTTCTCATTTCATAACATTTGTTATTGTTAAGGTAATGCTGGTTGCGAAATGATTATTATTTTATTCCATTTTTGTCAACTGTTCATAATTAACAAACCCCAACAAAGAAATTCCACCCAAAGAATACTGTTTGAGGAATCCTCTTGCCAAATGTCATTGTGATTAGTTAATTAGGAACTAAAACAATGAACATCACAATCTTGATACCCAAATTTGGGAAGGTCTGTCCCTCTAAACTATTAACTTATTATGCGAAAAGAAAGTAAAAATATCACGATTTATAGTCTGTACAAACACAATTCAGAAACTGAACGGTTTACCTCTTGAATCAAAATACGCATACCATCAATAAATATTTGTACTCCATTAAGTTTTTTTAAATTTCTTGTCGTGTTGTAACAATTAATGTTGATAAGGAACCATGCGAGTGAGGGTGAGAGTTAGGACATGCAATAACGCAGTTTAAAAAAGAAAACAAAATATCATTGCACAAGATGCAAAGATATTGTTTTATTCTAATTCATGAGCTTTTTGTATCAGCAACATTTTCACTCACAGCATTAAAGCTTATGCTGCAATTTTCCATATGTTGTGCATCTCTTTCAATCTCCTCCACTTTTGAACAGAAGTTGTGGGCTGTCTAGATCTATATGCCCTATACCAAAGCCAGTAGTTTGGCACAAAGTGATGCAACACCCCCCCCCCCCCCCCCCCCTGCACTGATTTATCGTCACTGTTCGAATTTCTTACCCATACTCTTTCAAGCACACTGTGATGCAAAGTGTTCCCTCCACTTGACTGCATTACTTGAATAGTGAAAGCCATTGAACATCTTTCACCCTCCCTTGATCCAGCCATCTTGACAGGGGACGTAGTTGCCTCGGAATTGGATCCAGCAGATAGAGTGGTCTCCCTGGGAGTTTGGCAGGTTTAGCTCATGTCTGCCATTGGAGAAAAAGTGCGTGAATATTTTTGGTCAAGTGTTTTCAAGACAGAAAGTTGATTTGGCTTAAGATTTTAATTTAACTTGTCCCAAATCCATCATGCAGAAATGGCAGTAATAGCAAAAAGTGATATACAGAAGTTACAAGATGTGGATCACAGAGAGGTATTTTTCTTTTGTTTGTTGTTGTTGTTGTGTTGTTGTTTGTTGTTGCGTTGTTGTTGCTGTTGTTGTTGTTGTTGTTGTTGTTGTTGTTTTCTTCTTCTTCTTCTTCTTCTTCTTCTTCTTTCTTCTTCTTCTTCTTCTTCTTCTTCATTGCAAGTAACCCAATATGTATAAAATCACCTTAAAAAGGCAAGGTCTCAACACAAGAATATAATGACCTTTGCCAAGAAATTAGGAATCATTACCAAATAAATCTTGAAGACAAAGCAGGACAGGCAGTGATCAGTAAAGCAAAGCTGAGGTATTTAGTACAAGTGAACTAAGGTCTCCTGACTGACGTCTACAGCTATGTTTGCACCAAGTCCAGAGTACTCTGTTTTTGACGTAGTTCACTTTCTGTGGTATTCATATTAAAAACAGCTGTAACAATTAGTGTGCTACAGTTTTCTATACATCATACAACATTTTTAGTACCATCCACCTGTGACCAGCCGATAGGCAGAGCGTGTAATTTGGCCTCAGTTTGATGCAAGAGAACTACCACTGATTTATTGGCACTGTCCAAATTTCGTACTCAGACTCTCTCAGGCAGATGGTAAAGCAAAGTGTTCCCTCCACTTGACTGCATGTTTGAATGGGTGAAAGCCATTGGACATCTTTCACCCTCCCTTGATCCCGCCATCTTGACAGGGGACGTAATTGCCACCAAATTGGATCGAGCAGATAAAATGGTCTCCCTAGGAGCTTGGCCAAGTTGCCTCATGTCCGTATAGGGGCAGGAAAGTGTGTGAATGTTGGATTGACTGCTTTTAGCATGTGATGGTAATTTAGCACAAAACTTCCATTTAATTTGTTCCACCATCCCTTCCCAAACAACCACCAAGAAATGGCAGTAGTTGCTAAGCATTTAGTGAGGAAGGATGAGAGAGAGTGAGAGATGAAGTGAGTGAGAGGCTTGTGGAAAAAAGCGTTATTCCTCTCAAGCATTGGCTGGTGAAAGGGAGAGGGGAGGCAAGGGAGTACAGAGCTCAGGTAGAAAAGGGATGGGATAATCTGAGGTATGGAAAGGCTACATTCTAAAATTGTCTCCACTATTTTATCATACAACATGTCATAGAAATTTATTTTATGTCATAAAAATGTGTGTTCTACTAGTTTTAGACTGTGTTTAATATCTTAAAGAAGAGTAGACTTATTAAATCAATTGATATTTGTCTACGTATGGTTATAACAATATGATTTACTTACAAAATGTTTTGTCATGAATGCTGTTCGCATATTTGAGTATATCCATTGTGTGTGTCAGAGATTGTTTTATGTTGTGTGGTGTGTGGTTGTTTGTGTGTGTGTGTGTGTGTGTGTGTGTGTGTGTGCACAGGAGTGTTTGGAAGTTATTTGTGTGACTTTATGACTGGCTGAGGTATTGCTGATTTGTGGGTGCTTTTCATATTGTGATGGATGCAAGCTGATGTTTGAATATTGTGTTGTGGTATTTTTCGTGATATTATGTTTGCATGTTTTTTTGTTTTATGTGTGTTCTAAACCGCGTGAAGTTCTCTGTCTTTGAGAAAATAAAGTAACGATATTTGAATTTGAATTGAAGCTTACTGGCTGTGGTCAACAGGACGTGCTTGTTGATACAATGTGAAAATGACAGGAGCAGTAAGCCATTTTGTCAGCAAGGTTGTACGTTTGTGGTCAAAGAATGAAAACAATAAGTAGGAGCCACAGTGAGGGAGAGGCACCTATGAAAAGAAATTCAATGTTCTTGCTTATATTGTATAGGTCTTGTAGCTGTATAACTTGTGGGAAAAAAAGATGTACTCGTGACAACATGATTTTTCTTTTCCTGGAAGAATTAGCCAGAAGTAACTGTTTCTCTTTGTTGGATCTTTTCTGAGCAATGTCGGGATGCTGATTATAGGATCTTAATTTGTTTATTTTCCTTGAAAGACTACTATACATAAACATCACACAAGGTCAAGAGAACAGGAATTAAAAGTAGTTCTCTAACAGAGGTTAAACCATGACCCTGTTGTTGTTGTTTTTTTTGATTGCATACTTTGTCGATGATTTAATCACTGCCAACACTATCCACAGGAAGAGCAAGTCAAAGCATTTTTGTTCAGAGTTTTTCTGATGTAAAAGTAATGGAAAAATAAATTCAAAACCGTGAACATAAAACCCCAGAAAGAAACATGATTGCACAGGAACTGTTCAATGTTTATTCTTTTTTTTAATGTTAGATATATTAGTAATAAAGTCTTAACCTGCATTTAGTTAAAACTATAACGAAACAAAAGGATGCAGGATTTGTAGTTTACATCTGTGTACATCAATACTAACTTTCTATCCTTTTAACTCAAAACACATAGCAGCAATAAGCGCACATGTCTATTTAGATTTTAGTAAACATTCTTTGCTGTTTCTCTCACAGCTACTGTACACACAAACTGGTGAACAGAGTGTGTGTGTGTGTGTGT
The DNA here is from genome assembly GCA_030674155.1 of Stramonita haemastoma. Taxonomy (NCBI): domain Eukaryota; kingdom Metazoa; phylum Mollusca; class Gastropoda; order Neogastropoda; family Muricidae; genus Stramonita; species Stramonita haemastoma. The sequence continues at coordinate 36,653,474 of CM060326.1, read as the reverse complement.
GTGTGTGTGTGTGTGTGTGTGTGTGTGTGTGTGTGTGTGTGTGTGTGTGTGTGTGTGTGTGTGTGTAATATTCTGCATGCATTAGCACATGAGATCTTAGTTTATGGTCTCATCTCAAGTGACAGTATGTGTGTGTGTTTGTGTGTCTGTGTCTGTGTGTCTGTGTATCTGTGTGTGAGTGTACACGTGAGGGGGGCTGTAAGTTGAGCTTATAGGTGCATTTGTATATGTTTCAATGATACAAATAATTTGTTAGTGCAAAACAATCCTTTTAGTTTATTTTTTGGCATTTCAAAACAGCCACATCTTAGCATAGCAGTCATTGACTACAGCTAGCATTACAGTTTTCATTATAGTTTACAGTGTTTTCAATTATCTCCCACCTTTTACATGATTGCTGACAGCCCACATACAAAAACTGTAATTTGCGTCAAATTGATGCAAGAGAACTACCATTGATTTATCGTCACTGTTCAAATGTCTACTTGGACTCTTTCAGGCACATGGTGAAGCAAAGTGTTCCCTCCACTTGACTGCATTGCTTGAATGGGTGAAAGCCATTGGACATCTTTCACCCTCCCTTGATCCCGCCATCTTGACAGGGGACGTAATTGCCACCAAATTGGATCGAGCAGATAAAGTGGTCTCCCTGGAGCTGGGGTAGTTTGGTTCATGCCAGTACAAGGGGAGAAATTTGCACAAATCTGTCTTCAGCACGTAGTGGTAATTTAGCTCATGGCTTCCATTTGAGTTGTCTCCAACCAGCCAAGAAGTAACTGCAGTCTGCTTTAGGATTTGTGTGAGGGAATCTGAAGGAATATGAGCTGTGGCAGAAAAGGGTCACTTCGTCTAAACTTGTGGGTCAGAGAAAAATGCTTGTCAATATAATGTGAAAATGACAGAGGCAGCCAGCTGCTGATCTTGCTGTGAAGGTCAGAAGATTGGGGATGGTGATGAAAGATTTTGATTGTGAGTCATACGAGTGCAGTTACCGTGAATGTGGGCAAAAATGGTTGTATTTGCAAAATCTCACCACTGGTGAAATTTGGAGCTCTAGCCAGCGAACAGGACCTAATACTGACCTCTTAGAAGTATTGTTAAATGTCAGTGTGTGAACAAACCAGAGATATGTAGAGATGTAATCAGGTAAGATGCAAAAGCACACAAAGTAATGTAAGGACTATCAAACCCCCCCACTTTGTAGCTAGTTCTATCTTGTATATGGTAATTACCTTTTATCTGCATCATTGAAACAGTAATGACTTTTAAACAGGTACATTATGTCTTTATTTTGCCTTTCTGTCATTGTTCTAACTTCTGTGACAACATTATCTTCTGTTTTCCGTCATATACTTACAGAGATTGCAGTGGCCTTCTCTTGCATGAACAGTATTCCCACCTCCTTGATCTTCATTATTTAATAATCCCCTTTTGTATTTTGCTAATTGTTTGCAAGATTCTGAATTGTTTCTTCATCTCTTTTCACTATTTTCTGTTGGCTCTGGTGTGTCAAATTTGACAATATTCACGTGTTACTGCTTTTGGTTAAATCTGAACTTTGTTAAAGCAATTCCACAGGGATTGTGATTGTAATACTTACTTTTTTCAGGCCATACAGTGACAACGTTACATTGATAATATAGACACAGGTTGTTCTTCATTTGTAATAATTATTCCCTGCACACATGACAAATTACATGTATTAAAATAATTGTAATGTGTTTTGATATTACTTTTTCTTGTTATCTGGATATGGTACGGCTGGTGTTCTCACTATAGTCTTTTTTTATTTCTATTGAACTATAAATAGTATATAACTATATTCTTATTTAGTGTTGCGTTTTTACAGGTCAATAATGTTTCATTTCTTAGGTGGCTAGTATTCTGTCAACTTCAAAATTGAAGTAGTTATTGGCTCGAGTTCTACTTTGAACAGAGTGACAGCCTGGTGTGGTCTCTGTGGCCAATAGGGCTGCAAGGAACATAAAATGGAGGATCCCCCTTCCTCTCTTGTGGATACTGATTGCCATTGACATCATGTCAGTTGTGAACTAATCACTCTCCAAATCATATCGTTGCAGTATCAATATTGTCCTTTAGGAACCATTCCCTCTCTCCCTCGAATGTGATACGATTTTTCTTGTTACGATACTATCAGATATTCTTATTCTTCTTGACCATTTTCTTGTATTTGTTGTGTTTTTGTTCTTCTTCTCTTCTTCTTTTCTTCTTCTTCTTCTTCTTCTTCTTCTT
>CM060326.1:36631221-36643721 GCA_030674155.1 Stramonita haemastoma | reverse complement strand
GATAAAATCAGCATGATCGAATAGTTAACAAAGAGACAAGGTATGAAATTGTGAAAGAAAACGACAGTGAGTAAAGCATGTAAGATAAATAAGAAAAAGATAGTATAAAGAGAAGGAGAAAAAAGATAAAGTATCCTAACAAGAAGTGAGCTTGAAAATAGGAAATGAGAGAATGAAGAAAAAGGAGGGAGATAAAGCAAAAAGACACTAAGTACAGAATAGGAGAAGACAATAATAAAAGACAAAGAGAAAGAAAGAGAGAGAGAGAGAGGGGGGGGGGAGAAAAGATAGAGACAGAACGACAGAGATAGATAAATTAAGTGAGTAAAAGAGTGAATGAATGAGAGAAAGAAATATACTGACAGAGACAGACAAACAAACAGGAACAAGCCATGACAGATAGAAAGCAAAGATAGAGAGAAAGTTCCATCTTCAAAAACTTAACCTACTGCACTCAGATACACACGACCCATCAGTTCAGTTGTATCAATCTGCAACTTGGGTATGAAGTGCCCTTCTGCTCATAGAACATCAGAACATTCCGTTCACTCCCAGAGACTTCTTGACCATAGTTCGTAGAACTTTCACATCCCCCCTCGCTTTTATTGCTGCTTTTGAGTGGCAGCAGGTCAGAAAATTAATTTGGCATAGAGAAAGAAGAGAGAGAGAGATCGAGAGAGAGAGAGAGAGAGGCAGAAAGAGAGGGGAGGAAACGGGGGGTGGGGGGGGAGAAATAGGGAGGGAGGATTAATATAGAGTGAGATAGTATAGCCTGAAAAAAAAAGTTGAGCAAAAACTGAAGAGGGGGAAAATGGGGAGGGAGGATGAGGGAAACAAGATAAAGAAAGGAAAAGAATGAACGAGGGAGGCGAAGGGGGGGGGAGGAGAAAGAGTGATAGAAAGAGGGAGAAGGGGGAAAGAGACAGACATACAGAGGGAGAGAGAGGCATACAGACAGACAGATAAAAAGACAGACAGACATAGGGGCGATAGAAAGAGGGAGAAAGGGGGAAAGACAGACAGACAGAAAGAGAGAGAGAAGACAGACAGACGGATAGAAAGACAGACAGACGGACAGGCAGAGAGAGGGAAAGTCACAGAGAGAGAGAGACAGAGAGAGACAGAGAGAGAGACAGAGAGAGAGACAGAGAGAGAGACAGAGAGAGAGGAAAAGAGAAACAAACAAAGAGAGGGGGAGAGATAGACAGATATATAGGCAGGCAGGCAGACAGACAGACAGGAAGAGGAAAAGGGAGGGACAATGAGACCTCAAAATCGAACTCGAATGTTTTATTGGGAGTATTTGGATTGGCCAGAGCTTCTTTATACCAGGCCTTCATGAAAAGGATGAAATGACAAAACAGAGACAAAGAGACGAAGACAGACAGATATAGATAGAGGGAACGAGAGAGAAAGAGAGAGAGATGGAGAGTGAAAGTGAGAGAGAGAGATACAGACATTCAGATAGAGAGGCGGGCAGATAGACAGACACAGAGGCAGACATTTCTAAAGAGAATTCATAGCTTTAACTTCAGAAGCTTCTTCAGTACGATGTAGCCAAACAGTACCCCCCCTCCCGTCCCCCTAACCTCTATCTGACAGCCAAAGTGTCCTCACCCACACTGCATGGCCTCTGAGGCATCCACTATTCTTTTTGTCCATCTGGCACTTCTTACAAGTGACATGGAGTCCTCTCCCAGTCCTTTCTGCGTTTATTGCTGCGTGTAACTTTCATGCAAGTAGGTGGGTGAGCAAACAAATCAAAGAGAAGAGAGAGAAAGAAAGAAAGAGAGAGACAGAGACAGACAGACAGCAGAGAGACAGAGAAAGAAAGACAGACAGACAGAGAGACAGATAGAGAGAGATAGAGAGACAGACAAACAGACAGAGACAGAGAGAGAGAGACAGAGAGAGAGGGAGAGAGAGAGAGACAGAGAGAGACAGAGAGAGAAAGAGAGAAAGAGAGAGAGAGAGAAGCATAGAGATTGACACAAGCAGGTTGACAGACAAATGGACAGAAAAGTTGTAAGAGGTATTTTTCCACTATGCAAGCGTTACGTGATGCTGTTACTATGTCACCCTCTAGGATCAAAACACAGAGATCGATCCTTTTTTGGACTTTCGAGATCAACAGTCCAAAATGGCATCTTGATATTAACTGCTTGAGCTCCTGTATGCAGATAGATATGGAATGATGTGTAAAAAATATCATATTATATTAGAAAGAAGAAACTGGTTTAGGTAAAGTAGTCATAATAACCCGCATAAATGAGAATCAAATCTATAAATACAAACAAGGACTTTCACACACACACGGAAACACAAACACACACTCACACATACACATACACTCACAAACACACACACGCAACACACACACACACACACACACACACACACACACACACACACACACACACACACACACACACACACACACACAACACACCCACACAACACACACACACAGCACACACCCACAAACACACACACACACAACACACACACACACTCACACACACACACACACACACACACACACACACACACACACACACACACACACACACAACACACACAACACACACACAACACACACACAGACAAATAGGCAGATAACCATGTAATTAGCTTAGAGCTCCGCTTTGTCGGTAATCCTGCTATTGACACCAATTTGTGAAATGTCATGTGCAGTTAGCTAATAATGAAATAACAGGGTTTTTAGCCCCCACTTGTCAAAACATGACAGACCCCTGTTTGCAGTCCTCTCTCTCTCTCTCTCTCTCTCTCTCTCTCTCTCTTTTCTCTCCTCCTCTCCTCTCTCTCTCCTCTCTCTCTCTCTCTCTCTTCTCTCTCTCTCCTCTCCTCTCTCTCCCGCATGCACATGGGACTGGATTCACGAACGTTTATTAATTATCATCGAAATACAAAATTTGAAATAAACAGTGAAGCTCTCTCTGTCTCTGCAGTGTCTCTATGCCTGTATTATAATTACATCGCCCTGTGTCTATCTCTCTCTCTTCCTTGTCTCTCTTTGATTGTCTGTCTCTCTTCCTCCTTTCTTCTGTCTGTCTGTCTGTCTGTCTGTCTGTCTGTCTGTCTGTCTGTCTTCTCTCTTCTCCTCTCTCTCTCCTCTCTCTCTCTCTCTCTCTCCCCTCTCTCTCTCTCTCTCTCTCCCTCTCTCTCTCTCCCTCTCTCTCCCCCCCTCTTCTCTCTCTCTCTCTCTCTCTCTCTCTCTCTCTCTCTCTCTCTCTCTCTCTCTCTCTCTCTCTCCTCTCTCTCTCTCTCTCTCTCTCTCTCTCTCTCTTTCTTCACGATGTCAGAGATAGAGACCAGTCCTGATTCTGTTAGCTGATAGGCGGCTGATTTTTGTCTGCAACATCCTCCACTGCTGGCACTGTAGTCACTATGGCGATGTTGTCCATGCTGGATCTGGACATTAGCAATGCCAGATGTTAGGACACTGACCCCAAAATAAAGATAAAACGAAGAAGAGAGAGAGAGAGAGAGAGAGAGAGAGAGAGAGAGAGAGAGAGAGAGAGAGAGAGAGAGAGAGAGAGAGAGAGAGAGAGAGAGAGAGAGAGAGAGAGAACAAGTCAGTCAGATAGACAGACAGAAACAAAGGTAAAGGTCTCCCATAACCTATGTGGTCGTAGGGGAGCGAGGCATCAGAGACCTCAGCTTCTCTGGGGGCCAGCATATTGAGGGCGGCGCCCATCTCCTCTCCCTCGTTGCTTTACCTTTCCTGACCCTAAAGAGGGCAGGTACCCATTTACAGCTGGTTGAACTGGGGGGACTGTACCAAAACCAAGGCTCACAAACGGCCACCCATCCAACTGGTAACCATGATCGATGCTGCTTAACTTTAACTTAGGAAAGCGAGCGCTCTGACCACATAGCTATCCTGCCCCAAGACAGAGATATGGACAAAGAAAAATAAAGACAACAATGCAAAATGAGAGAAAGAGAATGGGTGGGAGAGAGAGAGAGAGAAGGTAGGAAGGGGGTCTTTACACAGCGAAATAAAAGCATGAGACTTGCACAGCGAGAAACAAAGAAAGAGACAAATGAAGAGACAGAGACAGGGTGACATAATGATTGAAACAGAAACGGGGAGACAATATTAGAAAGGCCAGAGGGGGTCTGTTCATTTGTTGTAGTGAAACGTGCATGCACACACACATACTCACACGCGCACACACTCACACACACATACACACACATACACATACACACACACAAACACAAACACAAACACACACACACAATCGCCCTCAATAAGATAATATAATTTTTTTACAAAGTTCTTCTTTGTAACAATTCCAGAAATGTCATGTTCAGCCTGCTGATAATGTGATAACTGGGTTTTTCAACTTGGCTTGTCAGGACTTAACAGACTGTTGGTTGGAGCTCTCTGTCTCTTGGAGCAAGATGACAGTGATGGAGACAGTTCTGATTCTATTACAAGATAGGCTGTTTTCTTTCTGCCCTGTCAGCCAGTGCTTGAGAAGGGACATGCCTGTATGCTTCATGCAGTCCCTAGCTTTTTGTCTGTGTTGAAAGTTTGCAGAAAGAATGGATGGGCCGGGATAGCTCAGTGGTCAGAGCACTCGCTTTCATTAAGACAATGTTTTAAAAGCAGTATTGAGCGTTGCTACCAAGTGGATGGGTAACGGTTTAACGTTTGTGCGTCTTGGTTTCAATACTGCCCCACCCCTCCAGCTCACCCAGATGTAAATGGGTACCTGTCCTCTTTAGGGTCAGGGATGGTAAAGCAGCGAGGGACAGGAGATGAGCACCACCTTCTTTATGTTGGCCCCTGGAGAAGCTGAGGTCTCTGATGCCTCGCTCCCTTACGACCACATAGGTTATGGAACACCTTTACCTTCACCTTTTAGAAAGAAGGTGAAGTGAGCGCTAATTACTAAAACAGACGGGGGGTGGGTCTACAAAAGGTGCTGAGTCATAAAATTGAGATGCAGACGTACAGAGAGAACAAAAAATGAGTAAGAAACACAAGACGGGTAGAATAGATAGAATAAATGGAGATTGAGACACCCAGAGAGAGGGTGGGAGAGACAGAGAGAGAGAGAGAGGGAGAGAGACAGAGAGAGAGAGAGAGAGAGAGAGAGAGAGAGAGAGAGAGAGAGAGAGAGAGAGAGAGAGAGAGAGAGAGAGAGAGAGGAGACAGAAGCATACAAAGAAAAAGAGAGCACTATACAACAGATACACAAAGTGGAAAAAGAAGAGACAACATATCAGACAGAAACAGAGGAGGAGAGAGAGAGAAGATGAGAAGAGAGAATCAGACAGATGATGGGAGAGGGAGAGAGAGAGAGAGAGAGAGAGAGAGAGAGAGAGAGAGAGAGAGAAGGAGAGAGAGAGAGAGAGAGAGAGGGGGGGGGTGGAGATGTAAAAAGGGAGCAAGGCAAGGTAACATCTTTTATTTCATGGCTATCTCATAATAACTTGGTAATGTTTTTGACATTGAATTCATGTCCTGTTTGAGGGTTATATAATAAAAGAAGAAAGCATTCAAAAAGTGTAACGATCTGGTAATGGACGGGTAAAGAACACGAAATCAAGTAATTGCCATTATAAAAAGATCCTACGAATTAAAAATAGAGAAATGGAATAGCCAGATTGATCTAGAATTGGAAAACACACACACCACACAGGTAGATAGATAGATAGATAGATAGATAGATAGATAGATAGATAGATAGATAGATAGATAGATAGATAGATAGATAGATAGATAGATAGATGTTACATATATGTATATAATATGTACATTCATACACGCACATGCACATGTACAAACACACGTGCATACGCACACACAAACACACACACACACATGCCACACGAACACACTCCAGAGTTCCTAATTGAGTTATAACTCATTTTTCCCTGGTCCTGTCATTCTGAACAAGTTGTGAAATGTCATGTGCAGTTAGCTAACAATGGAATATCAGGGTTTTTAGTCCCCGCTTGTCAAGGCATGATAGACTGGTGTGTGGACTCTCTCTCTCTCTCTCCCCTCTCTCTCCTCTCTCTCTCTCTCTCTCTCTCTCTCTCTCTCTCTCTCTCTCTCTCTCTCTCTCTCTCTCTCTCTCTCTCTCTCTCTCTCTCTCTCTCTCTGCACAAACGACAGAGACAGAGACCAGACCTGATTGTTGTGAGATAATCGTGTTTTTGTCAGCAGTTGTAATGTGTATTGCTGGTACAAGATACGTGTGTGTTTTTCTCTTTTTATTTCCATTTTTATCCCACTTTAAGTCACGGCAGATTTCTCTGCGTGAAATTCGAGCTGCTCTCTCCAGGGAGATCGCATCTTCACAAGAGCAGTGCAACCCATTGTCATCATTTGTTTTCCTGTCTGCAACTGTATTTGTTTCTATGTCAGATTGTTTTTTTTCTAAACAAAATTCGCCAAGGACAACTCTTTTGTTGCCATGCGTTCTTCTACGTGCGCTAAATAATTGTGTGTAACGCACGGGACCACGGTTTATCGTCTCATCCGAAAGACTAGCACCCAGACCACCCCTCGTGGTCTAATGGATGGGGACAAGTTTCAGGCCCAAACGGGAATTGAACTACTGCACACTTCTGACCTGTATTTTTCACTGTCTCTGCAGGCACATTACCTCTAGACCACCGATCCCTCATGTAATTTTATACTACCTTTGGATATAAATGTTACGAGGATTAATTTTACAAAGCCATGCTTAATAAGATTCGTAATATAAAAATTAAAATCTAGATGAAATATTGAGAGAGGACAAAGGAAATAAGCCGAGACAAATTTGAGAAAAAGTACAAAAACACTGAGTGAGACCAAGACAGACAGATAGACAGACAAACAAAGAGACACAGACAGGAGGGTAGAAATAATGAAACAGACAAAGAAAGGAAAGCATAAAGTTTATATTTGCTTTCTTCTATCTTTTTTAGCTGTTATTGCGTTTGATAGGATCAATATATATGTATTATACACTCTGATAGATACATTGTATTTTTATTCAATTACATATCTATATAAGTGTGTGTATACATATGCTTATATATCATACTCCAATCACAAACACACATAGACACACCCAAAAACAAACAAACACACACACACACGCAAACATACACAACAACAACAAGAAAAACAAGAACAATAATCTAAGTTAAAACAACCATTTCTTTTCTTACTCGCCAACCAAAGTCCTGCTTTATCCCTCATTTCCGAAATGTCATATTCAGCTCGCTAATAATGGAGGAGCCAGTTTTTAAGCCTTGACTTGTCCAGATGAAAACAGACTGTTGTTTGGGGCCTTCCCTCCCTCCCTCTGTGCTCACTGACACAGATGGAGACCTGGTCTGATTCTATTAGGAGACATACAGGCAGGCCGTTTTTTGTATGCACCTTAACTCTGCTGCTGCTGCTGCTGCTGATGATGATGTTGGTGGTGGTGGTAGTGGTAGTGGTGGTTCTAAATGGTTTTGTGAGTCCTGCTGAGTTTTGACGTAATCATTACAAGAATTTCTATCAAGGAACCCAGAAGAAGCGCTGCGCAATATGTAATATAAATTATATATATATATATATATATATATATATATATATATATATATAAATTATATACATATATATACAATATATATATATATAAGAGAGAGAGAGAGAGAGAGAGAGAGAGAGAGAGAGAGAGAGAGAGAGAGAGAGAGAGAGAGAGAGAGAGAGAGAGAGACAGACAGACAGACAGAGAGTGAGAGAGTGAGTGTATGTGTGTGTGTGTGTGTGTGTGTGTGTGTGTGTGTGTGTGTGTGTGTGTGTGTGTGTGTGTGTGTGTGTGTGTGTTTTGCAAGTGTATGTGTGTGAAAGTCAATCGTATTCAATGTCAAGTTCTTATTTCCAGATAGCACATTGAAGAAGCAGTGCATTTGCCTTTTTATCAAGCCGTCTGTGTGTGTGTGCTAGTGTTTGTGTGCCTGTCTATGTGTGTGTCTAATTATGCATGCGTGTGTGTGCGCGCGCGTACGCGCGCTTGCTTAATGGTGGCTGGGTCCATTTGCACGTTTCACCTTGGATGTTGGTGACAGGTGAAGATTGGTGAGATGCAGTGAGGCAAGATGGTACTGATTATTGGGACTATGATTACTGCTTAGACTGGCAGCAAGGTCGCAGCAAAACAAAGCATTTAGCGATATCATCGACCTGTAGGCACCCACCTTCAATGCTGATGGGGGGATTGGAGGGGTGTGCTTCCCCCACTGCTGAATAAATACAGCGTAAGGAAATAAACGTAGTTTTGCCGTGTTTTTTTTTTTTTCTTCTTTTATTCGTTCTCTGTTAGACAATTGTTTTAGTTCTCTGTCTGTGTCTGTCTCTGTCTTGTTCTCTGTCTGTCTGTCTTTCTGTCTGTCGGTCTGTCTATCTATCTATCTCTCTCTCCATCCACCCTCTCTCTCTCTCTCTCTCTCTCTCCTCTCTCTCTCTCCTCTCTCTCTCTCTCTCTCTCTCTCTCTCTCTTCTCTCTCTCTCTCCTCTCTCTCCTCCTCTCCTCCTCTCTCCTCTCTCCTTCTCTCTCTCTCTCTCTCTCCTCTCTCTCTCCTCTCTCTCTCTTCTCTCCTCTCTCTCTCCTCTCTCTCTCTCTCTCTCTCTCTCTCTCTCTCTCTCTCTCTCTCCTCTCTCTCTCTCTCTCTCTCTCTCTCTCTCTTCTCTCCTCCTCTCTCTCTCTTCTCCTCTCTCATCTCTCTCTCTCTCTCTCTCTCCTCTCTCTCTCTCTCTCTCTCTCTCTCCTCTCTCTCATCTCTCTCTCTCTCTCTCTCTCTCTCTCTCTCCCTCTCTCCTCTCTCCCCTCTCTCTCTCTCTCTCTCTCTCTCCTCTCTCATTCTCTCCTCTCTCTCTCTCTCCTCTCCTCTCTCTCGCTCTTCTGTGCTGAATCGCGTGTGACGCCATACAGTCGTACACTTTGTGAACCCTGAATAGGGACAGAGATGTAATAGCTGTAAATATGCTTTCCAATAACACTGCAATTACTGGCCACAGACAGTTTTCTTTCTTTCTTTCTTTTCTTTTCTTTCTTTCTTTCTTCTTTCTTTCTTTCTTTCTTTCTTTCTTTCTTTCTTTCTTTCTTTCTTTCTTTTTTCAGCATAAACAGTCAGCGACCAAATAGTTGTCAACATGTTGTTCTGTGAAGCCATGGCGTTTAATCCTATGCTTGTCCAGGGAGGTGGGAGGGAGGGAGGGAGGGAGGGAGGGAGAGAGAGAGAGAGAGAGAGAGAGAGAGAGAGAGAGAGAGAGAGAGAGAGAGAGAGAGAGAGAGAGAGAGAGAGAGAGAGAGAGAGATTTGCAATGACAAAAGTATTATTGTGATAAACGAGAGGGCCTTCATACGGGGCAGTGAAAGCGGGGCTGGGCATAAAACACATAATGTCATTATTCTGATAACCTAATTAATTACAGCCCTAAATAGTCATCTCAGAGAGGAGGGAGAGAGAGAGAGAGAGAGAGAGAGAGAGAGAGAGAGAGAGAGAGAGAGAGAGGAGAGAGAGAGAGAGAGAGAGAGAAATATTGTGTGTGGGGTTCTCTGTGTGTGATGTGTGGTGGTAATTTTTTCAACTGATAGGATTTTATCAATGACTAAAACTTTGACATAAGCCGTTTTTTTCGGGTTTTTAAAATATTACATTTCATGATTTGAGGTTGAGCATACATATTATTTGTCCTTGCTAATATCTTTATCTTTGTTAACTTATATTTCAATTTATAATTTTCTCATCCATTTTCATAATCTATTTTTCTGCACACACATGTCTGTTATATATATTTTCATATTTTACACTCTTACACCCTTAGTGTTATTTGGGGGTTGGGGAAACTGGGGAGGGGGGAGGGGAGGGGGCTACGATTTCAGTTCCATGCGATGCATTCATCCACACAGGTTTAAATGATTGATTTATCAACTGATAGAAAAGCAGCGCTCTCTCTCACAGACAGGGAGGAGGGGGGAGGGGGTATCGCTTACTGTCTTCCAGCCGTTCGTTGAGCATGCGCGCGGCCATGGAGAGGTGAGCAAATATTGGCCTTGATGGAGCGATAAAGCCTGAGCAAAGATTTGCCCTAACACATGGCCGAGATGGGCCCTGGCCTCTCGCATGTCAGGGCTGTCTGAACCAGACTCCATTGGCCAGAGCAAAGTCTGGAAGCGGAAGGGGAGAAGTCTGCTAGTGACAGGGGAAAGGGTGTCGTTTAGTTTAAACTGAAAAGAGAAGGATGAGAATCGAAAAATGGAGCAGGCTAGGGTGGGGATGGGGGGGGGGTGAGTTTTGGTAGTGATGATTGTCTGTGTTTTTTTGTGGGGTTTTTTGGTATGGGTGAAGGAATTGTATAGTCGGTGTGGGATATCTAGATCACTGCTTAGAGCATCGACAGGATATTCTGATAGTAAGTAAGGAGTGTAGGTTTGAATTCCTACCCGGGTTTTCATTTTTAAGTAGGATCTAGATTTGTTTTATGAATATATCACTGATTGTGATTTGATTCCCTCGCGTCTTGCAAACATGTAAAAAGGGAAAAATGTAAAATAAACCCTGTCGTTTCTTTAGGAGCACTGCGGCAAATTATAGCACCAGTTTGAGTAACACAAACAGCACTGGTTTATACAAATAATGTGATATCGGAATGAGAAAGACTTGCCCGTTTTCAGCTTGCCAAGGATGTACTGCCTGAAAGATTTAATGTCGTAATCATGTGACTGGTATATAGGGAAAATGAAATGTTCAGACATTTAGTTTGTCTATTAAAGCAGTGTTTTTTCATGTGCTTTGAAAGTGTAGAGTGCCATTTAACCAAAACTTAATACCTGCGTAAAAGTATGTATGCATATGCAATTGGCACACACACACACACAAACACACTACACACACACGCACACACACACACACACACACACACACACACACACACAACACACACACAACACACATACATAATATATATATATATATATATATATATATATATATATATATATATATATATATATATATATATATATATATATATATATATAACGCGCGTGCGCACGCGCGCTTCGCACTTTGATGACCTAAATTTTTTCAAAGTATATTTTTCTTTTTTGCTCTTTAAGTATTTTTTTGTTCAATTTTCAAATAACCTCTTCTCTCACATGTCACTGTTTTTCTCCATATCCATATATTCCATTCTTTTCCTCCTTCACAATCATTCTGCACACTGCCTGGCACACCTTTTTGTATCCCAAATACAAGTAATTACTACTCTTATGACAAACGTAATGTTTTGACAGACAGCGAATCACTGACTTTTTTTCCTGGTTTTTTTTTTTTGGTATGCGCTGGTCTCAGAAGATCTGAGCAAATATTAGCCTTGGTGGAACGATATAGCGTGGGCAAAGATTTGCTAGCACACATTATGGGAATACACCCAAACCTCTCAGATGTCAGGCCTGTCTGAACAAGACTCCATTCAGTGTGAGAAATGTCTGGAAGGTGGGTGGTGGTGGTGGTGGTTGTGGTGGTGATGGTGGTGGTGGTGGTGTGGAAGAGATGTGGAAGAACATATACCCTGAAAAAGAGATTGAGAGGGGAGGGTGGGATATGGAAAGATGAGATGGAAAGATTGGATAGTGAGAAGTCCTGTCTGACACTTCCTTAAAGTGTTTGACAGGAGTCGGATAGTGTCTTTTGTGTGTGTGCTCTGAATAAGCAAGCTCGTGTTGAAACCATGGCTTTGGATCCCAGGGATGGGGTGTGGGAAGCGAGGGTAAGCGTGGCTTATCTCAGTGACAGAGAGGCTGCCCTAGCGCTGCTTGTCAGTGATGCACACACACACCCACAAACGCACGCACACGCATACACACACACGCGCACACACACACTCACTCATTAACACACACACACTCACACACACAAACCACACACACTCACACACACACTCACTCACTCACACACACACACACACACACACAACACACACACAACATATAGAGTGAGGCGGGGGGGGGGGGGGGGAGGCAGAGGGGGGTGTTAGTAAGACGCAGTGAAAAGAACCAGTAACAACTTCAAAACTTGTTTAAACAGTATTCTACTTGCTGCATGACATATTAGATCTTGTTTCAGGCAAACTTTGAAAAATAACTCAAGAAAAGATGTAGTTCTCATTTTTTGGTGAGAAAATCTTGTGTCGCCATTTTTGTCAGTAGAACATATAACTCAAAGACACCTTCAAATGAGACTATAAACTAAAATTATGTGTGCAAGGGCATAAGCCAAATTCATCTTGCTCTGTTCTAATGTTGCATATGAAAGAAATGAACATATAGCACATGTCATGACTTACAAATGAATACTGAGTCCTTATCAAACTGCATAAACTTCACTAAAACGTAACAAATTCAATCTTCCATTTTGCTCAATGTCTTACTTCAAGAAATCTGTTTGTGAAAACAATCTGCCCTTTTTAC
>CM060326.1:36626221-36628721 GCA_030674155.1 Stramonita haemastoma | reverse complement strand
TGTGCTCAAAACTGAAAAAAGGGGGAAGATGTGAGAGATGAAGGTGAAGTATGAAAATTAAAGATGAAAAGTTTCGATTGTGAGAAGTAACTTGTATGACAGTTCTGAAAACCGTTTGAAGAGAGGGGAATGGGTGTCTGACTTCATGCTTTTATAATATGCAGGACATCGATGTGATAAAAAAGAGAACACGCAAGTATGCCGTGTACAACTCTCTCTCTCTCTCTCTCTCTCTCTCTCTCTCTCTCTCTCTCTCTCTCTCTCTCTCTCTCTCTCTCTCTCTCTCTCTCTCTCTCTCTCTCTCTCTCTCTCTCTCTCTCTCTTTATCTTTCTATCTATCTCTGTCTGTCTGTCTGTCTGTCTGTCTCTGTCTCTCCGTCTTTCTGTCTCTCTGTCTCTCTCTCTCTCTGGAGTGTGGGTGCAGGTGTTAATAACACTTATCTTATAGAATGCTTACTCTGTATGCACATCTCTCTTTTTGTATTGTGCCTAAGCCCTCGCTAGATGTACGATAAGTCTTTGAAAGAAAGATATTTTATGATCTCTCTTCTAACTCCCACATTCCCTTCCTTTTCCTTGACATTCACCCACACTTTCCTCCAGTGTCACTTTACTGCGCACACAATCTGTTAAATGAGTTGAGATATTGATGCCGGAGGCCTGAAGGATGTAAAAGGTAAAGGTGTTTTCATAACCTATGCACGACATCAGAGACGACCTAAGCTTCTCTTTGGGGCCAGCATATTGAGGGCGGCGCCCATCTATCTCCTCCCCCTCGCTGCTTTACCTTCCCTGACCGTAAAGACGGCAGGTAGCCATTTAGAGACAAGTGAACTGGGGGACTGTATAAGGAATCCAAGGCGCTCCAATAGTCACCCATTCAGTTTGCAACCACAGTCAATACTGCTTAACCTTACGTGGGGGAGAGTGAGTGCTGTGACCACTGTCTGAGCTATCCCGTCCCCCAAGGATGTGGCCTTAATCAAAGGGACAGCAGTGTCTGCCTCCACACAGATGGCTGGTCTGTGTGATGTTCATCAATGTTTCACTAGACAGGTCAGTGTCACTTCAGGCTACAGTAGTCTAGTGCTGTGCATGTTGTGCTAATAGCTTAGCGTCTACCTGTGTGTGTGTGTGTGTGTGTGTGTGTGTGTGTGTGTGTGTGTGTGTGTGTGTGTGTGCGTGTGTGTGTGTGTGTTTCTTTTTTAGGTGAAGAGATTGAATTTAGAGTTGTCTTAACCAGAACGTTGATGGGGTTTTGTTTCGTTGTATTTTTGTTTTTGCCTTTGCAATTTTGGTTCGTCTGTTTGGTTGAGAGAGAGACGGACAGAGACAGAAAGAGAGAGAGAGAGAGAGAGAGAGAGAGAGAGAGAGAGAGAGAGAGAGAGAGAGAGAGAGAGAGAGAGAGAGAGAGAGGAGGAGTGTGTATGTATGTGTATATGCGTTTGTGTGTGCGTGTTTAGTTTACTAAAATTTATTTCATTCTTTTATTTCGAGAATAAAACAGGAAGAACTCATGTGTCTCCTTACATCGAGTCCCAGTGTTCCAGTATTTAAACTTTTGTCATCCGTTCCCACCGGCACACAATGACCTATTCTATATTGCCAATGTGGGCGTGCGTGCTGTGTGTGTGCGTGCGTGCGTGCATGCATGCGTAAGTGTGCGTGTGCGTGTGTGTGTGAGTGATTGTACGTGCGTGCGTGCGTGTAAGCATGCGTGTGTGTGTGCGCATTTGTGTATGCATGCGTGGGTGTATCAATTCAGTTCAAATGCAAATACTTGATTATCTCAAAAGCAAAGAAATTGATGTGGGTTAGAAACCATATTTAAAAACGTGAAGCAAAAATAGCATTGACCAAACTCTCTCTCTCTCTCTCTCTCTCTCTCTCTCTCTCTCTCTCCTCTCTCTCTCTCTCTCTCTCTCTCTCTCTCTCTCTCATGCTGATGTACAGTAAAAGTCTGAAGTCTCTTTCTGTCTCAATATCTCTTTTTCACATACACACACTTCCTCTCTCTCCCACTCTCTCTCTTTCTCTGACTCTATCTCTTTGTCTCTGTCTCTCTCTCTCTCTATCTGTCTCTCTGCCTGTCTGTTTATTGATCTGTCTGTCTGTCTGTCTATCTGTCTATTGATCTGTCTATATGTCTATTTCTCTCTCTCTCTCTCTCTCTCTCTCTCTCTCTCTCTCTCTCTCTCTCTCTCTCTCTCTCTCTCTCTATATATATATATATATATATATATGTGTGATGAGCAGGATAGCAAGGATAGAGGACAGGGAAAGTAGAGGAACAATGTACAGCAGCCAGGCAAAAGAAGACTCAGGGGAAGACAGCAGCTGGGCGTTGGTGGTCTTTATTACGTCATCGCTCTGCTCCCTCCTGTGCTCTGCTGGACTGCTACAGGTCTAACCCAGTGTAACGTAGTCTGCAAACCTGTCTCTCCTAGTCTCTCCTAGTCTGCCTAGCCACCCTAACCATCCCTAAATATATACCCTCCGC
>CM060326.1:36596221-36608721 GCA_030674155.1 Stramonita haemastoma | reverse complement strand
CCCTAAAAAAATGCCATCTTCACAAATTATTTGAACCGGTTTTCCATATTTGAGTTTGATTGGTACAACATAAGAACATAAGTAGCAGCCGTTCATTTCCGTTGCCTTTGGAAGCGTTGTGAATATAGACTAAGGAAAACAAGAAGAATAATGGCAGATAAAAGGGTTAATGGCGGGTGAGAACGACCGTTAACAAGCCACTGACCAGCGCCAACACAGAATGCCAGTGTCTGAATGGGGCCATTGTCCACATTGTGGAAACAGTGAGCGGCAAAACCCAGCACAAATCACACAGCAGGATTCACAGTTAGAGTAGAGGACAAATCTGAATGAACTCTTCACCCGGCTTTAAAATACCTACCGTGGCTTGCTTTTTTTTGTTGGCTTTTGTTAGGAGTTTGTTATTTTTTAGGAACGTAAAATTTAATAGATTTTAGTGTATATTTCTGTATTTTATAGACCACACATGTGTAGACTCAAATCATTATAAACATACATACACACGCATACACACGCGCACACACACCTACACACACATACACACACACGCGCGCACGAGCGCTTACATACATACACACAAGACACACACACACACACACACAAACACAAAGATACACACAGACAGACAGACAGACAGACAGACAGACACACACACACAGACACACACACACACAGACACACACACACACAGACACACACACACACACACACACACACACACACACACACACACACACACACACACACACACACACACACACACACAGAGGGAGTACAGTCGATGTATCACCAAGAAAAAAGGATTTATCGAGGATAGCAGGAACTACATCAAGTGGATGACTTTAACAGATAGGCGAATTGGGCATTTCTTTAAAAATCACTACACTTGTGTTTGTGTGTGTATGTGTATGTGCGTGCGTACGTATGCACACGACTGAGCACACACTGATGTTAGTAGGGGCTTTAGAGGTTTTGGCCAGTTCGGTTTATAAAAGAGTACCAGCGGAAAACCCACTGCAGTGCAGGGCCTCTCTGAATGGTGACCCCTGGGCAGCCTAATATCCATGGGCTTCCTGTGGACTTCCGACCCTGAAGATGTGAAATAACGAATCTGGGTATGGCTGGGGTAGAGAGATCAGTATCAGCGACGTCAGAACAGCAGGACAAGAACGTTACTAAAGAAAACAAAGCAATAAAAAGGAAATAACAAAAGAAATCCAAAAAGACCGAATGAAAACGTACATGATAGAAAAAACTGGTCAAAACGAAGAAGTGAAGAACATTTTGTCACGTAAAGATTGAATGAAAGGAATAAAAAGAAAGAGAGGAAGGAAGAATAGGTTTTTAAAAATTCACAAATAAAATAAAAATCTCGTTCAGGAGGATTTTTCCTGTGGAGTTAACATCAGTGTTAACTCCACTCCTCCCAAAAGTCCTTCAGATGAGACTGTAAACCGAGGTCCTGTGTACGAATGCACGCAGAACATCTTGCACATACGTTACAATCCGTTCCGATTTTCGGAAGAGTAGGCCATTGTGTGCAGCTGGGAACGGATGACAAAATTGACAAAACTACATACACACAGGGACTGGATGTAAAAACACGAGTTCTGATTCCATTATCCTCGAAACAAAAGAATAAGTCAATGAATAAATAAATACTGAGTTAGCCGCCAAACAGCTCAAGATACAGGCAAAATGAAGTAAGGAAGAAAAGAAAGGCTACTCAAGGAAGTGCCTATGCCCTTTTCTAAATCATGTAACAAATTACCTTCACGTGGATCTTATAATTTGTCGTTCGTGTGTATGTGTGTATGGAGGGGGGATAGGAGGGGGTTGGTGTGTTTGTGTATGTGTGTGTGCGTGCGTGTGGTGTGTGTATGTGTGTGTGATGTGTGTGTGTGTGTGGTGTCTGTCGTGTGTATGTGGCGCGCGCGCGCGTGTGTGTATGTGTATGTGTACAAATTCAAGATAAATGATTGACAAAAGTGTTGTAATTTCTTTTGTTTGTACGTATTTACGCTGAAATATATTGCTTTTTTGTTTATCGTGTATGACGTCTTTTATGTAAAGTCTTTTCCATTTCTCATAAATACCATACCCCTATAGTATACACCCAATTATCACCTTGGCACGGGTGTATAGTTATCACGAACTGAAGTATCAATAGCTCGGCTGTTTCTCTGGCATCGTGCAATTCATTTCGTGCAAGTAAGTGCTGTTTGTTTTTCTTTGGGCAGTAAATAGCTACTTTGGATATGCTGAATGTTTTTTCTGTTATTCCTTACACTAAATGTCATAAAGCTCTGATGACTGTTATCAACTGTGCTTAAATTGGATTTTGTATTCTTAGGTCAAATTTACATTTGAAAAAAAAAAAACCCAATGCAGCTATGTAACAAGTCGTAAACCTTAAGCTACATGTAAACTCTGTTACGCCTCTCACTCCCCCCCCCCCCCCTCATTGTAGCCAGATGTACATCCCCGACTTGACATTGCAGGCAAAGAGGGTGTTTCTTGTATTGGCAATGTCCAATCTGAATTTAGCATCATTTCTGTAGCGGTACTAGCATGTTACGGTGTCATTTTCTCTACCATAACTGCAAATGAAGAACATTGTCTGGCATCATTAGGAAAACACTAAGGAGGAGTTAGTGTCTTCAAATATAGAAGCTATGCTTTGAAATAAATATTACATTTACGTGAAGAGAGAGAACCCCCCTTTTCCAGTACATAACTATGTACTGTGCACGTTTGCACAAACATTGCTTGCGTAGCATTTTTAGCACTTTTTAAAGTTTTCGTTTAGCTATGTCAGAAATCTTTAATGGTTGGGAAACTGGCTGTTTGGGGTCAATGAATTTGATTGCGTGTACTCTAAGCCTACAATATATATTTTTGCATTATTAATGACAGTAAACTTGACCCCATCAAACACGCTTAAAATGACCACCGATGTACTTGCAGCAAGTATCGCTTTGAATAAACAGATTACTTCATTTACACTAAACATCTGGCGTACCATTTTGCGATTTAAGCGCAATGTACTTGACAGCAAAACCACCAGGCAATGCAGGAACCCATTCTGACTGCCTCGTCTACAAATATTCTTGTGGCTCCGCCATGTCTTTGTGTCCATATGGGTTCTGTCCTTGAAAGCTAATTACAGATTGATCTATTACCTGCTCACTGACCTGCTAGGTCTTTAATGGAAACAGCATGTGTTTTGTTTACGAGTGATGTGGAAAAGTTTGGAATTCTCCAAAGGAAGGAAGGTGGGAGATTAGTTGGGTTTATTATTTTTTTGTTTGTTTCTTAAACACGTTGCCCGTATTTAGGGTACTACAAGCTGTTGTGCGCACAGGCAGCATTACCCATGGTGGGTGCTATGGAGGGAAGGGGCCTTAGATGGCTGGTCTATCCTATTAGACCTGGGTTCGATTCCCAGTCGAGGAGATTTTTCTCCTGGAGTTAACATCAGAGCTGACTCGTTCTCCCCCAGTCCTTCGGATGAGACTATAAACCGAGACCCCGTGTAAGTACGCGCAGAACATCTTGCACACACGTTAAATCCTGTTCCGCTTTTCGTAAGAGTAGGTCATCGTGTGCCGGTGGGAACAGATGACATTTACAAAACTGTATACACACGGGGATTGGATGTAAAAAAGCACAAGAGTGCTTATCCCATTATCCTCTATATAAAAGAATGAAATAAATAAATTAGAGGTCTCCTATAGCTAAAAGTTTTTCAAACAGTGTACTGAGAGCACTGATAACAATTTCCTTGATAAAAAAGAAAAAAAAGAAGAAAAGAAAAAGCACAAAGAAGAAAAGGCGAATGAGAAAGAAGATAAGAAAATTGACAACAAGAGATACAAGAAGAAACAAAATGAAGAAAGAGAAGAAAAAAACAATAGTTTCCAGACTTGGAATATACTCCTCCATGTGTGTAGCACAAACGTATTACTTTATGTGTTCATCAATGCGAGGTTTATGTAAATACAATAATTTCAAAGCATTCGGTTAATCGTACTAGGTTACAAGATCTATTAAAAGTTAAGCAAAAATCACATCGTTCTGCTCAAGAAACTTTTTCTTTCAAAGTTACAGTCATTTTAACAAATTCAATTTTATCTCAAAGAAGTATTAGCTCCTTTAAACTAATTGGAGAACTGATAGGTCTTGTGTGCTTCTGAATAAGATTTTCTAGCTAAAGAAAAAAAAAGCAGAGAAAAATATATTTTAACAAGCTATTCACAGAAAATAACTATTTAAAAAAATTGAGATGGTTTTACGTTCTACAGAACAAAGATTTGTGGTAGTGCTATAAGACAAGAGAGGAAAAACAGTGCTGTTTAGTATGTGTGTGTACGCGTGCGTGCGTGTATGTGTGCCTAGGTGTATATATGCATGCACATATCCATCCCTGCCTGTTCATATATTCATGGCGGTTACTATGTGCTGAAGAGGGAAAGGGCGGGGATATGTATTTATGTATTTTAAAAATATATATATATAATTTGTTTTTTTATTTTTTCATTTATCTATTCTTTTACATTGTTGATAATGGAATAAGCACTTATGTGCTTTTTTACATCCAGTCCCTGAGTGTATGCAGCTTTGTAAATCTTGTCATCTGTTCCCACCGGCACAATGCCCTACTCTTACGAAAAGCGGAACAGGATTTAACGTGCGCGCAAGATGTTCTGCGTGCGTTCGCCCACGGGGTCCTCGGTTTATAGTCTAATCCGAAAGACTTTTGGGGAGAGTGGAGTCAGCACTGATGTTAACTCCAGGGGAAAAACCCCTCAACTGGGAATCAAACCTGGGTCGTCAAATTGCCAGCGCAATGTTCTGACCATTAGGGATAGATGTAGTGTGCACGTGTGTGCATGTGGGGGAGGGGGTTAAGTAGGACAGAACAAGGTTTTGTTAAACAATAATTCAACATTTTTAAGGTGACAGAAGGGAAGGAGAGAGTGGTGCATGCTTCACTGTCATTGGCAGTGTAAAGGTGGTCCTACAGAAGGAAGAGTGGTGCATGCTTCACTGTCATTGGCTGTGTAAAGGGTGTCCCACAGAAGGAAAGAGTGGGCATGCTTCACTGTCATCGCAGTGTAAAGGTGTCCCACAGAAGGAGAGAGTGTCATTTCACTGCCATTGGCAGTGCAAAGGTGGTCCCACAGAAGGAGAGAGTGGTGCATGCTTCACTGTCATCGGCAGTGTAAAGGGTGTCCCACAGAAGGAGAGAGTGGTGCATGCTTCACTGTCATTGGCAGTGCAAAGGTGGTCCCACCGGAGAGAGTGCCACCGCGGTAGTCTAGTGTTTAGGGCATTGGACTCGTAATCTAAAGGTTGTGGGTTCGATCCCAGCTTCGGCTATGGCGTTGTGCCCTTGGAAAAGGCACTTTACGGCTATTTTCTCACCCCACCCAGGTGTAAAAGGGGTACCAACCTTGTGTTGGGGGTTAACCCTGCGATAGACTGGCGTCCTATCCAGGGGGGAGTCTATGACTCTCAGTCGCTTAACGCCACAGAAACCGGGATAAGCACCGGCCTGATGAGCCTTAGGCTCGGGACATACTTTTACTTTTTTTTAACAGGAGAGAGTGGTGCATGCTTCACTGTCATTGGCCCTGCCTTAGCAGGGTGAGGGTGGTCCCTCAGGGTTCTCCTGTTGCCTCCTAAGGACCATCACTGCCAGCTTACTACAAGGCCACATGTCTGCTTCCTTGATGTGTCTGTATTTATTTGGTGGGGTTTGGGTTAGTTGTTTTTTTTCGTTCCTCGGTTAGAGCTTTCAGATTCACCAATGCTGAGATTGTGTGCATAGGACTGTCTTTGCCCACCGTGAAGGTAGCCGCATCTTGACTTCGGAGATGAGTTCTTGATACAGCACGCGTGTGCGCGTTTTGTTTTTTTTATTTTGTCATCCAATCCTACCAGGACGCAATGGCATACACTTCCGAAAGGCGGAATGCGTTTTAAAGTTTGTGTGAAATGTTCTGCATGCGTTAGCAGGCAGGATCTTAGTTTATAGTCTCATATAAAGGTCTTTTTTGGGAGTGAAGTGGTACCGATGTTAACCCCACAGTAAAAAAAAAAATCCCCTGAAACAGGTGTCTCAGTGGTGGCTTGAACTCGTAACGGTCAGATCGCGATGCGACACTCTAACCACTAGGCTATACCCGCATCTCTTATTTTGACTGAATGTGGGTCTTTTCTTCAGTGCTCATACTTGTGTGCGATGTTTTATTTTTCGCTGGTATTGTTTCACTGTATCCCCATCGTGCTCCTTTGCTCTTTGCTTGCTGGCTTGTTTCGCTGTGGAAACTGCTATTTTTTTGTTTTCTTGTTATCCCCAGTTTTATTTCTTTCTCTCTTCCGAGACCTTTCCCTAAACTCTACTTATCCTGAGTTTTGTCACAGTTTTCTTTTCAGTATTTTTTGTTGTCCTCGTTCAGGTTCTTTTTCTGTCTTTTTTTACGTTTTCTCGTATTGTCTTACAAAATCATTACAGAGGGAAACGTACATTTACAGAGAGAGAGACAGACAGACAGACGTGAAAGCGAACAGAGAGACAGAGGGAGATTTTTTATACTCAACGCCACAGTGGCAAGAAAATGAATATGTATATAAATTTATATATATATATATATATATATATATATATATATATATATAATATATATATAATATACATATATATATATATATATGTTAATGTATACTATAAAATGTGTTGTATACATGATATATATGACATATACATGAATAAAAGAAAATAAAAGTCCATCATTTGCAAGGTTTCAGTAACATCTTCTTTGTGTGCGGTTCTTTGTTTAAGGACCTGTTCCGTCAAACATATTAACAGGAGCAAAACAGTATAGCTGCAACTCGAGTTAAGGGGAAAAAAGAGAGCTGGTGAGGGAAGGAAAAACCATGTACTTATTATCAAATCTGACACATGCTACTTGTTCTAAATGTACGACATTCATCTTCTGTTATACACACTCTTTTGAAGTGGGGAGGTGCTGGTATATGCTGGTATATGCTGGTCTCCTGGGCATCGTTAAGAAGACACACACACACACACACACACCACATACACACACACACACACACACACACACGCGCCACACACACACACACACACACACACACGCGCGCGCGCGCGCGCGCAGCGCCACACACACACCCGCACATACACACACACATACACACACATACACAAACATACACTCTGCCTCGTTCCTTTTCCTCCTGTACTCTCCTTCGTGTTTATTTTCTGCCTTCTTTGTCCTTTTTCCTGCCTTTCTTCCACAAAATGACTTAGAACGATGTAACAGTTTCCCCCCACGCTGAAAGCGGATACACTAGGCCAGAATTGTCTGGCGATTAATGGAAGCGTAACGTATTTTCGCTCATATAACATGCAACAATAGTTGCTGTCTGAACTTTCGACGAAGAAGAAGAAGAGGAAGGAAGAAGAAGAAGAAGGAGAAGGAGATGAAGAAGAAGCAAGAAGAAGCAAGAAGAAGAAGAGAAGAAGGAGAAGAAGAAGAAGAAGAAGAAGAAGCAGAAGAAAAAGGGAAGAAGAAGAAGAAGCAGAAGAAGGAGAAGCAGAAGAAGAAGAAGAAGAAGCAGAAGAAGAAGAAGAACAAGAAGAAGAAGAAGAAGAAACCCACAAAAGAGTCCATAAAAGGAAAGAACAACTATCTCAGAATCATTGACTGGTAACTACAGACACAAAACAACCCGAGTATCCCATCTTGTTCTTCAGTTCCCCTGATACTGGTTTTACACAGACACCACCACTAACAATATCCGCTGCATGTGTGTGTGTGTGTTGTGTGTGTGTGTGGGGGGCGTAGGGGGTGGGGGTGTGTGCAAGCGTCAGCGCGCGCCTGTGTGTGTATGTGTGTGTGGGGCATGCGCCCTCGCGCGCAAGCGTACGTGCATGCGAATGCTGACGTGCGTGAGTAGCCTATATGTGTGTGCGTGTGTGTTTCTGTGTCTACACACTCCCTGAAAGTCGATACTGAAAAGAATAGGGGATGGGGGATGGGGAGAGAAGTGACGGGTAGTTCACAGCCGACATGATCATGCTGGCGTAGGAAGAACACGACAGGATTATAGCTGCTATACTTACCACATCCATTCTGCTAGGGAATTGAGAGAAGGAAGGAAGGAAGGAAAGGAAGGAAGGAAGGAGTAAAGTGTTGTACACGTCCTCTAGCCTTGGCAGTGTGCCTTCAAACACACACACACACACACACACACACACACACACACACACACACACACACACACACACACACACACACACACACACACACACACACACACACACACACATAGAAAGAACCTTAAATTTCAAAAACGTCGCTAATGCAGTGAGAAGATAATTATGATAGATTTCTTCAAAAATCAGTCATCTATAAACCTCCAATATTGATATATCCGTCCTGGGTTTTCGTCTAGAAATAAAAACATTACGGCAGTTTTTAATACTGAAAGTAGGTCACATTTTTGGAAAGCTTGAAAAAAAGACATCAAAGAATCTGGCAGAAAAAACATATGGATTTTTCTTTTTAGGATTTAAAGATCCTATCAAATTTAAAGTATGATGTTTTTCATGCATTTTGAGTCTGAATGAGAGAATTAAAAAGAAAGAAATAAAAGAAAAAGGAAGGAGTTTTACGATCAATAATAAACAGTTACGTATCTTTCTCTCTGTCTCTCTGCCTTAAACACTCTATTTTCTTTGTCTCTATCTCCCTGTCTCTGTCTCTCTTCTGTATGCGTGTGCGTCTGTGTGTGCGTGTGTGTTTATTTATCTATTTATTCTTTTGTATAGAGGATAATGGAATAAGCATTTATGTGCTTTTTCAGATCCCCGTCCTCGTGTGTATGCATTTTTGTAAATCTTTTCATCCCTTCCCACTGGCACATAATGGCCTACTCTTACGAAAAGCGGAACAGGATTTAACGTGAGCGCAAGATGTTCTGCATGTGTTTGCACACGGGGCCTCGGTTTATGGTATCATCCGAAGGACTTTTCGAGAGAGTGGAGTCAGCACAGATGTTAACTCCAGGGCAAAAATCCCCTCGAACTGCATGTATGTATGTGTGTGTGTGTTTTTATTATCATTATTTTTATTATTCTTTTATCGAAGATAATGGGATAAGCACTCGTGTGCTTTTTTTTTACATCCAGTCCCTGCGTGTATGCAGTTTTGTAAATGTCATCTGTTCCCACTGGCACACGAAGGTCTACTCTTACGAAAGGCGGAACAATTTCAATGTGTGCGCAAGATGTTCTGCGTGTGTTAACACACATGGGGCCTCAGTTTATAGTCTCATCCGAAGGGCTTTGGGTGGAGTGGAGTCAGCACTTTGTTAATGTGTGCGTGCGTGCGTGGTGGTGTGTGTGTGTGTGTGTGTGTGTGTGTGTGTGTGTGTGTGTGTGCGTGTGTGTGTGTGTGTGTGTGTGTGTGTGTGTTGCGCCCACAAAGATATGTTTTTGTTATTATGGTTGTCGATGTAAGCTCGTTTTAAGGAATAAACTGATACCACTGTGTGCTATGATCTTGATAGATATATTCGTGTATTGCTATGCACCAATCTCGATGATTAACTAGTCGTCTTGGACATCTGTGAATGAGAACGAGTGTAAATTAGCTTAGCCTAAGATAATGTATATGCTTGCACTTAGAAGAAAGATTGATTATAAATTGTCTTTTCTCTCTCATTTCTTCAATGTCTCTTCTTTTTTTTCCCCCTTTCTTCTGTCTGCCTTACTCTGCTGTCATGTCTGCATCTGTCTGTCTGTGTCTCTCTGTCTCGTCATGTCTCTCTCTCCCTGTCTGTGTGTCTCTCTCTGTCTCTATATCTCTGTCTCTGTCTCTCTCTCTACTGTCTCTCTCCCCCTCCTTCACTTTCTCTCTGTCTATGTCTCCCTCCAACTCCCCCCTCCCTCTGTCTCTGTCTCCCTCTCCCCCCTCCCCCTCTCTCCCCCTCCCCCTGTCCCGCTCCTTTCTTTTTTCCTCCTCGTTGAGTCTGTCTCTTTATTTCTGTTTCTGTCCTTCTGTATGTATTCCTAAGGGAAAATAGAAAACAAAATGAAAGAGAGAGAGGGAGAAAGAGAGAGAGAGAGAGAGAGAGAGAGAGAGAGAGAGAGAGGAGAAGAGAGAAGAGAGAGAGAGAGAGAGAAAAGGGGAGAGTTGGTAAATGATGTTAATTTCAAATTAGGGATCGTGTTGCCTTAGACATTGCTCTTTCGTGATTTAGTTTTCTACCCTTCTTCAATTCCATCTTTCCCTGACCAGAAGTGCACGTTAAATACAATACACTTGTCCGTTTGTCTGTCTGTCTGTATGTGCGTGCGCGTGCACGCACGCGCGTGTGTCTGTATCATTTATTTATTTTATTTATTCATTTACATTGATGATAATGGAATAAGCACTTGTATGCTTTTTTTTTACATCCAGTCTTCGTGTTTATGCAGTTGTGTAAATCTTGTCATCTGTTCCCACTGGCACACATGCCTACTTTTACGAAAAGTGGAACAGGATTTAACGTGTGCGCAAGATGTGTATGTATGCCTGTAAGAGACTATATGTGTGTGTAAGAGTGCGCGCGCGCGCGCGTGTTTGTGTGTGTAGTATGGTGTATGTGTGTGTGTGTGTGTGTGTGTGTGTGTGTGTGTGTGTGTGTGTGTGAGTGTGTGTGTGCGTGTGTATGTTTGTTTGTTTGTTTGTCTCTGTGTTTGTGTGTGAGTGTTTTGTGTGTAAGTGTGTGTATGTGTTTGTGCGTAGGTAGAAGTATGTGTTTATTGTGTGTGTGAGTTTGTGTGTGCGCGCACGTGTCTGTGTTTATGTGTATATATTTGTATTTGTGCTTTTGTGTGTGTACGTGTGTGTCCTCCTCCCCCCCCCCCACCCGTCTCTCTCTCTTTGCACACACAAACGCTCACGTCACTCTCTCTCTGTCTCTGTCTGTCTGTCTCTGTCTCTCTGTCCTCTCTCTCGCTCTCTCTCTCTCTGTCTGTCTCTCTGTCCTCTTTTGTCTTTCTCTGTCTTTGTCTCTCTCTGCCTCTCTAGTTTTTTCTCTCTCTCCCTCTCTTTTTCTTTCCCTCCTTCCCCCTTACCTCCGTCTCTCTTCTCTCTCTAGATCATCATCTCTCTGTTTTAACTGCGCTGCAATTTCCATTAAGGTCTTACCCGAATCTACCTTTTTCCTCCCCTACTCTACCCTTCTGCAACTCCAAACTGCCTCGTACATAACCTACTTATAAGTCTCTGAAAGTTGTGTTTTTCGTGTGATTTATTCAACCTTCCATCCTACCTCACCCCCCCTGCCCCATTTTATGACATATGCTTGTTGTGGAGAAAAGTTGAAGTTCATTGTAAGTGTCCAGTTTGATTTGTTTTTATTGTGCTATTGCTAGCTAATACATGTCTCATTTCTGTTTTCTGTTTTGCTTTGTTTATAATCGGTCATAGTTTTTTTTGTACACCAAGTTCTTTTTTTAACCAGTATTGTGCATCTTATTGGGGGTCCATTTTTACGTTAAATGTAAACACACTATGATATCTAGTACATGGGATGTTATCCCTAAAAATTGAGAGAGATGGCCATTCAGTCTTAGGTTTTTATGTCGCCACTACGCAAATAAACCAGCAGAATGTTCTTCCCTGGGGTTCATACAATATCCATTAATGAAAAAAAAAGAACTGTCATTAATGAAACAGAAGCCTAGACATTTTGAGCAAGCTAACCTTTGCTTTCACTGTGCAAGTTCTCTGACGATTACGTTACACGTATACGATTGGTGTGGTCTGTAAAAGAAATGAGACTTTTCATTCCTCGTTTTGACATCAATTCTGATTACAGAAAAACACAAGATGGCGTCATTATCTTTGGTACAATGGCAACAGGAGGTCGTTGTTTGATATCTATTAGATAGTACAAAGAGAATAATTTTGGTTCTTAGCTGTATTCATGAGATTATTTTTGCTATAACAACACTGATGACGTTATCATGATTATGGCCAGAGCAGTAATGATGACAAGAGGAGGAGGAGGAGTGGGAGGAGGAGGAAGAAGGAGAAGGAGAGAAAAGAAGAAGAAGAAGAAGAGAAGAAGAAGAAGAAGAAGAAGAAGAAGAAGAAGAAGAAGAAGAAGAAGAAGAAGAAGACAAGAAGAAGAAGAAAAGAAGAAGAAGAACGAAGAAGAAGAAGAAGAAGAAGAAGAAGAAGAAGAAGAAGAAAGAAGAAGAAGACGAAGAAGAAGAGAAGAAGAAGAAGAAGAAGAAGAAGAACGAAGAAGAAGAAAAGAAGAAGAAGAAGAAGAAGAAGAAGAAGAAGAAGAAGAAGAAGAAGAAGAAGAAGAAGAAGAACGAAGAAGAAGAAGAAGAAGAAGAAGAAGAAGAAGAAGAAGAAGAAGAAGAAGAAGAAGAAGAAGAAAGAAGAAGAAGAAGAAAAGAAGAAGAAGAA
>CM060326.1:36578721-36591221 GCA_030674155.1 Stramonita haemastoma | reverse complement strand
AATGGGAAATGCACTCAAATGTGATAATCTGCCCGTATTTATGTCTTTATCTGTCTGTGGGTTTGTCTGTGCCGCTAGCGCTCTCTGTGTGTCTGTTGGCCAGTCTTTTCCTTTTTGTTTTTACTTGAACTTTTGTCTTTCGCTTGTGCCTGTCTGCTTGCTAACTGGTGTTGTTGTTTGTTTTGTTTGTTGTGTTGTTTGTTTGTGTGTGTATTTGTGTGTGTGTGTGTGGGTGGTGGGGGGTGGTGGTGTGTGGTGGTGTT
The DNA here is from genome assembly GCA_030674155.1 of Stramonita haemastoma. Lineage (NCBI taxonomy): Eukaryota > Metazoa > Mollusca > Gastropoda > Neogastropoda > Muricidae > Stramonita > Stramonita haemastoma. The sequence goes on along the minus strand of CM060326.1, from coordinate 36,590,958 downwards.
GTGTGTGTGGTGTGTGTGTGTTGTTTGTTTCTTTGTGAATTTTCCATTTCCTTCGAACAGTACGATATGATCAGACCAAAAACTAAATAAAGGATTAAAAAATTGAAATGTAGTCAAGAACCAAACCAAAAAGAAAATAAACAACAAAAAACAATGAGAAACGAATGCTACAGAAAAGAAGAGACTGTGTACATTCAACTAGGTAACCAACCAAACGAAAACAGATCACGGATTCAGAAAAAAAAAGCTGCAACAAAATTATTTGCGAAGCATAGAATCAGGGAAAAACAACCAACCTAACACATACAGACACAGACAGGAAGTAAAGAATGAGAGTGAGAGAAAGAAGAGAGACAAGAAGAAGAAACAAAGAACAGGTAACATTACATACTCATCTGAGAAGAAGACAGAGCACAGAAGACAGAGAAACAAAGAGAATAGAGAGAGAACAGAGACAGAGATAGTGAGAGTAGCAGTGGTAGAAGGGGAGGAAATGCAGGACTCCTTTGCGACTATCCTGGTACGCTAAGCAAGTGCCAATGACAGTGAATAATGCGCGTGGCCTCTTTTAAGATCCATGGCTTTTCTTGTAGACGGCAGAAGATAGCAGCACCATTCCCCGTCATTTGTGTGTTAGGCCTAACACTTGCACACTGTATACCATCCCCCTCTACCCCCCTTTGTTTTTCAGTACTCAGCGGTTCTCTGTGTGTATGTGGATGAACACACGCACGTACGCACACACGCACACATGCACGTAGCACGCACGCACGCACACACACGCATGCACAACACAGACACTACACTACACACTACGCACTACAAACACACTACCACACACAACACATCACACACAACACTCACACACACACAACACACACACCATCACACACCACACACACACCACACACACACACCACACACACACGCACACACGCACACACAACACACACACAACACCGACCACACCAAGCACACACAACACACACACACACACACACACACACACACACACACACACACACACACACACAACACACACACACACACACACCACACACACACAAGCGAAGAATCACAAATAACACGGCAAAGTTCCTTACCTCCGCTGAAGGTTAATGTTTTTTTCTAAGTCATTGATCCAGTAACAAGCGAGAAGCCCACCTTTTGGTGGAGACAATACTATCAATAGCTACCGGCCTAGCTGTCTCACCCAAACCACACTACACAATCTACAGAAAGCTGAATACTTTACACAAAGATTTCTTCTGAATAGTTTGTGTTTTGCCAAGTTACTTTTTTGTTTACTCCATTACGTGTTTGTTGTTCTTTGAAGCTTGTATGGTCAGAAGTGAATGAAGTTCGTCATTTTTCTTAGATCAAAACTGCTGACCTGTTTCTAACTTGAAAGTAGGACAGGGGAAAAGGACCAGAATGATGAAGAGGAGATTCTCCATAAGTTTTGGGGGGCAGTCAGAACGCTCTTAGTTCATGTTTTAGTAGATCATTCAAATTGACAAGCATTTATGAGGTATTGAGGCTCCTCGATTATTCATGGTCAATCTTGCTATAAGCTGTTAGGATTTATACGTTTTTTATGTGCTGATAGATAAAACGTTTTTAGCGGCGTGATGTGGAATGCAGTCGCTTGCCAGAAACTCTACCAATGAACGACAATCTTTATCATTATCTTGTTAATGCTAAAACTTGCCTACGCATCTCTCTTTCTCTCCCTCTCTCTCTCTCCCTCTCTGTCTCTGTCTCTCTCTGTCTCTGTCTCTGTCTCTGTCTCTGTCTCTTCTGTCTCTCTCTGTCTCTTCCTGTCTCTCCTGTCTCTCTCTCCTCTCCTCCTCTCTCTCTCTCTCTCTCTCTCTCTCTCTCTCTCTCTCTCTCTCTCTCCTCTCCTCTCTCTCTCCTCTCTCTCTCTCTCTCTCTCCCTCTGTGTGTTCCCCACTCCACGTGAGAGAAACATTTAGTGTCGTCATCTGACTAAATCAGGTCTGTAATTCCCCCACACTTTCCACAAACACTGTCCAGGGCTTTTGTAAGACGCAGAAAAACAGTGGTTTAGTGCCACTGTACCCGCGAAAAAGAAAAAAAAACACAAAAAACAGGTCGTCTTGCCAGAGGCTCGGCGGAAATAGTGGCAATTGCAGAAGAGGGAAATGGCCATTTTCTTTTTTATGGGAGTTCTTGCTCCTGAGAAAGAACATTTCAGCAGTACTTAGCTATTCTGGCACAATGCTATTTACCAGGTTTTTCCTGGTGGGTGCCACTGGCATGTTAAGAGCGCAGGTTGTGGGTTTGATTCCCATTAGCTCCTGTCACATATTTTCTTTCTGTTGTTTTGTCCCTGTGTTCCCGTTTCTGTAACTCTGTGGAGAATGGGCAGCTCCCATCTGTGCAACAAACTCGGAGCTAGGGGGCATGGTCAGAACAGCGAAGAGCGTGCGTGGCCTCTAAACGGGAGCCTGTCTCTACATTCTTCGTCTCACCGTTTAGGCGAGATGTCATGATGGAATAATTCAGAACAAAACGCGGTAGAAACGGCTTCACAAAATTTCTGGTATGTCCCTGCTTTAAAAAACAAGCCTGGCAATCGTTCTTCTTCTGCAAGGGAGACAGTTCATCACCACACACCATCCCTGTTTCTGTCTCTTTCTGTTGGTTTCTACCTTTCTTTACCTCTTTTCTATCCTTGGTCTTTCAGGCTGTGGTCTCTGTTTCCGTATCTCTCACTGTCTTTCTAGTCTTTCTTACCTGACTTGTACCTCTGTCCAAAGTTGCCTTTTTTCTCTTCATCTTTTTTCTTGTGTGTTTTATCATCTGTGTCTGTCTCTCTGTTGTCTCTGCCTGTCACTATTTCTTTCTGCCTCTCTACTCTGTCTCTCTCTCTCTCTCTCCTCTCTCCTCTCTCTCTCTCTCTCCTCTCTCTCTCTCTCTCTCTCTCTCTCTCTCTCTCTCTCTCTCCTCCTCATTCTCTCTCTCTGGCTCTGTCTCTCTCACTCACTCTCTATCTCTAACACACTCTATCCCCATCTCTATTCCACCCTCCTCCTACCCTCTCTCCCTCCCTCTCTCTCTCTCTCTCTCTTCTCTCCAATCTCCACCCCCTCCCATTACAACGTGAACGGAACATAAAGTGGAATCATCTGACTAAATCAGGCCTCTGCTTCCCCAGTTCTCCCACCAACCCTGTCCATAGCTTTTTGTTGTGTAATACGCAGAAAACAGTCAGTCAGGGCCACTCTACCTCGTGAGAAAAAAAAAAAAAACCAGGCTGTCCTGCCAAATGCCTGGTGGAAATGGTGCCAATGGCAGAGGAGCAGGCAAGGCTTATTTGCTTCTGATGGCTGTTCTGGCTGCCAGAAAAGACCATTTGGGCAGTACTTAAAGAGTGCAGGATTGGTTGGCTAGGAATTTGTTTGTTTGCTGTTGTTGTTTCTTTAGCTAGTATAGTTCAGTTGTTTTGCTGTCGTTGATGTTGTTTTAAACAGGGCTCTAGGTTTGCATGGCCATTTGGGGAGAGTGCTTCTTGCCTGGTCCCCTCCTTCACTGCAGGAGATCCGGCCACAGGATTCCCCAACACAAAAGTCATGCTGACTTGGGCCCTGCAAACCCATGGGGAACATTCTCGTGTGCATGTTAACTCCCTACTTAACCACTCCTAGAAAAGAGAATCGGCTATGGCCTGTAGAAAGGGTGATACAAACACACCTTGTATGCACCCTGTTTCTTGGAGAGAGAGATTGGCTCCGCCAGGTGCAAGTGACGCTATATGGAGCGTGACAAATGTTAAGCAATGCCTCACTGACTTCTCAGGGAGTTTAAAGAAAACTCGAGTGAAGATGACAATGTCCTGTACTCTACGACTATTGTCACTTAAAAAAAAACAAATCTGCACAAAATCTTTTCTTGTGTGTGTATAGCTGTGTGCCAATGGAAAATGTTTTTTTCTGTTTGTAAAAGTGATAGGATGTAAATGTGTGTAAATGTATACACTGTATGTGACGTTTCTGCCTTCTGTTCCCACACCGTTCATGTCAGTCTCTCAGCTCAAACTATAAACAAATTCGTTATGTCCCATCCTCATGGTCTGAAGCTTACAAAGAGCCCATCAGTATCAGGCCACTCTGGGGAGATTAGCCAAAGGGACTTTGCACTGCTTCTGGGTAACTTAAGTAGTTTTCAACAGGGCCTGTTCTGAGCTAACATACGCAGGACACCACCTACTAAGCCCGTTGCTGACGACAGTATTAGCTCAGTCGCGGAGCCAGACTGAGTGAGACTCCTGCCTGGGGTGGCAACCACAACAGCATCCCTCCAAGACCTTCTCTTGCTAGCTTCCATCCCTGAAGGAAGGCCTTGATACACACTCGCCACATATGCAGAAAAGAACGTGGAAACCAAAACTGAGATCACTATAAACATTGTGCAGCTGGGGCCGCCAAATCAGAGACATTTTTTTATATTCTAGGCTTTTCAGTGAGGATGAGGATGGCGTAATGATGCCACTGTGGAAGTGCATTTGTTTTAAGACTTCTTCACAGGGATAAACTTTTGCTTCCTGGCATGATATATAAAAGTGGTAACCTGGCCTGAGACATACAATGCTGGTTAGTTAATCTGAGCTACACTTTGAAAACACATCCGTTGTGTAGACTAAGATCGACTGTGTGGTCCCAGTCTTCTCAATGAGCCCACTTCAACTTACTCTGGGTGGGATCTGGCCAGTGTCCAAAAAATCCCTGTGACCCTCATGGGATTCAAACCTGCCACCTGTCAAGTACGTAACCCAAAGCACTAACCACTGCACCATGGTGGCTTGTCAAGTCACCTGTTTCAGTTTCAGTTTTCTGTACGGTTTTTTTCCTCTGGTCTGCTCATTCCTTCGCCAGGTTCATTTTCTTCCTATCTATTGCATTTATCCGTTTCTTTGATTTCATTTTTTAAAATTGTTGACGTTTTGATCGGTATATGATCTTTATTGTATTCTGTTGTGCAGAGCTATTACCTTTTGTGATCTTGGAGAAACCATATCTGGAACACTTTCTTTAAAAAAAAAACCCTGCCATTCATCTATTATTCGTTTTAATTTCATTATCATCTTAGACAGAAGCCTGCTTGATCTTTGTTTTAACTTAAGAAGCACTACCAACAAATCACATTCTGGGTTCTTTGCTCCTGCCCTTTCTCAGATACCTTATTTGGCTTTTGTATTTGTATTTCTTGCTGTAAATTACGGATTGTGTATCACAATAGGCTGGTGTGTAGAGCGCCTGTATAAAAAGACTTGCATGCCATTTCTTCTAGCATTATGGTAAAACAAACCTACTTCCTTGTTATATTTAGGAGCGATAGCAAATAAACAATTCTAGTCATACACCCCCTGTCCCTCTCTCCCTCTCTCTGTCTGTTTCTATCTTTTTGTCTGTCTGTGTGTCTGTCGCTCTTCTCTCTCTCTCTCTCTCTCTCTTCTCTCTCTCTCTCTCTCTTCTCTCTCTCTCTCTCTCTCTCTCTCTCTCTCTCTCTCCTCTCTCTCTCTCTCTTCTCTCCTCTCTCTCCCTCCATCTCTCTCTCTCTCTCCATCTCCATCTCTCTCTCTCTCTCTCTCTCTCTCTCTCTCTCTCTCTCTCTCTCCTCTCTCCTCTCTCTCTCTCTCTCCTCTCTCTCTCTCCCCTCTCTCCCTCCTCTCTCGCTCTCCCTGTCTCTGTCTCTGTCTCTTTCTCTCACTTTCCAAGAGCACACTGGAAAGGTCAGAGCTGTGTTCAGCAACTTCCAGATCAATGGCTGCTTTATGTTTTGCATTGTTCAAGTCTTATGAATGTACGCTCCTCTTTTCTTCATACAGGGAAAAACTAATTTCCGGTGCTGAGGAACCTTTCAGAGTAAAATCTGCAAATGATTACACAAGTGCTGCCGTTTAAAGCCGATAGGTCATAGAACGTTGTTGGGGGCTTCTTGTATATCAGGATTATTGACTGGGATGTTGGATACAATGATGTTGGTAGTCATGCTGTCAGATATAAAAGTCGTATCAAATAAAGACAGGAAAATGGGTGTGATAGCGTAACTCCCCCCCCCCTCTCTCCTCACACGTATACACATACATATACCATCCATCCATCCATCCATATCCACTCATCCATCCATTATCCATCCATTATCCATCCATCCATCTATCTATCCATCCATTTATCCATCCATTTATCTATCCATCCATTTATCCATCCACCCATCTATCCATCCATTTATCCATCCATCATCTATTCATCCATACACACATACATACATTACCTACCTACATACATACATACATACATACATACATACATACATACATACATACATACATACATACATACATACATACATACATACATACATACATACATACATGCATACATACAAACATATGTATATACTTACATATACGCTCACTCACACAAACACGCACACACATACACACACATACATACACACAAACATGCACGCGTTCAGGTAGAGACACACATACATATAGACACACAGACACACAAACACATATAGATACATTCACACACAAACAAACACACATACACACACACACAGACGGGGAGAGCATGTCTCCACAAAAGCAGCGCCACCCATCACTTTTTGCTCTTTTCATGTCTATGTATATGTGTGTACTTCTTTCCCTATCAAAGCTGGTTCTACTTCTGAACATTGCCAGGGACAACTCTCGTATTACCGTAGGTTAGTTTACGTGCGCTAAAGACGTATTGCACAGGGGACCTCAGTTTATCCTCTTATTCGAAAGACTAGCACCAGACCGCCACTCATGGTCTAGTGGATGGGGGAAAGTTTTTCTGGCAAAAATAGGGATTGAACCCGGACCTGGATTAAACCTGGACTTTTCGCTTTCTGGGCATGTGCTTTACGTTACCTTTAAACCACGGATCCAGCTCCATAGTGCTAGTCACTATCATTGCACACAGCACAAGAGAAATGTTGGTCACTATCATTGCACACAGCACAAAGAGAATGGGTGTACATCCCCATTTTCTTTCTGTATTCTGGCTTTGTGGCTGTCAGAGCAAATCAGCTGATTGATTTGGGAAGATAGCAAGAAGATTCCGTGTGTTGCTTTATGTAATTTTGTTTTTCTTGTTGGCGCCGTTTGTCTCAGTCACTGTCTCTCTCTATTTCTTCTCTGTTTCATCTCTATTCTTCTCTCTCTCTCTCTTCTCTGTCTCTGTCTCTGTCTCTGTCTCTTCTCTCTCTCTCTCTCTCTCTCTCTCTCTCTCCTCTCTCTCTCTCTCTCTCTCTCTCTCTCTCTCCTCTTCTCTCTCTTCTCTCTCTCTCTCTCCCAATCTCCCCCCCAAAAAAAGAGTATAAAGGAAATGCCAAACCTTTGTTCAAAATCTCTTTTTTTCAAACTCCTATCGCAAGTTTGTTTCCCGATGTTAAACTCTGAAGCGGTGTAATGCCCTTTTATTCATATGCAACAAAAAACCCTCTATTGTTGGGGAGCCTTCAGAGCCGAAGCTTCCATTGATTGCGCAAGTTTGGGTGTTTTACTCCGATAGGTCACAGCTTTAAAAGTTCCTGTTATATTTCCGTCAGTGACAGGGATTTAGGTGTTGGTATTTCAACGGAGAGAAAATAAAATAGTGTACCATACCGTTCCTTACTTCTTCCATCCGCACTTTTTATTTTCTCTAGGAAAGGTCAGAGGATACGTGTTGAGACGGAAAGAGTTGTAACCGAAACATATACCGCACACAAGCATCTATACACAGAGACAGATACACTTTTGCACGCACGCGTGCATGCTCACGTACTTACACACCCGCGCATACACGTATAATCACACACAGACACAGACAAACACACACAGGCACACACACAGACCCACGCGCATACACACACAGACACACACACAACACACACACACAACACACACACACACAACACACACACACACACACACACACACACACACACACACACACACACACACACACACACACACACACACACACACACACACACACACACACACCACATGTAAACACACATACGTATGCATTCACACAGAACAATGGACAGAGAGTTAGAGACTATGAAAGAAAGAGAAACAAAAGCACATCACCTTAATCCGAGTAGAAGCTAACCGAAGTTCCCATGACTCCTTTTGAGATTCGAATTCTCGACCTTCCAGCCCATAATCCAAGTGCTAACCACTGCAGACATGGTGGTCCAGTCTCTCTCCTATTTATATCTCCTTCTTTCTGTCCTTCATCCATTCTTCGTCTGAATTTGTGCTGTGCAACTTTTCTTTTGATTTTACATGGGTGGCAGAAGGGGGCTTTGGTTATATGGCCTGTATTCTCATATTATGTGTGTGTTTGCGTGTGTGTGTGTGTGCGTGTGGTGTGTGTGTGTGTGTGTGTGTGTGTGTGTGTGTGTTGTGTGTGAGTGTGTGAGTGTGTGTGTTTGCGTGTGTGTGTTTGCGTGTGTGTGTGTGTGTGTGTGTGTGTGTGTGTGTGTGTGTGTGTGTGTGTGTGTGTGTGATTAAATTTATCTATTTATTCATTCATTTATTTGTTTTCAAGGATAATGGAACAGGCCACCCCTGTGCTTTTTTACCGCCGGTCCCCCTGTGTGTGCAGTTTTGTTAATTTCGTCATCTAGCGTGTGTGTTTGCGTGTGTGTGTGTGTGTGTGTGTGAGTGTGTGTGTGTGTGTGTGTGTGTGTGTGTGTGTGTGTGTTTTGCTTCTTGTGGATGAATTTTGACAGGACAATTTTGGCAGCGGTTTTGAGAGTACACATGGGTGGTTTACTTGCTTGATTTTCAATGTTTTTTTTTTTAAATTTGGCATTTTTTCTCTCTTTCTCTCTCTCAGTCTTTGTCTCTCTCCGTCTATCTCTATCGGTTTGTTTGTATATATGTTTGTATATGTGTATCAGTGCATCCTTCCATCCTTTCTTTATCCCCATCCACACACACACACACACACACACACACACACACACACACACGAACGCACGCACGCACGCACGCACACACATTCTCTCTCTCCCCTCTGTCTGTCTGTCTGTCTGTCTGTCTGTCTGTCTGTCTGTCTGTCTGTCTGTCTGTCTGTCTCCTCTCTCTCTCTCTCTCTCTCTCTCTCTCTCTCTCTCTCTCTCTCTCTCTCCTCTCTCTCTCTCTCTCTCTCTCTCTCTCTCTCTCTCTCTCTCTCTAAGCACGAAGAAGATGACGCCGGCCAGCAATCATTACATCAGCTTAGGACCCCCCCCCAGTGGACTATAGTGTGCTGTGTGTAGTAGTAAATGCTACTAACTTCACTGCCATTGAACACAGCACAGCACAGCACAAGAGAAAAGAGTGTCCCCCTCTTATTTTCTTGTTCTGTCTTCACCACAGTCTGGCTTTGCGGTAGCCTAGTCAGGGGTAGAGAGGCCTATTGATTTGGGGAAGACACTGGGGGGAAAAAGTCTCTTCCCTTTTTTTGTCTTCGCAGTCTGGATGTTATGTTTGTCTGACTAGTCTAGTGGTTTGGAGTTGTTGGGGTTTTTTGTTGTTGTTTTGTTTTGCTGTTGTTTGTTTTGGGTTTGGTTTTTTTTTTATCGTTTTGCTGTCTGTTTGATTTGGGGTCATAGTTTTCTTCTTTTTGTATTACAAAGTTTGTTGCAATTTACGTATATGGTTTTGTTTTTTAAATGTTTTATTTATTGTTTATTTTTTTAGTTGTATTTCTTTTTTATACTGCCCGTCTCTCAACCTCTCTTGCTAGTAGGTCTCAATATCTCTATCTGCCTGCCTGTATGTTTGTCTGCCTGTCTGTCTGTCTGTCTGTCTACCTCTGTTCTTCTCTATCTATATATCTATCTATCTATCCATCCATCTAGCTAGCTAGCTAGCTATCTGTCTATCTTTCTTTCTCTCTCTCATTCTCTCTCTCATTTACTTCAGCTCTCCACCTATTTTTTGAAACATATATATGACTGTACAATTAGTGTTTGCAGAATGACGTTGGTGTACCCTCCCCTTCCTCTTTTTTTTCTTTTTTTTTTCTTTTTTGTTGTTGTAGAAGGCTGGAAATAAAAGAGTAATAATATTCATGCTTATTACATCACCTTCTTAAAATAGATCAAGTCAGTTTTCTGTCTCTGTCTCTCTCCATCTCTCTCTCTCTTCTCTCTCTCTCTCTCCTTCTCTCTCTCTCTCTCTCTCTCTCTCTCTCTCTCTCTCTCTCTCTCTCTCTCTCTCTCTCTCTCTCTCTCTCTTTCTCGTTTGAAAGGAAATGTTAGGCTATTGTTCAAAATATTTTGATATTTTTCCTTGTTGCTTATTTCCAGTGTTTCGCAGTGTGTGGTCTTCTATTTTTGTGGCAAAACTAATTGGTATAGGTGGAAGCCGATAGGAGTTATATTTTTCAACAATGAAGAACTTCGTACCTTTTGTTTGTATATGTCACAGTGTGTTCTATGTACATGAAAAAAGTGAGACAAGCATAAGTTTTAGTTTTGAGACGTTAAAGTATAGAAATAGTGTCACATATTCTATTACCCCCTAAACATCTAATTTGTGATTGGTAAAGACAAAACATTGTTTAATGATAAAGGTAAAATGTTAAAAAGGGTAAAGGTGTCCCATAACCCATGTGGTTGTTGGATAGAACGGCATCAGAGACCTCAGCTTCTCCAGGGGCCAGCATATTCAGGGCGGCGCCCATCTCCTCTCCTTCGCTGCTTTACCTTCCATGAGCCTAAAGAGGGCAGGTACCCGTCTATAGCTGGATGGACTGGGGGACTGTACTGAAGCCAAGGCGTGCAAACGGTCACCCATCCACTTGGTAACCACACTCAATGTTTCTTAACCTTAATTTTGGGAAAGCGAGTGCTCTGACCACTGAGCTATCCTGTCCCTTACAACATGGATAGACAGTCATAAAAAAGGCGTGGGAGTAAAATGGATAGTGTTACACCACCAATACCCCCAGCCATATCAAGACTGGTTTTCCAAGCATGAGATGAAAAAAAAGAACAATGAATATATATTGTCCCCAGATAATACTTCTTTTTATTTGTTTATCATTTCAAAGAGGTTATATAAGAAAACAAATTGCTTTTATTTCCAGGGAAACTTTTCACTGCATGACATACATAGCCAAAAGCTAATCTGAATCTATGGCCTAGACATCGAGACTCTGATATATAAGTGATAGAAAAAAACCAGCAAAGGCCTTGTTTAGTGTGTGTGTATGTGTGTGTGTGTGTGTGTGTGTGTGTGTGTGTGTGTGTGTGTGTGTGTGTGCGCGCGCACGCGCGCGTGTGTGGGTGTGTGTGGGTGTGCGTGTGTCTCTGTCTGTGCGGGCGTGTGACTGTGTGTGTCTGTGTCTCTGTGTGTGCATACAAATACATAAATTGCGTGCGCGCGCGCGCGCGCGTGTGTGTGTGTGTGTGTGTGTGTGTGTGTGTGTGTGTGTGTGTGTGTGTAGGGCGGATGGGGTAGGATTGATCAATAGGTTTAGCGTTGTGTTTGTTTGGGATGAGTTTTGACAGGTCAATTTGGGCCCAGAAATTCAGAGCACACAGCAACATGCTTCACGTTTTCCATTGTTGGCATGTTGACATTTCTGAATTGTATCCATCTCCCCATATTTGTCTTTGTCTGCTTGAGCCCCCCTACCCCCCCCCCCCCCTTTCTCTCTCTGTCTCTGTCTCTCTCTGTCTCTGTCTCTCTCTCTCAATATGTGAAAGTACATGCATGGATTTTCTGCAGCAAACTTCATCTATGGCGTTTCTATACAATTCTTTTAAAACACTGAAGTAGTTTTTCTTGTTTTTTTAAAGCTAAAACTTCAAAGAAATTATCTTTGATATCATTGGGAGCGTTCTGTGCATTGTTAATGTAGATCACAGGGAATTTTCAGTGGGCTATCATTTAAACTAACACAGATACAGTCATTGGTATTCCAAAAGAAAAGACGTCACAATTTTTTCTTTCCTTTAACTCTCTTTGCTACGGACAACAATCGAAAAGTATAACTGTGAGATATATGATAGGACACAAACTTCTGCATATGATCCAATCAACTCGTTGATAGCCCTGACAAGAACAGAAGCCATAACCATGGATGTCATCTTGTAAAAGTGTTAAACTACATAATACGATGGATGAGCGAGATAATTATGTCCGTGTTTGCACCTAGCATCTGTGTGTGTATTGCATCAGCCTAAAACCCT
>CM060326.1:36566221-36573721 GCA_030674155.1 Stramonita haemastoma | reverse complement strand
ACGTGCACACAGACACAGACACAGACACAGACACAGACACAGACACACACACACACACACACACACACACACACACACACACACACACACACACACACACACACACACACACTGATCTAGGTGACGCTCTCTAGCCTACATGAGGGCAGCTTGAAGCCCCTGTTGACTGTCCCCTGCTGTGCCATTAATCCCTGTCAGTGCACACAAGACTAAGGAACTGGGTGTCCCCTTCTCTCTTTCTTTCTGTCTGTCTGTCTGTCTGTCTTTCTGTCTGTCTTTCTGTCTGTCTGTCTGTCTTTCTTTCTGTCTTTCTGTCTGTCTGTCTGTCTTTCTTTCTTTCTTTCTTTCTTTCTTTCTTCCTTTCTCTCTTTCTTTCTTTCTTTCTTTCTTTCTGTCTTACTTCCTTATTTCCTTCTTTCTTTCTTTCTCTCTTCCTTTTTTGTTTTCTTTCCTTCATTCTTTCTTTCTTTCTTTCTTTCTTTCTTTCTTTCTTTCTTTCTACCTTACTTCCTTCGTTTCCTTCTTTCTTCCTTTCTTTCTTTCCTTCATTCTTTCTTTCTTTCTTTTTCTTTTTTTCGTCCTTCTCTTCTTCCTTTCTTTCTTTCTATCTACCTTTCTTTCTTTCTGTTTGCCAAGCACTTTTGCTTTGGTAGAGCCTGTAGTTATCAGAGCGCTTGCTTACTGATTTCGGAAGATAGGTTGATGATTTTCGATGTGTCTGGCTCTGTTGATGTCTTCTTGTCTTTTTATTTGCCTGCGTTTGTTCATTTTCTTCATTTTTATGTCGAGGATAATGGAATACTCACTCATATGCTTTTATTTTTAATCTAGTCCCAGTGTGTATGCAGTTTTGTAATATTTTTGTCATCCGTTCCCACTGGTACACAATGGTCTACTCTTCTGCGAGCTGGAGTGTGTGTAAGTGTGTGTGTGTGTGTGTGTGTGTGTGTGTGTGTGTGTGTGTGTGTGTGTGTGTGTGTGTGTGTGTGTGTATGTGTGTGTGTGTGTGTGTGTGCGGGCGTATGTTTGTGTACGTGCGCGCGTGTGTGTTTGTATGTGTATATATGTGCTTGTGTGTGTGCTTGTGTGTGTGTGTGCGTGCGTGCATGTATGCATGTTTGTGTGTGTTCCAGTCGAATCCAATCTTGTTGTTTATAGAGTTGTACTTTCCTGACTTTGTGTGTTGGTCATTAAGTTCATTCCCTTTCCTTCTCTACCGGTAAACGCACGCTACATTTTTTCTTCCACCCCTATACCCCATCCCTGACCCCCCACCCTGCCTCCTTTTTCTGGATTGATTTTTCACCATTTGTGAAGAGCCACAAATTGATTCACACACACATACACCACACACACACACACACACACACACATACACATGCACGCGCACACTGACTATATCATTATATACATACGAATGTAAAGAGATAAACAGATTGACAGTCAAAAATTAATGTGTTTGTACATCTGTGTATCTATGTATATCAGGCTATAATAATGCATGCTTTCGATCTTTCTGGAGCAATCACTTCCTTCGGGTACAGCAACACACAACATATGTATACTACCTCAACTGGTGCACTTTTCACCGACAGTTCTTCTCCCACACCTAGCAGCTTATTGAGAGAAATCCTGCTTTCTTATAATACAGTCCGTCAACATCGTCAGCCAAGACAGAAACAGATCAAAACAGACGCTGGGAGCCGGGAATAAAACGATTGTAGAATATCATGGGTAACGAGATCGGCTCTTCTCTAGAAAGCAGTGTTTGATATGACATTTTGTACCACGATTATTAGCACTAGCGTAAAGGTGTTTAATTTATCGCAATACATCCTGCTGTACATTGTTTTTACCCCTTTGCTCTTTGAGACTTCGATATCTGTATTGCAAAGAGATTTAACATCTTCTCTGTTTCCGGAAACAAAAAAACATATATCGGGTTTGTTTTAAAATAAGGTTAAGAAAACTGCTGTCACACGAAAGCCTACTTTTTTATGAACTTTGTAAGACTGTAGGTTTGTTTTGAATGAATGCTGTCTAGTCATGCTGAATTGTTCACTGTCTTCAGGACAGGCCCTGGCATACACTGTAGACCTCTTTGTGTTTCTAGTGGTTAGAAAGGCAGAATCCCAACATGGTGGCGGTAGGTTCGAATCCTTTTTTTTTTTAACTCAATCTGGCATATAAGTAGAAATAAGTGTGCTGTAAATCCAGTGAGAAGACAATGAACTCAAGTAAAAACGTAAATCTGATACATTGGAGTGAGTTTTAGAGTTTCGATGAAATGACGTAGCCAACTTTACATGTTTCATGTAGGTCTGGAATCTCTTGGTGTATGTCTCTGACACCTGTTTGAAGCCAGAACAAAGCACAATCCTATCAGTTGTCATCATGCCCAGTTCTGTTTCTGTCTGTCTTCGTCACCATTGGTTACCACGGGATGAATGAAACAAACATTCCGGCTGATGATGAGCACAGGACGTCTACTCCACAGTGTTGGTAGCCCAGGTGGCTTTTTCTTATGCTTTTTTGTACACGAACTGAAATGCTCATTACCGTGTTTTTTTATGTACAAGAACTGAGGTGTTCATTACCGTTTTTGCCTTTTTACGAACTGAAGTGTTCATTATCGTTTTTGCTTTTTTGTACAGAAGTGACGTGTTCGTTATCATTTATATATATATATATATGTATACATATTTTGTAACATGGGGATTGATGAACTGTGCGGAATAGTTGGACTCTTCAAGTCTTCCAGACCTTATGGGAAGGAAGCGATTTTGGTATTTTGTCATTGATAACTTTTCCAGCTTGTAATGCTGGTGCTGGATGGTTGAGGGGTATGGATGATGATGTTGTTGTAGAGAACGCTAGTGAAGATGATGGGATTGTCAGGGATGACAGCCCTGGTATGTCCTTTATGATCGGTGTGGCTATTGATAACTTGAAATGGAATGCAATCTTTTCTTTGACATGACTGCTATAAACATTTATTTTTGTGCTGCTGTGTAACCCATGGACGATAGGAGGGTGGCCGAGAATTTGTGCGGGACTGGGTGTGTTTGTACAGAGGTATGACCAGATGGAATAGCTGAGTAATATTTTAATGTTATGTGGGTTTTCTGGGGGGTTGATGAATGCTCAACACTTGGGAGGGGCATCAGTTGGGCGTGAATCCTCTGGTCAACACAGGTGTGTGTGTGTGTGTGTGTGTGTGTGTGTGTGTGTGTGTGTGTGTGTGTGTGTGTGTGTGTATGGGTGTGTGTATGTGTTTTTTTGGGGAAGGTGCCCCCTTGAAGCATAGAAATTAGAGGGATGGGCGTGCGTGCACGCACGTGCGTGTGTATGTGAGTTCGATGAGTGTGTGTGTGTGTGGAGGAGGGGGGGGGGGGCGGCGCGCGTGTGTGTGTGTGTGTGTGTGTGTGTGTGTGTGTGTGTGTGTGTGTGTGTGTGTGTGTGTGTGTGTGTGTGTGTGTGTGTGTGTGTGTGTTTTGTGCGTGTGCGTGACCAGGCGCGGACATTGGGATAGGTGTGCATGTGCAGGGGTGTGGAAGCGAGTAGGCGCGCGCGCGAGTGTGTGTGTGTGTGTGTGTGTGTGCGTGTGTGTGTGCTGTATGTGTGTGCGTGGCGCGGGTCTGTATGTGTGTGCGTGCCGCGCGGTGTGTGTGTGTGTGTGTGTGTGTGTGTGTGTGTGTGTGTGTGTGTGTGTCGTTGTGTGTGTGTGTGTGTGTGTGTGTGTGTGTGTGTGTGTGTGTGTGTGTGTGTGTGTGTGTGTGTGGTGGCGGGATTGAATTTAAGGTTAAGATATAACTATATTGATCATATGAACAGCTTTTTACGAAAAGCTGACGTGAATTCACCAAGGAGAGAAGCGGACTCCTTGGACTTTGTTGTTGTTATGCAATGTATGTGGTGAGATGGAGATGTTGACAATGCTCTTTCTGTAATGCCCTTGGCAGATCTACCTGCTAAGATAAACTTTGTTTTCATTTCTATGTCTATGTGCATCCTGTATGTTTTTCCTTTGTTTGTTTGTAGTTGTTTTCACTACCACACATCTTTTGGTTGTATACAGTTTGGCTACAGTTCAAAACTACTCTGGGTGTATGCCATTGTGCTTTACCGAATGCCATGTATGACACTCTTTTGTAAGGGGAACCATGCTGTGTATTGCGTTGGTGTTGGTCTGACAGATGACTTACTGTTTTTTGATAATACTTAATGTGTAGTAGAATTAACATTGTTTCTATGAATTGTCAAGGTTTAGCGAACTCACAAAAACGAAGGGATGTGTTCACATATTTGAGAGAAAAAGGTTGTTCTATATGTTTATTACAAGATACCCATTTTGAGCCCAAACTAGAGAATTACATTCGTTCGGAATGGGGATATAAGTGCTTCTTTTCCTCTAATAACTCATATTCTCGTGGTGTAGCTATACTGTTTAATAATAACTTTGAGTATGAGTTTAAAAAGGTATATAAAGATACATTAGGTAATTTCATTTTCGCACACATTAGGATAATGGGAAAAGATTGCTTAATTGTCAGTGTATACGGACCTAATCGAGATGAGCCTGAATTTTATATAGAATTAGAAGAACGTATCAGAGAGGTTGGGGTGGAGAATGTGATCATAGGAGGAGATTGGAATTTAGTTCGGGATTATCACTTAGATTATTATAACTATAGACATTATAACAATCCTAAAGCACAAGAACAAGTTGAAAATATGACGGAAAATTTAGATTTAGTAGACATTTGGCGTGAGTTACATCCAGATCTCAGAAGATACACTTGGAGAAGAAGTAGACCTTGTCAACAGAGTCGTCTGGACTTCTTCCTTATCTCAGACTTGCTATGCAGCTACATAACTGATGCTGACATCCTACCTGGCTATCGCTCTGATCACTCCTTGATTTTGATCACTCTAGAACAAGGTGATAACACTAAAAGAAATCTTCTGTGGAAATTTAATTGTTCACTCTTAAGAGATAGAAACTTTGTAAACGAAGTAAAACAGGTGATTGATACCGTTACTGAAGAATACGCAGCATTGCCATACAGTCGCTGTGACCTAGATCAAGTTCCGAAGTCAGAAATACAGTTTGTTATTTCTGATCAGTTATTTCTGGACACACTGTTAATGAAAATAAGAGCTAAAACCATTTCATATGCATCAATGAAAAAAAGAGAAGATAAAGAAAAAAAAAGAACTTGAAGATAGAATACATTCATTGGAAAAAGCGGTAGATTGTCTGAACAAGAAAAACTTGAATTGGAAACTTGTAGGCAAGATCTAGTGACTCTACGAGAAAAAAAGATGGAAGGTGTATTGTTGCGTTCTAGGGCTAGATGGGTGGCTTATGGCGAAAAAATCACTAAGTATTTTTGTGGACTCGAAAAAAGAAACTATGTAAATAAGCATATACAGAAACTAACATTAAATGACGGTTCATTCTAACTGAGAATAGTGAAATTATTCGAGAAGTTAACTCTTTTTATGAAACGTTATATTCTAAACGAAATGTAACGATTGTTCAATTATTGACTTGGTAGAGGAGCTACCCAAAATAACGGAGGAAGAAAGAACATCCTTGGAAGGAAAAGTAACTTTAGACGAAGCGGGCATTGCTTTAAAGCATATGAGTAACAACAAAAGCCCCGGGAGTGATGGTTTTACGGCCGAGTTTTTTAAATTTTTCTGGTTACAACTTGGTCCATTTGTGGTACGTTCACTTAATGAGGGTTTTGATAAGGGGGAGTTATCATCAACACAAAAGGAGGGGGTTATCATATGCATACCTAAGCCCGATAAACCAAAAGACCTATTGAAAAATTGGAGACCTATTTCACTTTTGAACGTTGTGTACAAAATTGGCTCTACATGTTTAGCAAATAGACTAAAGCAAGTACTCCCATCTATTATTAATAACGACCAGACTGGTTGTATAGCAAACAGGTATTTGGGAGACAATATTCGTCTTATATATGACTTAATTGATTATCTACTCGTGTCAAAGAAACCAGGTTTACTTCTATGCCTGGATTTTGAGAAAGCGTTTGACACTGTGGATTTAGACTTTTTGTTTAGGGTACTACATGCCCTTGGCTTTGGCCCAAGCTTCTGCCAGTGGGTTCGCACTTTTTATACTCAGATAAAGTCGTCTGTCTCAGTAAATGGTGGTTTGGCTAGCTGGTTCCCGATTGAGAGAGGATGTCGTCAGGGTGACCCCATATCTCCTTATCTTTTTGTTATCTGTGTAGAAATTCTAGCTAATATGATAAGACAGAATAAGAATGTTAAAGGAATTAAGATAAACAACACAGAAAATAAGATATCACAATATGCAGACGATACAAATATATTGCTAGAAGGGGATAAAAAGTCATTTGAGGAATGTCTTGGTGTTATTGAAAAGTTTGGTAAAGTGTCCGGACTAAAGTTAAATGCTGAGAAAACAAATGCCATATGGTTAGGAAGTAAACGGAATTCGCCAGTTAAATTTATGCCACATCTCAGTGTTCAGTGGAACCCTTCAAAATTTAAGATATTAGGTATATGGTTTACAAACGATCTGGAGAAGTGTGAGATAATAAACATGGAAGAAAAGTTTTCAGAAATTAGGGCATTATATAGGTCTTGGCTAAAAAGACAAATAACTCCGCTCGGCAGGGTAGCAGTTCTAAAATCACTTGTTTTATCAAAAATAATTCATTTATGGATTTTGTTGCCAAACCCCCCAGATCAGTTAATTGATGAACTTCAAAAATTTGTTTTTAAGTTTGTATGGGGTAAGAAAAAAGATAGAATCAATAGAAAAACGTCAGTAAGAAGCATAACACATGGTGGGATTGGAATACCAAATGTACGACAACATATTAACGCGCTAAAATTAACCTGGATCCGTAAAGTGAATAGCAGTGATCACAGCTGGAAACAGATACTGTGCTCACTTTACCCTAAAGCCGAAATTATTGACAAATTGGGATCCGATTTGCCCAGCAGCAACAGATTAAACAAATTTTGGAAAGATGTATTTAAAGCATACAGGGAATTAGGCAGTGCTGTTAAAGTGGAAACCACAGAAGAGCTGTGTTCTGAGCCTTTGTTTTATAACCCCAATTTGAAAATTGGTAGTAAAACTTTCTATAACAAAATTTGGATTGACAAGAATATTACATGTGTTAGACATCTACTTGATGATGCTGGTAACTTGCTTAGTTTTCAATGCTTTGTTACAAAGTACGGAACTATATCAGATTTTGTTACATATACTGGCTGTGTTTGCGCACTGAAAAAATATTCAAGGGAACTGGGATTAGAAATTATGTGCTCTGATGAAAATGAAAGGAACAAATTAATGACTGTAATCTGCTCTGTGCCAAGGGGAGCGATGCTGTACTATGAGTTACTGACTAAAAACACTACTGACCCAGCTTATAGTATGAAGTGGAATGAAAGATTGCATCAAAATGTTGTATGGTCACAAGTATT
>CM060326.1:36548721-36561221 GCA_030674155.1 Stramonita haemastoma | reverse complement strand
TCTTACTTTCTTTTTTTTGTCCTCTGTCCATATTTCTCTCTTTCTTTAGTTGTCTTTTTACATTTACGTTTGTTTGTCTCTATCTGCTTCTTTATCTTTCCATCTCACTGTGTGTCTGTGTTGCTGTCAGTGTCTCTATCTCTCGTCTCTTCAGTCACTTAACTAATCAATTAAGCAGTTAGCTCTTCTCTCTGTCTCTTTCTCTATCTTTAAGTCTCTCTGTCTCCCTGTCCCTGTCTCTCTCTGACCCTCTCTTTGTCTGTCTCTGACTCTGTCTTAACCTCTCTCTCTGTTTCTTTCTCTGTCTCTCACTCTCCCACCCACCCACTTTTTTCTCTATCAATTTGCATATTAATCCTTTTCATAGCCGAAGCTACCTGTTCTAACAATCGACATATATCAGGCAAATCTTTTAAAGAACCTAAATATATTGCAAAATAAAGAAATAAACAGACAAACATGAATAGCGAAATAAACAAACAAATAGACAAATAAAAAAATGAGACGTCACACACCGTCAAGATATCAGACAGATGTCTATCTGCCATTGAACAGATCAGCTTTAGGTAGCATTTACCAAAACCACTCCTGCCCTCTTTCTGTACCCCGAAGCAATCAATAGCTCTGTTGCTTTCCTTGTTTTCCAAGTTGCACGTGCATAGGATGTCAACGGCTTAATGCCAGCACTAACTGAGGTAGGTAACCTGTGGTAAAGGCTATTGTCTCAACCACAGAGGTGGCGTAATGTCCCCGGGAGTTCTGTGGATCGGTGGTCTAGAGGTAACCACCTGCCTAGAAAGGAAAAAGTTCAGGTTTCAAGTGTGTGGTATTTTGATCCATGACGGGCCCGAAACTTTTCCCCTCATCCACAAGACCGGGAGTGGTGTCTTTTGGATGCGACAGTAAACAGACGCACTGTGTGCAATACTCATTTTGTGCGTGTAAAAGAACCCACGGCAACAAATGAGCAATCACTGGCAAGAATTCTGTAGAAAAAGCCACTTTGATAGTAAACCAAATACACATTCAGCCAGGAAAAGAAAACCAAATGATGGGTAGGGCAGTTGTTGTGACATCGCACTCTCCCCAGAGAGAGCAGACTAAAATTCATGCAGAGGATTCTACAGTGACTTTAAGTGGTGTACATTGCAATACCATACAATAAATAACAAACAATACAAGTCTAGAGAGGAGTACTTTAAGGTAAGGACAGTGTAGGATTTTGCGTTCAGTGTGACGCAAAGCTGCTCTTACTTTATATACACACACTTAAAAATAGTATAATTTATTGGCTTCTGATGTTTGTCATCTTTATGTGTGTGTTATGTTTTACTATCTGGCTGGCTCTCTCTTTCTCTCTCTCTCTCTCTCTCTCTCTCTCTCTCTCTCTCTCTCTCTCTCTCTCTCTCTCTCTCTCTCTCTCTCTCTCTCTCTCTCTCTCTCTCTCTCTCTCTCTCTCTCTCTCTCTCTGGCTTGCTCTCTTTATCTGTTTATCTTCCATCTCTCTTTGTGATTTTTGCCAGTCTCCTTTGTTTTCTTTATGTCTCTGTCTGTTTGTCTGTCTCTCTACCTCTCTCTATGTTAATTAACACTACCTGTTCTTACAACCTAATAATAAACGAAAACAAAAAAACCCGAACAAGTAAATGAGTAAGTAGGTTATACTTGATTAAACAAAGAAGTAGATAAACAAAGAAAGATAGCAGATGAACAAACTTAAGCAAATAATAAACGCAGACAGACAAACGCACCATCAGACATGATCATGACAAGAAGCCACACAGCAGAACTACCCCAGACTAATGTTCCCACAACATTAAACTGATCATTTGTCGGTAACATTTACTGCTTCACTTGCTGCTGTCGTTTATTCCCGTGCCCTGAAGAAATCGATAGCCTTGTCATCTCCTAGTTGCTAGCACGTGCGTAGGATGTCAAGGGTTTAATGCCAGCACTGAGAGAGGGAAGACCTGGGGTAATGGTTGCTGTCTCACCAACCACAGGTGGTGTAACTATGCCTCGTGCTGTGCGTCTGAAAACTGGAGTGGCTTAGTTAGGTACTCTGCCAGAACTGCTCAGCTCTTGGCTGTGTTTCACATTGCTCCTTTGTGCAAATGACATCCATTTTTTTTTGTACAAACTGAGGCAACGTTGGTCATTTTAGTTCATGTCAGTTAATTATGAGGCGACAGCTAGCTAGATAAAAGAAAACAAAGACTGACCGTTTGGGTATTACATGTCTAGTGGTACTGTAGACATGTGAAAAAGGAAAAGGTGAATGAATGGTTCAAATCTTTCTCAAACCCAGACTCTCTCTCTGTCTCTCTGTCTTGCTGCCTCTGTCTCTGTTTCTCTCTCTGTCTGTCTCTGTCTCTGTCTGTCTGTCTGTCTGTCTGTCTGTCTGTCTGTCTGTCTGTCTGTCTGTCTGTCTTCTTCTCTCTCTCTCTCTCTCTCTCTCTCTCTCTCTCTCTCTCTCTCTCTCTCTCTCTCTCTCTCTCTCTCTCTCTCTCTCCTCTCTCTCTCTCTCTCTCTCTCTCTCTCTCTCTCTCTCCCTCCCTCCCTCCCTCCCTCCCTCTTTATCTCTCTGTCTCTCTTAGTATTCTAATTAACGTAATGTAATATCCTAGAAAGACAAACGTCTGCATTCGATTGCCAAAATATTGGTGGAGGTTTTTATTTTTATTTTGGATGTTTTTTTTTATTCCTGGCAAGACCTCTGGGCTTTGCCAAATGTTGAGATGCTGTGTATGCAACTTGTTTGCTCAAAACAGTATTGCACAAAACAAAAACAAACGAAGCAGATAGCAAAACCCCACGCCATTCCCTCCACACAAACAGCACATCCTAAAGGCCAGGTCTGTCTGTTTCAGGTCCCTGTTATGACCGGTCCATGGACAAGCGCTCAGACCGATGCGGTTCTCCCTTAGCGGCCAAGAGAGGCCTGAGCTCCAACCACACCCCAGAAACCAAGATCCTGCCTCTCAGCAGTTTCCGGGAGCCGGAAAACCGCCGCCTGTACGTGAACATGAAGATGGCCATGAACGACAGTTCCGGCCTGCACCCCTATTTCGGAGACAAGGTCCACCCGTCCTCGCTGAAGCGGACTCAGTACAGCAGCCCCGCAGCCAGCCTGAGCAGCAGCAGCAGCAACAACACCAGCAGCAACATCAACAACAGCCATCCGCCTTTTAGCCACGGAGGCAGCAATGTGGGGGTAGGGGACAAAACTCTACCCCAGCGTGCCCGCCCCTCCCCTTCCTCCGGACGTCAGGTGACCTTCAGCACGTCACTGCCTCGTTCTGATCTGGGCCGGAAGTCGCCGCGCCCTCCGGCTTATGAACACTTGCTTCCCGATGGAGCTGGCACCTATACCAGCTTTTCGCGCGGGATTGATGACGACGACGGTGACGTCATGGCGTCTGGGGGTACCTGGGTGACAATGTCGATGCTCACGAGGAGACGATCTCATGAGGGTTTTTTCCTTCAGGAAAAAAAGTATCAACTGTGGTGTACGTTGCAAACTCATTTTCTGGTGTGTTGTTCCTTCATCGTCTCATTCCTGTAACTGGTTTTTTCGTTGTGGTTTACTTTCGGTTTTGCTGGAAACATGAACTGATGACAGTCACAGAATATCGCTTTTTTTCTTCATCTACGATCACAGCTTTTCTTCAAGAAGGACTAAAACACTTTTTTTTTTTCAATGAGAGGAGAGCTGAAGAGCTCCATATAAAGAGAGAGAGAGAGAAGAGAGGAGAGAGAGAGAGAGAGAGAGAGAGAGAGAGAGAGAGAGAGAGAGAGAGAGATAGCATACTATAATCTATGTGTATCTTTGTCATGTATAACATGGGTTTGATTTTGTTATGATGTTTAAATATGTCATTTAAAAATTGCCAATTTTGCTGTCAAAAACATAGACAAAGAATATAAACAAAAGGCAGTTACATTCACAACAGAAGCATGTTCAGCTGCTCTCTATCCACAAACTGTAAATAGAACCTACAAAGAAGAAAGCGCTTTTTACATGATATTGAACTGTTCTTCACACTGTCATACTTCGGAGTCATGCACCATGATTTGTAAGAACATTCTAGAAAAAAAAGGGTGATGCAAGTATAGTTGCTGATTGTTTTTGTTTTCACTGTATCGTCACTAATACATAGGGGGATGAATATATTTTATGAACTATGAAAGCATAATGCAGCAAAAACTAGCAAGCCATGCGCGTCTAAAGAGTATACATGACACGGCATCGTTGAGTGCATGACGCCATGTTTCCTTTTTATCTCCGCGGTTACTGAGATTTATGGATTTATGACCACGGTCGAATGACTATTTTGTATGCTATGTTACAGTGTCATTGCTATTTAACAACAGAAAACGTATAAATCACTACTGATCTAGGTCATGTACTACAGTTTTTTATGCTTTCTTTCTTTTTTTTTTTGCTTTGTTAATGACACTACTAGCCCATTACCACAAAACCCACTACTCTTACTACTTCTACGACTTCTACCTCTAATTACCCCCACTACTACTACTACTACTACTACTACTACTACTACTACTACTACTACTACTACTACTACTACTACTACTACTACTACTACTACAACTACTACACTACTACTCTACTACTACTCTACTAGCTACTACTTCTACTACTACTCTACTGTACTACTTACTAGACTACTACTCTACTGCTACTCTACTGCTACTACTACTACTACTAACTACTACTACTACACTACTACTACTGTCTATCACTTGAGACGACTATCACATTTTATTTCTGAAAAAAAATCCCAGATAAAGCGGAAGTATTTTCTGTGTTTTTCGGAGGGGGGGGGGGGGGAGGGGGGTAGTGTTTGGCATGGAAATGAAGATGTTTTATATTATGTTTCTTTTGATTTTGGTTTTGGATTACATTTTTCGTTGACAACTTTTGTTTGATTGCAGATCAGCACTTTTCGATCGCAGAAAATCTAGGTTTATTTGCTGGCAAGCAATCGTGTTGCGGACTTTTTATTATGAGGTCTTTGTTCCTTGTGAAACCTTGTCACTGAAACTGTGGTTAATAACACGCTGTTTAGGGTTTCTCTCTCTCTGTCACTCTCTCTCTCAGTCTCTGTTCTCTCTCTCTCTGTCCGTCTGTCTCTGTCTCTCTCCTCTCCTCTCTTCTTCTCTGTCTTTCTGTCAGTCTGTATCTGTCAGTCTTCTGTCTGTCTGTCTGTCTGTCTGTCTGTCTGTCTGTCCTGTCTGTCTTCTCTCTCTCTCTCTCTCTCTCTCTCTCTCTCTCTCTCTCTCTCTCTCTCTCTCTCTCCTCTCTTCTCTCTCTCTCTCTCTCTCTCACCCCTCCCTCTATAATTTAATTGGCGTACTAGTAAAGGTTTTCAATGCCGAAGGACATAAAACTGCTCTGCTATCTGACAAGACTAACGAACTACTAATGCTGAAGAGGCAGTTGTTTAAGTAGTGATTTACTGTGCGCGCACACAACTCGCGCGCCCGCGCACACACGTGTTGTGTGTGTGTGTGTGTGTGTGTGTGTGTGTGTGTGTGTGTGTGTGTGTGTGTGTGTGTAGTGTGTGTGTGTGTGCAAGCGCGCGCTTGCGTAAGGTACACATATGTATTTTTTAGTTACTTATTTACAAATGTCCTAGAAAAATAGGTACAAGAACTTGAAATTTTCAGGTGCGTTTTGGTGCAATGTTGATTCCACAGATTGCGCGCTTGGTCCTGCTTTGAGTGTATGAACTCTTTTTATGTGGAAGCAATGAATTATGTTCCCCATCACTTCACATTTTTAGGCATGATAAGCCGATAGTGTTGCGAATAAGAAATCACAAATTGTTTTGAAATCATGTTTTTTATGGAAGTATTGTGGGCCATCGTTTTCAGCAACAATGAACAGTTACAGAATTGCATACGTGCATACAAGAATACCCCCTCCCTTCAACACACGCGCACGCGCGCGCGCTCACACACCACACACACACACACACACACTCACACCTGCACACACGCGCACTGTTTACTATTCTCAGTAAATTGATGGTTTTCTTTCTCATAACATTGAGCCAGGAACTGTTTATGCCACTGCTTAAAAGGAAAGAACACTTACGGCGTGTCGTCATGGTAAATGATACACACTGACAATGTGTTTGTTATACCTAGCCCTAAAAGTTGCAGAATGGCTGCCTTGGTGATTGACGCCCGTGTAGCAGGCAGGCTGTTGATGAAGGCTGCCTCTTTACTGTATCGTTGAAAGCAACCGTGTGCTTTTCCTTGAAGAATGAAGTCATTTGTGCTTATTTGCTGTCGGTTACGGACAAATTATTCGTCCAGGCCTACTCGCTGTTTGATGCCAGAGTAATGTTTTTACAAGATAACTTTTAGGAATAAATATGTTTTCTCCTTATCAAAAGCTAAGGACAAGCTTACCTATTTCAGACAGACGCGGCAGCTGTCTTCAGTTAATGGAGGATTAGTCAGTAATCATGTCCTAGGTTATGGCAGTTGAAGAACATTTTGACGGACAAACCATCTGTCGTTCCTTCATGGTTAAGGACCATCATACTTCCTTACTTAACACTGTGAATGACAAAATTACTGTTAAGGACAAATCCTCTTTTGTGGGTTTTTTAAAATGTCTTTTGAAGACGAGCCATCCACCCGTAGATGACGACATTTTTTGGACATACCATGTGAATTTAGCTAAAGACAATCAAAGACACGCTGTGTCCTATTTCATGAAGTTTTTGACCAAGCAAATATTGATTTGACATCAGTTGAATGTGATACCTGATCTAAATTTATGTCAGTTAAGGTCAAATCAAGTGCTGTTATTTAAGAATTATCAAATTAAAGCCGACCGTTTCAATCTAAAAACTGTTCAAGAAAACTTGTCTGGTTTAGAAAGACAAGCCATTTGTCATAGGTAGTTAAACACCCCCCATCCCCGTTATTTCCTCTTGGTATCGCTTCGCGTATTCTTCCGGACAGTGCAGACCACAGCTGCAATGACCCGATTGAAAGTCCACTGGAACGACAAGAACATCTCCGTCAGCTTCAGCATCAGACTGATGCGTTCCCTGATCATGTCCGTATTTATGTCCGCATGTGGAACGTGGACAACAACGGTAGATATTAAAGATACAGACAATGGAGATCAGATGCTTTCGCAAACTTCTGGATATCTCGTGCAGAGATCACATAACCAACAAGAAGACGCAAACTGAAGTGTTATGAGCACCTCACACAAACAGCTGAACTGGCCAGGACTGTCCTTACAGGGAACAGTACAGAACGGGAGACGAAGAAAGCGATGATCAGACAACAGCAGAGAATGAATAGGCCCTGAGTGGAATGACAAGCTACGGAAAGCGGAGAACCACGAGGAGTGGAGGAAGCTTGTTGCAAAATCTTCAGTGGAGCTCCAACGGTCGACCAAACTACAGGGTAGGTGTTGGTGAAAGTGATAGATAGTTGAATTTTTAAAAAAAATAGTTAAGTCCAATGACTATGTTTTTGCTAAGTAGGGACAATCTTCCAGTGAGTATTGACAATGGCCTGCCACACGTTATTATCAATCACCGTAAAGGACGTCATGTTTGTTCAGTCTTTCTACAAGTCTTAAAGACAAGCCGTCTGTTCTTTATTCCTGTTTATTGTACAGAGCAATCCTTTTGGTTTTCGCGTTATAAGATTTGGAATTTTCGCAATTAAGGACATCTCATCTGCTCTTTTTCTTTGTCTGTATATTGTCTTCAGTCTAAAGGCAAAGCACACCTAATTTTCTTGTTGAAGACAACCTGTAATGTATCATTTAAAGGCCATCTGTCTTCCCTTTTGTTGATTCCTAGTTTTAAAAAAAACACGTTATTGGTATTGACTCTTTGGTGAGTAGGGGGAGTAGGAAATGTCCTTTTTTCTTCAGTTAAAGACACGGCGTTTATTGTGACCCTCTGTCTGTTAGATACAAGCTGTCTGTCTTTAAGCCTTTGGCGGCGAGTCGCTTGTCTTTGTTTTCTTATTCCAGGACATATCGCCACGTATTGCTCCATATCAATTAATGACAAACCACTCTTGTTCTGTTAAGGACAAGCCATTCTTGGATCCCCCTTTTATTAAGGACAAGCTGTCTTCCTTTGTTTCCCAGTTACGGAGAAGCCGTTTGTTAACACTGATGGCAATCTGTTTCTTCTTATTCTTTGCCTACTGAGGAAGCACTCTAGTAACAGTAAGATCAAATTACAAAAAAACAATGAACAACAAATAAAAAAACAACAGCACCAACAACAACAGTAGAACAGCGTTATTATGTGGTTATAGTTGTCATTATATTATTGCATTGTATCGATATCATAGTATTGTATTCTGTACAAACTAAGTTAACAGTAAAGTGAACAAATCTGTGATCACACCTTATCTATTGAGTTTGTTGAATTGCCATAATTGTTGTGTTGATATTTGGTATCAATTTCTGAACTGTGAAAGATAAGTCCATAACTAAATGGTTTACAGGCATACACAGAGCAATCTGGACAATTTCAGCTCCCAGAATGGGTTTATATATGTTGTTTTTCTTAATTAATACCAGTGCAAACATTATGATCAGTTGTTTTAAAATGATTTGATTTGCTGCGTTATCGCTATCAATGTATCATAGCGTCCGATGCTTGTTATTGCAGATAACATTATTTGTTTGATAATGCTTTAAACTACCATGATGCACACTATGTGTACAACAATTTGACATATTGCAGCAAAAAAAAAAGATGCGCCTATGTGCTATACATTGGCGTGTGTAAGGGGTTTTGAGTTTAGTCATAAAATGTATTTATGTTCTTATACTGGCCAAGAAAAGCATGCACAAATAATAGATCGAATTTATTTGAAGAATGCCGTCTAGCTTTATTTTTTGTTAATAATGTCAATGTAGAAGGTCTGGATATTTTTAACTGAAAACAATACGTGTTGCCCGCCATTCCTCCGAGAGTTTTTACTGGCCTAAGTCCTTTACGTTTTTTGGTTTAACTGTTCTGAGTCCTATTTTTGCTGAATTTCATGAACTGTCCCCCCCCCCCCAACCAAGTCCTCCGTATCTCTACCCCCACCCCACCCCATGGGAATGTTGCTGAGTCATCACCAATGAAATGATCTTTAAAATAATTACGAGACAGGATAATATGTTTACACGTTCAATCTGGCCGTTTTATACTCTGTTGCTTATGTTTTATATATGGCTATATCACATATTGTTTTAGTGTTAAGTTTTGAGTGTGCATTTTTTTCTTCAGAGTAAGGGTATACCTTGGCTTATTCTGTTTTTATCCCCAAAACTGTTAGCTTAAAATTACCCATGTACCATACTTTTGTCTGTCTCTCCGTCGTTCTTTTTGTCTGTCTGTCTTTCTCTGTTTGTCTGTTTCTCTGTCTGTCTGCTGTCTGTCTGTCTGTCTATCTGTCTGTCTGTCTTCTGTCTGTCTGTCTGTCTGTCTGTCTGTCTGTCTCTCTCTCTCTCTCTCCTCTCTCTCTCTCTCTCTCTCTCTCTCTCTCTCTCTCTCTCTCTCTCTCTCTCTCTCTCTGTGCCAGTCTGTCTATTTGTACCTCTCTGCTTGCCTGCCTGTCTTTATTTCTATCTCTGATAAACGCGGCCTCTGCCGACCGCCCCCCCTCCCCCCGCCACACACACACACACACCGATGTTACTATGCGCGCTTATTAAAGGCAACTCCCCCCTCATTAAAACAAACAAAAAACAAAATATACCCGTCTCCTTTTTCTTCTAGAGTCCAATGCCCACAAATTGCGAAGAATACAAACAGGTGTAACAGTATTGAACAAAAACAAGTGAGCTTTTCCTTCTCGAAGAATTTTTAGCGATATCAATGCACATTAAATCAGAGGTTGCCCACGACATGGTAAGTTTAGTTTTACAACATCACCTAGTAAAAAAAAAAAAAAATTAAAAGAAATATAATGAGGTGTGGGGGGTTTTGTGTGTCAAACAGGAATGCATATAGAGCCCTTTTTTTCTTTATTTTTTACACAAAAAGAGTTGAACGCTGATGCAGATACGGAAGTGAAAACGACAAAAGTGATTTTTGGCAGACTTGTCGATTTTGCCTGCTTGTCTCCCATATTCTCCTGGTTGTTTTGTTTGTTATTGTTGTTGTTGTTTTTTTCTGAATTGCAGTTGGACTTGACATGTATGGTAGGTATGCTGTGGATACTGGCGAACAGTTCAAGTAAAGGTCACATCTATGTTTTATGCGGTGTTTTTTTTGTTCTCTTAATCAGTTGAGGATAAATATAATGCTTGTGAAGTCAGCTGTGCGGTAGTTTTTCTTTCAGGGGGAGCATCAAATGCGTATAAGGCGTCACAGAGTTCTAGTTTTCTTACCACACGCTCGACATCAAAATGCTTCGATTACGTAAATACCCTCATGTCTGTCCGTATCGTTATGGTTGATGGTTTATGAATTGTTGTCCGTTTTTACCATTCCATTTTGTTTGCTGAACATGGCAAGATGGGTGTCGTCTGCTTATTCCTAGTATGATATGAGAATGGCAGAAATACTAAAATGCCTGTGTAATGCGCATGACATCAGGGGGATAATTATGACGTGAACTGAACCCCTTATTTAAAGACGCGACGCGGCATACAACTCTATAACTGTCCATAACTGTGCATGTTGGCTATTGTTCTCTCTCTCTCTCTCTCTCTCTCTCTCTCTCTCTCTCTCTCTCTCTCTCTCTCTCTCTCTCTCTCTCTCTCTCTCTCTGCTTTAACTTACTTTTTTGGGGGGATGTGACATGGAATATCATGACCGTTTTCGTCTTTATTTTCGTTGCTTGTGGATTTTTCTTTTTTCTAGGGAAGGAAAGGGGGGGGGGGGGAGCGTGGTAATTTTCCTATCATTGCAGTTAACAGTCTTTAACCGCTGCAGACGAAGTTCAGCCGTTACTGCTTTGCTAAGTGAAGCCGTGGCTAGCTTTAAAATAAAAAGGAGATGATGTGACATTGGCTCGATCACTAAATACCAGTATGTTTACTGCTCCTAAGTGTGGCCTAGTGTGATGTCGTACACATTTGTTTTTACATGTTCAGGGACAAGCTGAATGATACCCCAGGTACGAATATAGAGCTCATTATATGCAAGCTCTTCCAGAGGAGGTGTATAACAGAAACCGTAGGAGTTGAGGGGAGGGAGGGCTACAAGCTGGAGTGTAGACGTATCGACCACAGGACTCACACGGCAGTCAACCCTACTGTACTGCATGAACAAAAATAATCATGGTGGAGGCAGTGCTGAATCCACATTTTCATTTTTTGGTGTGTTTTTTTAGACTACATTTTCAATGCTTCTTTGTGGGAAAGAATACATTCTAAAACTGGATAGTAAAATGAAAACGTGTGGAGCCTGCGCTAGCGATAGCAAGTGTGTGTGTGTGCGTGTGCTTAATTTCATTGTTGTTGTGATCGTTTTAGAATGTCTACTAATTCTCTCTACGTTTTCAATGCACGTACGGAGATGTTGAAACAGTCTACATGATAACACAGCATAGACAGACTGTGTTTACACGGAAGACCTTCCACATGTGGAGGATGTGGTAATATGTTCCTTGTAGTATACTGATTGTATGATAATCTAAACCGGGAAGAATCGGATTCCATCGAACGTTGTTCACGGGTAATGCTAAGGATAACAAAAGAGGCTGCTGCCACTGGTTCTTGCAGACCTTTCTCTACATGACAGCCACATAACACTTAATACTCAACAACTAAAGAAACACGCAAGAAAAGTATCAATATCGAACTAAAGAAAGGGGGGGAGGAGGTGGCGGGTATTTTGTTTGAGCCTTTTCTCTTGCCTGAGAAACTGAAAGTACTGTTGCTTATTTGTCGATCAGGTTGTGTTTTTGCTTATTTTATTTTTTGTTTGCGTAAGAGGGTAGGGTCTCGTTATTGAACACAATATATATATATATGTTACCTGTTTTTGTTTTTGTTTGTTTGGGGCTTGTTGGTTAGCATTTGAAAACAAATCATACGAAACGGGTTTTACACTTCTGTGCATTTCACTTTTTGTTTAGGGAGAACAATCAGAAATTTGTGAAAAGATCAGCACTACCAAAAACTGATAAGGAGTACAAAATGATGCAAGTCGGAAGAAGAAAAATATCTCCGAAGTTGGAATGTTGCCACCTTAATGGTGGGAAAAAAAGCCGCTTGCATACGCAAACTTTCTCCATTGGTTAGCGTGGAAGCTGCAGTCAGAGAATGGCAAAGAAGCAGACAACACAGTAGTTTCTAATCATCTACGAAGAGGCATGAATTGATTTTGGGTACCGGCACAATCGTAAAAAAACAACAAAAAACCGTGCATCGAAATAAACGAAGAAATTTAACAACAGCAACACAAACAGGAAAAAATGCAAACTTGACATGAAAAGTAGATGCGCGCAAGGGGTCTGCTAGCCCTTGGACAAACATA
>CM060326.1:36493721-36538721 GCA_030674155.1 Stramonita haemastoma | reverse complement strand
TCATGTTTTTGCTTTTTGGATTGTTTTTTTTATGAGGGGGTTGTTTTGGTAGTGTTTTTTTTTTCTTTTTTTGCATTTTCCATGCACAAGATATAATTATGTTTTGGCTGAATATCTTTGTTCGACGAGCGTCACATTGGAGGTTTGAAGAGAATGTACCGTTTATTACGTGTGCTTTGGTATGTGTGTGTGTGTTTGTGTGTGTGTGTGTGTACGTGCGCGTGCGTGCTTGTCTGTGT
The DNA here is from genome assembly GCA_030674155.1 of Stramonita haemastoma. NCBI lineage: Eukaryota > Metazoa > Mollusca > Gastropoda > Neogastropoda > Muricidae > Stramonita > Stramonita haemastoma. The sequence continues at coordinate 36,538,482 of CM060326.1, read as the reverse complement.
GTGTGTGCGTGCGTGTGTGGGGGAGGGAGGGAGAGAGAGAGAGAGGGAGGGAGGGAGGGAGAGAGAGAGAGAGGGAGGGAGGGAGGGAGGGAGAGAGAGAGGGAGAGAGAGAGAGAGAGAGAGAGAGAGGGAGAGAGAGAGAGAGGGAGAGAGATAAGGGAGAAAGAGAGAGAGAGAGAGAGAGAGAGAGAGAGAGAGAGAGAGAGAGAGAGAGAGAGAGAGAGAGAGAGAGAGAGAGAGAGAGAGAGAGAGAGAGAAAAGGGAGAGAGAGAGAGAGAACAAATATTCTCAAACAAAAACTATGATGCATTTAATGTCTTTCGATATTTTATTCATATTTTCAAGAACAGTTTAGATATTTCACACGTAGCATGTACCGCAAGGGTGTATCATACAAAAATCATAGCGCTTAACAAATTGGCTTACTAGTCCTACATGTCTCAATTCAATGTCTTCAAATATTTTTTTTCGATTGTTGGTAAAAAGCTGATGCAGAAAACCTTATCCTAAGCGTAAGCTTTAGTGTTTGTTTATCGGGAAATATGTTTTGAAAAAATGGAACTCAATCATGTGAATCAAGTATGTTGTAAGACTGTGTCATTTTTTTTTTAAAAACAAGAAAAGCTGGTTTTGTTATAGAGCAAAGCTTTGAATGTTTAATTTTTACAGTGCCCTATTACTCAACATATTTTTTAAAAAAAACATTTACACCAGGTTTCGTCTTCCTTGTCACAGTTTTTGGAACTGTATTCCTACCTTTCTTCACTTACTTTCATGGTGGTATAGGTTGTTGTACTATGGTTTTTTCCCCCAGTTTTGTGTTTAAACATCTAAAAACAAAATCTCCAATTATACTTGAGGCATCGATATCTGTCCACACTTATTCAATAAGACATGTAAACATTTCTCAAGCAAAAACATATTTAGGCCTTGAATTGATGCTTTAACCAAAATAAAATGTTGGGTGTGTTTAACTGAACAATGACTATGTCCTAAAATGCTGCTTATCACTTTGTAACAAAATTGCCGTTTAATGAATCACAATGGAAAAGGACTACCACAGAGACAGATGGTCAGCTCTGCTTTGATCTGTTAAAACCTGTAGCTCAAAATCCTTCAGCATGGTGTGTTGTTGACAATATTTTTAGGTATTGAAATCCTACTCTTGTGGCATTTTAAAAAGACTCTTTTTTTTTTAAAGAAAGCTGTTTTAATAATGGAATACTATTGATTTAGGTTACAAAAGCAATGCCATCGTTGTAGATTGTAAGTACTTTGTTTCGCTGGGGTCCGTGGAGCTGGAAGATGCATGCATATGTGTGTTTATTGATAAAGTGGTAAAGCGTTGTTGTGCACTGTAGCAGAAACAGGAAGAGGCTACACCGCCATACCGCCTTGCTGATTGTTGATTGAGATCTTTCATACGTAAGGCTGCCGTTTAAATTGAACATTCTCTTTTTACACAGAACTGACTTCTGAACTGTACTGTCCAATTCTATCCCATTTTTATGTTTAATCTTATAATACTGCACCATACCAAAGCGCTTTAGCGATGAATTCAGTCTGCATAGAAAATAGAGATTACTCAGCCTGTGTTTTATCATTGGTTATCGGATTTAGGTGTGGTACCCCTTTATGATATACCATCGACGTATTGCTTTGCTCATTGCCGTTTCCTGTTTTTTGATAGCTATCAGCTTTTCATCCCAGGTTACAAAGTAAGGGATGCCCGGAGCTTGCGGCATCATTGGTTATCATAAGAATATTCATTTTACCTCCAAGGACGTGTGTGGTGTGTGTGTGTGTGTGTGTGCGTGCGTGCGTGCGTGCGTGCGTGCGTGCGTGCGTGTGTGTGTGTCCATACTCCAGCTAGGTCGCCAAAAAGCTATAATTATCGAGATAATTGTCCAGCAGCTGCTGGTGGTGGTTTAAGTGTAAAGTGTTGATTTGCCCCTCGCTCTCCGCTCTCTTTCCTTCTTTTCCTCTTTGGAACATCCTTTTCGACTCATTCCACCCCTTGAAAGAAAGAAAAAACAAAAACAAAATCCATGATTATTCCATAAATTAAGCACAGAAATGACCACACAAGCTACTCAAATATTGTACAAATGTCACATTTTCTTCTTTTTATTTTTTACTGGAAGCTCTGTAAGTGTTAGTGGATATTCTGCATCTGCAATATAATCGTTATTTGTATCAAGTCTAAAAATAAAAAACCTTTTATGGTTGCGCCTGTGAAAATAAAGCTGTTGATTATATCCTATGGTTCCCCCTACCCCCCGCCTAGTCTAGTTTTCGAATCCCCCCCCCCCCTTACCCCACCCAAATACCTGAAGGAAGCTTGCAAGCGCGATATTGGAATTTTAAAGATTGATTTCAAATCTGCTCAGACCAACGTGGTTTACTTTGTGCAATGATGATTCTCACAGTGTCAGAAACAGGTGAAGAAGAACACACTAAACAATATAGCCTGAATCTATTCATGATACATTTACATGGGATAGTTTTTGCTGCATGGAGCTTAATGTTCTAAGTACCTGTCCGGCTATGTGTGTGTGTAAAAGGAATTGGTGCAGCATAGTTTCGTTGCTGTTGACATTGTTTGCTCTAACTAGGTTTATGACTTTTCTGAACTTCGATGGTGGCAGGCTATGTTCTGCTTGTATGCCTACGTCATGTTGTTTAGCAAAGTAAGATGTTGACACAACTGCCAGTTAAAGAGATATGGATGATGTGTGTGTGCGTGCGTGCGTGCGTGCGTACGCGCGCGCGTGTGTGCGTGTGTGTGTGTGCGCGCGCGCGCGTGTGTGTGTGTGTTTGTGTGTGTGTTTGTGTGTGTGTGTGTGTGTGTGTGTGTGTGTGTGTGTGAGTGGTGTGTGTGTGTGTGTGTGTGGTGTGTGTGTGTGTGTGTGTGTGTGTGTGTGTGTGTGGATGGATGCCTGGGGAGAAGTGTGTCTACCAGAGAAGATATTTCAGAGATAACTTCTATTTAAAATTCAAATGTTTTAGTTTATGATTTGGCCTTGCAGTGATTGTTTTACACTCCTGTAATATTTAAAACTCAGCACCCAACTCTTGTGTAATGTGCTGGCCCTTATCAACAACTGTATATGACAGCATTGTGTTAAAAATATAATTATGTATAACTATACCCGCGCTAAGTTTATGATGAAAAGTCAGTACCGGCAATAATAAAGTGTGTGTGTGTGTGTGTTTGCGCGCGTGTTTGTGCGTGTGCATGTGTGCAAGTGACAGTGTGTGTGCGTGCGTGCGTGCGTGAGTGTGCGGGTATGTATGCATGTGTTTCATAATTAATTTCTAGTGCCGTGGTTCCTTTACTTTACGTAGTTTCTAATGTGCACCAGACTGATTTATTGTCATTTCCGAAAAAAAACCCTGGTAGACCTTCAGACAGAATGTAGGGATGCAGGAATGCGGATAATCTAGGGGAGTCTTCTAGTGACACATCATCAGTTCCAGATCTGCCAGTAAAATTGTACTGAAAGTTATATCAATATAGACGTGAAAAAACTACTTTGAAAGACGTGTTTTATATCAAAAATCAAATGTTGATGCGATTCGTAGAGGTGGTATTGTACTGAAAGTTATATCAATACAGACGTGAAAAAACTACTTTGAAAGACGTGCTTTATATCAACAATCAAATGATGATGCGATTCGTAGAGGTGGTCTTGATTTGTTTGTTTTGTTGAAGTTCTTTTTCCCGTCACTGTTTTACAGATTGTCCTAAAATTGCTCAAATCCTAAATATCTCTGCCCTATGGGTGATACACATATGAGAGAGATTATGTAATATAGATATAGATATATAATTATACATAAGCATCATCTCTCTATGTCTCTCTGTCTCTCTCTGTCTCTCTCTCTGTCTCTCTGTATGTATGCATGTGTGAGTCTGTGTCTGTGTCTGTGTGTGTGATCACTTAACTATGGGAGAAGTAGACAGGGTTTTCTGTTGAATATAATGCTATAAAAAGCTGGATTAGTTTTCGAATTTACATAATGTACAATCTCGTATGTATAGTAAATACAATGTATGTACTTTTGAACAGGCGCAAACAAAATATGGTTGTGTGTACATCTCGTACACATACGGTATAAGTATCGTTTTGTCTACATCCCGTTGCTCTCTGGCATGACTGTAGTCATTGGAGCTTTTCTTCAGGCTGATTTAGGCCAGGTAAACTGCATAGTTATGTCACTTTTTGAGAATAGAGGAGTATTGTACAGAGCATGAGGTAGTAAATTTGGAACAGCAGGGGTTTTAGTAGTTGTTTTTTTTTTACACACTTGTTTGTTGTTTTGGTGAAAAGGTCATCTGAATGTATGTCAATCAGGAATTTATCATGAATCTTGAGGTAGTACCGAACAATCTCTTTTTTTAAACCGGCTTGGGGTCAGTTGTTGAAAAAAGTCTGTTCTTGTCGTAATGCCTGATCAGTAAACAGTTCAGATAACCAATGGCTTCCATGGGGGGCTGAGTTTTTTGTGTTTTTGCTTTTGGTATGTTTTAGGGATTGGGATTTTTTTGGTTTTAGTATGGAGTTGCGTGCAACATAAAGGCATACATAGATAGAGTGTATGTGTGTGTGTTAGTGTGTTGCTGTGTGCGTGTGTGTGTATGTGTGTGTGTGTGTGCGTGTGTGTGTGCATGTGTGTAAGTATGTGCATATGTTTGTGTTAGTGTGTGTGGAAAACTGTTATGACAGTCACGAACAACGTTTAAAAATTATGTTTACGACTGCAGAATTTTGTATTTGTTTGTTTCTTTGTTTTTGGCACGAGCCCGTTAAAGAAAAGGCGGTTTGAATATTTCCCCATTTGATGCATTTGCTCAGAACATGCTTAATAACATGATTTTACAGACTTCACTTTTTTGCGTTAAATCGGCATATAATGATAAGGTACCCACCCGTTTCAGATACTCAGCATATCCTTTCGCAAATACACCCCTGATTATTTTTTCTTAATGAATGAATAATGAAGTGTTTTTTTCTCTTTTCTGCAAACGTGTTGATAATCTGTGGGATTGCTTGTTTTTTACAGTGGGCCTGTGTGTTGTTGATGCGTTTGGAACTCTCCTTTACAGCTTTGTTGACTGTTATCGTTTTTTATCCTATGTAAAGCACATCTTAGAGAAGATACTTCAGCATCCACCACCACCACCACCACCACCACCAACCATCGCTGAAAGTTTGGTTACGGCCCTAGTCAGAGCATCGTAATGAAACAGTCACTGTTCGTGTAGCTATACTACATAACTACTGTTGTTCTTAGCTCGTTCCAAATAATTGTTCCGAAAGGCGTTAGGGATCAAACATGTTGTGACAGTCTAAAGTGTACAAATTATGAAATGACGTCGAGGGAAAGAACATCAGTGTTTTTGATAGCTACTCTAAAGCGTCACTTGAATCGGAAGTGACGAAACACAGAACGGTCAGAAGACTCCTTCCATGTTAAGTGTTAACGGGATGTGGGTGTCTCACTACCTGCACTGAGTTATTAAACAATGCAGTTATTGTAAACAAAGTAGGGTCAGGTTGTGCAAGGGTGGTTGTACAGTAAAAAAAAAAAATCAAAAATCAAAAATCAAAACAAAGAAAAAAAACAACTATAAAAAATCTAGCCATCCAGAATATCCACAATTACTTAACTCAAAGATTACTGGTTGTAGATGTGCATTTTGCCGGTTTTTGAACATCACAATGCTTATTATATCAGGTGCTGCCTCACAAACAGGGAAGAAAAAAGACTAAACCCAGCCGGTTAGAATGACAAAAGCTGTTTGTACATGTGAATGGTTACTTAGTGAGCCATATATGTTATGTTATGTAGTAATGGACTAAAGAAATATCAATGAAACAGTATTCGGTTTTATGTTGTATACCTGAGAAATAGCGCGACTAAAGACTGGTGTATTATAGCGTAGGTGCGAAGAAATCAGTGTGAGTTTAGATTCTAGTTCTTGAGCACAGAATCAGTTGGTTTCCATGTTTTAATGTATTGTTAACTATGCTCTGTTTTATTTGTTTGTTGGTTGGTTTATCTTTATTTTCAATGATATTGTGTTCCATTAATTGCCTGATATGATTGCCTGCATTACAGACTTCCCAATGTTACCTAAATTTTCTGCATTTTTCGTTTGTTCATTCTTTTTCTTTGTTAAAGCACGTTGGACTATGTTTTATTGTCCAGAATTCAACATATATTTTGCCTGCGTTTTGTTTTATTCTGGGCGACCAGGTAGTTGAACTATAACCTCTAGGTGGACACAAGTTGTCCGCTCTGTACTTTTGTTTGAGACCGAACCTGATTTAATTGTATAATTTTGTGCTGCTTTGAAGTGTTTTCGGTGGTGGTTTTTTGTTGTTGTTGTTGTTTTTTCTTTGAGTTGGTGTACACAGAATACGGGATAATAAACTTCTGCACAATAGCTTGAATCCTGATAAATGGTTTAGGTTCATTCGCCTGAGGAAATGAAGTCTTTGGGGTACATATTTACTTTTCTGACAGAGCTGGCTAATTGTGTAGGGGGTTGGGTGATGCTGACTCTAATCAGGAAGTCGGTGTTGATGTGAGGTGTCTAAAACAGGATAAAGCCACAGCCCTGGTACGGCTCATTGCCATCGCTGTGACTGTCGACAGCTGGCAGTGGTGATGCTCTCTTCACTCTCTTTCTCTCTGTCTCTCTGTCTCTCTGTCTCTGTCTCTGTCTCTCTCTGTCTCTCTGTCTCTCTGTCTCTCTGTCTCTCTCTCTCTCTCTCTCTCTCTCTCTCTCTCTCTCTCTCTCTCTCTCTCTCTCTCTCTCTCTCTCTCTCTCTCTCTCTCTCTCGTACACTGTGTGATGTAAGGATTGCTGGCAGTATATAATGCCAGAGTGTTCAACACTGGTAATACACCTCTGTGGTAACTGCAGATACAGGCATATATAAATATATATATATATATATATAAATTTATATATATATTATATGATAAATTTATATATATATATATATATATATATATATATATATATTATATGTTCAGCGTTTGATGCACGCATGTAATCAAGTTTTCCGAACAGATTTGTCAAACAAAGAACATTCGTTTCTGGGCCATTTAAAGTTCAGTTACTAATGCGCATAGAACGTTTTGATTTCTTTTTTGTAATTGTTTTATTTTGTTTTTATACTTTACTAGGAAACTGCGTTTTAGTTGGGGTTTTTTAAGTGTCTGTCCAGATGTTCTGGCAATAGAACAATGGAACACTTCTACAACCCCTAAGTGTAGTGGAGTGTAAAATAACAACTAATGTTACTGCAACCTGACTGGAATATATGATGAACAAGAACACAAGATTTATTGATCTCAAGTTTGACAAATGGACACATCTGTGCGCTCACATTGATTTTACCTATCTTTCAGGGTAGTAATAAAGAGTTGACACAGAAAGCAACACATGGACAAACCCCTGTACAGAAGGCAAGCTTAAGTTGGTTTAGATGCTCATTGTGTGAAATGGCCGCATAACAGCACAGTTTAACCAGATGCAGATATTTGCATGGAAGATAGGAGTGGTCTTGTGATTTGAGATTCTACAAGTTGCAACCGTGTGATCACGTCAAAAGTTGACGTTATATAAACATCTTTGATTTTTCTGCCGGTTTTGTGTCATTGTTTTGTTTGTACTACTGTCGTTGTTGTTATAGCTGGATTTATTAAAAAAAAAAAACTTTTATTAGCACAAATGTTCTTTGGTACGTTATATCATTATATCATTCACTTAATGTGCTTTGACCATTCCACTTGCAAAAAAGGTGGCAGTCACTTCTTTTGTGCTCTGTCCCTAGGTATTATTTTTCTGTGTAGTATCAAACAGTGTAATATAAATTGAAATGTTAGGGTATATGCTCTCTACAAGGTTTACAAAGACCTAGGTTTAGTTTACAATCCATTTTAAGGGTACTTTGCTGTAATTATGTTCCAAACAAAAGTTCATTCCTCAGATGTGTGACTATCGAAGCTAGTAATCATTGTCTCACTGTGACGCGAGAAACATGCTGTTAACTGACGTTGTTATGAAATTGAATCACATGTTGGCATGCTTTCGTTTGTGGTCATTAACCTTATGGATTACTGGCTTGTGACATGGGGTTTGCTTCAGACCGACATGTTTTTGTTTTTTACCAGAAAAAAATCATTTAAACTGAGGAAAAAAGACATGGTATTGTTGTTTGCTTTCTAAAAATATTTTTAATTTAAAGAAATATTAGTAGAGAGATATGTTTAAAAAAAAATGTTTTGCCTTGCTCACTCTATGTGTGTGTGTGTGTGTGTGTGTGTGTGTGTGTGGTGTTTTGTTTTTTGGGGGTTGGGGGTGGGCATGCGTGGGTGTGTTTTGTTGTTTTGGTTTGTTTGTCTTTTAAGTAATAAAGTAATAATATATATATATATAATATATATATATATGACATATATACACATTAAGGATATCGATTATATATATATATATATATATATATATATATATATATTATATATATATATATATATATATATATATATAAATGCATTTGCACGCGTGTGTGTGTATGCCCAACCTATTTGTGCATATAGCGTTTTCTGCGTATCAGACGTAATTATATCCCACATGCTTTTGTATCATTGGCTCTGAGAACAGCATGCATCTCCTCCTGATGCTGTCCCCTGCCCTGATAGCCTTCCTTGTTTCCCTGTTCAGAGACCTATGTTTTGTTGACCCCCTTTGTGTCTCTGTAGTCAGCCAACCCTATTAGTACTGGTGAGTCGTGTCATATTTTTTCAACATAGCATGATGCTGGGTGACACTCTTTGGCCTACTTTTTTCCCAAAGATAAAAATGGTTATCATAGACCTTATTATATTTTTTGTCCTAGCCTGCTGTGAAATCTCAATGTAAAGGTTGCCATATATCATGTATAGTACGTGACAGAGAGGCTTTTTTGCATCGGAAAATATGTTGTCTACGTTTAACACGGGTTGTCATGAACTTTGTAAAATCTCTTGGGGGATTCCATAGCTGATTATGTAGTTTCAGCAACAGGACCCTTAAGAGACTTTTTCTCCAGCGTTTTATGAATCATGGTTTTGAATCAAGTGCGGTTTGGTCACTTTCTTTTTTCAAACTGAATAAGTAAAAGAAACATTTTTTTACCGTCTCAAAGTGGATCAGGCTTGGTCTCAGATATAATTGTTACGTTCCATACCATAAAGAGCAAGACATGTCCCAAGTTTCCCAATGATCTTATCAGCGTGTCTCTCACAAGTGTCATTTTTCTGTGCTCAGTTGCTTGTGACCAGAAGTTTATTTTCATTAGAATTTTTGTGCTGGGATAAACGGAAGACAAAGAATATCGAGAAAAGTGTTGATATCTGCGAGCTAGCACTTGGACGATAGCATGCACAACTTGCTGGAAAAGTTTTATTATGAAGTTAATGGTGTTTTAGTGTATGGTTTTCTCTCCCTGAGTGTGTCGAACTGTCTGCGTGTTTGTCCATCTGTCGCTGCCTATCTGTCTCTTTGTCATTCTCTTTCTTTCTCTCTAATTCCTTCTCTGTCTCTCTGTCTGTCTCTGTCTCTATCTTTGTGTCTCTCTCACGCGCGCCTTATTTATCTGTCTCTCTCTGTTTCTGTCTGTCTTTCTCTGTTTCTGTCTGTCTGTCACCATCTCTCTCTTCGTGTATATGTGTCTTTCTTTCTTTCTTTTTCTTTCTTTCTTTCTTTCTTTTCTTCTTTTTTTCTACATCTGTCTCTCTCTGTTTCTCTGTCTGTCTCCGTATGTCTCTCTCTATGTCTACCCCTATCTCTCTCAGTCTCTCTCTTTCTATCGATATGTATATTGGAATTAGTTATTTACAAAGTTGAATCATATTTTTAAGGATTAACAATACTATGGGTCGTGGCTACTGCATTGACTGTAGGCTGTCTTTATTTCAATAGTAAACTGTTGAGAAATAGAAACAAACATCTCATACTTGTTTGGGTTTTTTTGGTATGAAGAGATAATTGTCTTTTTTTTTAATTGGCTGGGTTTTCTTTTGGAAATTCTTTGTTACCATTGTCTGTTACGCGAGCTTAGCTCAGCTTATACTCCCAATGTGCACAAATATTTCCTTCAAGATGTATGTCTCGATCTGATAAATCTAATCAGCAAAATTAAAAGGTTATGAAATTAAAAGGTCATAAAATACTTTGATTACCATTTTATATGTTGCGCATGTAATGCTATTGTTATTTTAAAGTTAAGGCCTTAAAAAGTCAGATGTTTATCATCGCTCTCTTATCTGATTTCTTTGAATTTTTTTATGCATGTGATTTATACAAAAATTATATTTATGCTGCCTGACTTCTTTGGAGTATTTTGCCTGATATTATAAGATACCATATTATCTCCAATTTACAACGGTTGGATGCTTTGGCTCAGTATCGTTTTAAGCAGCTCATTTTCTTCCTAAAGGATTTTGCAAAACAAACAATTGATCACAATGATAAGTTATTTTGAAAACGAACGATGAATAAATAAAATGTTGCAAAAATGGGAGAGCAACTTTCTCCACAAAAGCACACAAGAAATTTTAAGGCCAAAGTTGTAGAAATGGTTGTAGATAATTATGGTGCTGTAGATTATTTATTTCTAAAGATAGAGGGGGGGCATAGGGAGGGAGGGAGGGGAGAGAGAGAGAGAGAGAGAGAGAGAGAGAGAGAGAGAGAGGGGGAGAGAGAGAGAGAGAGAGAGGGCCTGGTTGAAAAAAACAAATCTAGGGATGGGGGGGGGGGGGGTTGCTTTTTAAATAATTTGACTTTTTTTCGATACCAGACTGGTAGGAAAAGTACAGAGTAAACAAAGTAGACTGGCAGTTTTTGCAGCAAACTGCGAGGTATGCCAGACACCATCCATTTAGCCAGGGCAGGGTTCACATCTTTTGACGATATTTTTAGCCTCCATAAAGTAGCGAACTAGGTCGTAAAAAAAAAATGAAAATCTCAGTTGTGATTTTGTAAAAGTATTTGATTGCTTTTGTTTAATTTTGTTGTTGTGAATGAGCTCGTGCGTGCGTGCGTGCCTGCGTGCGTGCGTGCGTGTGTGTATGTGTGTGTATGTGTGTGTGTTTCACAGTTGCTAGCACAGTTGCAACAGTTGGTTTTGTATGTATTTTGTGCACAGTGTTTGTGCACTGGTATGTTTTTTGAGCGTTCATATTATACTGGTTATGTTCAGAAAAAAAAAAGTATATACACATAACAAAGCATTCAGAGAGAAAAATATGTTATTTGCATGTTTTGACAAAAATATGTCATATTGCATTACGTAACAATAACGCTGGTTAAAAATATACAACAAAGGACATAGCTATGAAAAAAAAATCTCCTAGTGATAGACACTTGTCAGCTTTTAACAATCTGTTCACTTTTAAAGATGATCACATAGTTTGGAGAGAAAAAAATGTCGGGGTGACATATGTTGTGGCTGATACAGCCTACTTCTGAGCATGTTTTGGTCTTTGTGTATGTAACCGATACGATTTGATCATGTTACACTTGCTTGTTCCTAGTTGTAGGTTTTCAGTACATGGCCAGCAGTAATTGAACTTTCCCTTGAATTAACACCAATGCTGACGTCACTTCCCAGAGAGTCCTTCAGATGAGACTATAACCAAGATCCTGTGTGCAAACGTTGGCAAAATATCTTGTGCATACCTTAAAACATGTTCCACCTTGTCAAAGAGTAGGCCTTTGGGACTAGAAGTAATAAGATGATAAGAATATTCATTCATTAGCCGTAAAATTGGATTGAATTTTGAAACGGCTCAAACTACATGTTTCGTTTTTATACTCGTTTACTTTATTTCATATCATTTTACTTGCTCTTCGCAAAGTAAGGTTAAACAGCGTTTAGAAGGGTTACCCTTTTAATGGGTAACGGTTTGGGGGCCTTTATTTCAGTAAAGTCCCTGATCTGTAAAATGTTAGTGGATACCTGCCCTCTACAGGGTCGATCAGGGAAGGTAAAGCAGTAAGGAAGAGGGGATGTGGCACTGACCCTAGAGAAGCTGAGTTCTCTGACACCACAGTCCCCAACGACCCCATAGGTTATGGCAACACCTTTACCTGTAGCTTACTGTCCCTTGCTATTGGGTGCATAATATCTGAATGCGGACGAATATGATTGAATATTATTGATGCATGTATTGAAGCAAAAATACAAGTTATAATTATTCTTACAAATTATCCATAAACCTATAATTTAACAATTGCATTTATTCTTTATTCTTAGAATTTATCCACGAGGTTATAATTTAACAACTGCATTAATTTTATTCTTTGTTTAGATACTTTTGTTCTTAGTGATCTATTTGTATGTAGATTTTTAAAGTATTTGTTGATTTTTTTCTTCTGGGTTTTGGGTACGTTTCGTGTGGCTTTCGTGTGCTAAATTCATAAAAGGTAGGTAGGGGTGTTAGACATCTGCCCTCTTTTGATACATTTTATAGTTTGACTCTTGATTTCATCTATTTTCATTTATTTAATATCTGTGCTTTTTAGAAAATATATTTGTACAATATTTTCATTTGTTTAGCACCATGTAAGAAGCTGAAAAGTTTGGAATCTGCCAATGAAAATATCTATTAAACATATCTCAATGACGAGGGGTATCGAAAACACATCCATAAACGACTCTCTATGTCTGGCATATACATCGGGGAAAAGAACATTAAATTCCTCAAACATTTACCTGCTGGCTTTTCTTTGTTTTTTGGTTTGTTTGGTTTGGTGGGATTTTTGTTTTATTTTGGATTTTTTTCAGGTTTTTGTGGGATAGCCACAAACGCATTGATTTGTGTACGCAATCCAAAAAATAGCACAAAGCTAGATAAAACATTGCCTAGAGTAGAATCGTAGCCCACTGATAGGTAACAGGTTTCTTATGGTCAGTTTTATTTCATTCCTCCGCTAGAGCTCCAAGGTTTATCAGTGGTGAGATTTTGCATAAGCGACGATTTTTTTAACACACGCTCAGGGGGGAAGCAACATGATATGATCAACTAATAAAGTAGGATACAATGCCAGATTACCTATAATCAAAAAGTAGTAGAAGGTAAAATAACAGACTGCCTGTAGCAGAAAAATAGACCACTGTCCAGTAAAAGCGGCCTTTGGTAAATTTACAAACATTTGCAGAATCAAGTTTACCAACAGACTGCCACTCTCAAACTGGAAATCACCTACAGTCAAAAAGAGGTGCTGCTTGATTGCAAACTAGAACAGATTGTGTGAGAGTAAAGAGAGCATTGCTTACAATCAAACAATTCATAATCTAAAAACCAAACTGGGTATTGCTAATAACTAGTGCATAATGTAAACCAACTTAAACGTTCTCAGTCTGGTTCTCAAAGCATTCTGATACGAAAGACTTTTACGATGAACGCACTTCAAAACTGATTGCACCTTGCTGATTCTAGCATTTGGTTGAAATCTAACACTCACAGAATCTGTGTTAGTAAAGTGTACATGTAATGTCATTTTGTGATGCGATAAGAGCGAAGTCTTAGCCTGAAATAACCATATCTTTTCCCGAAAACATTTATACTGTTTTTGTGGAAGGTTTGAGCGGAGCTAGTGTTTCGGTTTTAAGTTCTAGACCAATTTGGTGACATTTGATCTGCTGAGGTGGAGGTGGGAGTAAGGATGAGAAGAAAAAAAAAAGAGGGAGAGTCTAATAAGAGAAATGTAACCAAAACTGAATAACGAACAATAAATTCGTTTTGAAATTATATCGTACAAGTGAACGAGAGCCTTGAGTAGAAACAATACCGTTGCTCGCTTAACATTTATAGGGCTTTTCGAACAGCATTTTTTGTTACGATCATTCATCTGGTCCCTTGAATGCTGTGTATTTTGCACGATTCTTGAAGAACAAAGCCTTAACGTCTTTGTTCCAGGTAAAGAGTTGTGGCAAATATAACTTCAGAGCGAAGCTTATGTTAACAGATATCGCAGGGCATCTTTTTGTAAACAATTTGACGTTATCGTGCCTGTAATAATTGATTTAGTGCTTTTGTTTTCTTGAATAACTTTTTGAATTCCTGTTTTGTTTTTGTAGCTCGCTTTATAGCATTTTGGGGGGAGAGGGGCAGGGGGGGGGGGGTGCTGCTTTTAGTTAAGTATAATTTCTTTCCTTTTCACATAGGTTTAAGCAACAGGAAAAATAATGATCGGGTAACACATATGTACGCATAACACAAAATTGTTTCCTTTTGATTGAATTGAAAGTCGGGGTTTTTTGTGATGCTATAACTAGCTATAGATATATTGGTTCCTTACGTAGCATGGGATTTTATGCTGTAATAAGGTTAATGTACACATAACAAATTCCTAAAACACTCCTCTCAAATATTGTATTTCTTGTAGTTGTGTGTCTCTTTTCAACATGTTTTAATCCGATGTAAGGCATATACTACCTTAAAAACTAATTATCTTGATTCTCAAATTTTTTGTTTAACATAAAATTTTGTTTTTTTTTCTTGTTTGTATTCCTGCTATGCTTGCCTAGTGGTTTGTTGGTTTATATATAATATATATATATATATATATATATATATATATATATATATATATATCCAGTCTTTGCTAACACCTGCATCCCAAAAACTAGTGAAAACTAACCAGATGTACGATTTCATTGTAGTTTGTTCCTGTGTTCTGTGATAAATCTTTCATATCTTCACGTATCTTTAAACTTTCACAAAACTGCTATCACAACACACATAGGTTTTTATTTAAGACATTCAAAGAAAGTAGGAAAGGAATTACCAGTAACAAATCAGAGTTTCATCCGACTTGAACATTGCTCTAAATTTTCTTATGGTTAAAATTTGGATATCGTGGAAACAAAAAGAATGTTATACATCTATTTTCTGACAAGTGAAGCAGAATAGTATTTAGTAGATCTCAAATAAAACATAGTTACGAAAGAGAAGTTGGTTATTTATATCAGTAAGTCTAAATTAGAAGCAATGGCACCTAATGTTGACGAATATTGTCATATATTTTGTGGTGGGAGATTAGACTATACCCTTTTTTCCTCCCCGCGTGTTCATGTTCTTTTTTTTCTTCTGATTCTGCGTATATTATCATCGAAAATAATTAAGTTGATTTTTTTCTTATTGTTGTTCCCTTAGATTTGTTGTAATGATAACTTTACTCACATGATCTTTATGTGCGTTATAGTCGACAGATCAACAGCTTATTTTATTTATTTCCTTTGATATGTTAATGATGACATGAATGAATGTATTGGAACGTTTCGTGGCCTTTTTTCTGATATGATTAAAAAATGATCAACAAACAGCTAGTACAAAAAATATCACAGATATGACAGTGGTGTATGGTACAGTGTCGATGTTCTCCCAGTGATGAAATCACTGTAAAGAGGTTTGTGTAACAAAGGTGAATGTAACTTTAGAAAACAGCAGAGGACCACTGTCATGATGATTTTAAGACTATCCAGCAATACAACAGAGACATGATTTTCAAGAAATATAAAGATATAAATGAGAAGATTTTTGCTTTTTTTTAAAGTCTGCCAGTGGAATGACAGCTACTCCTACCAAAATGCTATAAGGAAAAGTATTACCTGTAATTTACAAAAACATGTTGCTTGCAATAGATTCCTCTACTCAGTAAATGACACGACATAGTTTACATTTCCAGTGAATGTTCCGCGTGCAGCTTTTTTTTTCCAATAGTTTTAATAAAAACATATGGTTTTGATTGAATATATACATATATATATATATATATATATATATATATATATATATATATATATATATATATACCCAAGTGTGTTTCTGTGTCTCTGCTTGTTCCTTAGCGTTCTTGCGCGGGTATTTTTCCATGTCTCATTCCACGTGATCTTGATTGTCCAATGATATTCTGTGCTTCAGGAGCTAATACTAACTTGTGGTCAGATAGATGTTGTGGTGTGTATGTAGGGACGGACTCGTGGAGTCTTTTGTACATTCATTGTTTTGCTCTCAGAGCGGCCTGTTTTTAAGCAAAACCGTTGTAGCTCATCGGCGATAATTCTTCTCTTTTTCTGTTATGCTCTACTGTTCTTATTTTCTATGTGGAGAAGCGTTGCTGTCTGTTCCTTTTTTGCTGTCAAATGTCAATAAAGATGGTTGTCAACTGTACACAAAGCCTTCAGCTGTCTGGTGGTAGTTCCACTTTCTTTCGTCTGAATGTCTGTGTCTCCAGTTTTGTGGTGTACGTGTTGATGTACGTGAACGTGTAGTGTGTTTGTGTGTGTGTTTGTGTGTGTGTGTGTGTACCTGTCACCACCTCTCTCTCGTCTTTGTCTGTTCGTCTGTCTGTCTCAATCTCGATCAGCTCTTTCTTTTCTGCCTTTTCCATCATTCTCTCACTGACATAACTTGTGTCTGTATATTCTCTCTCTTCTCTCCTCTCTCTCTCTTCTCTCTCTCTCTCTCTCTCCTCTCTCTCTCTCTTCTCTCTCTCTCTCTCTCTCCTCTCTCTCTCTCTCTCTCTCTCTCTCTCTCTCTCTCTCTCTCTCTCTCTCTCTCTCTCTTCTCTCTCTCTCTCTCTCTCTCTCTCTCTCTCTCTCCTCCCGTATATATATATATAATTGTGTGTGTGTGTGTGTGTGAGACTGGTGTGTGTGTGTGTGTGTGTGTGGTGTGTGTGTGTGTGTGAGACATGTGTGTATATATATATATATAATATATATATATTATATATATATATTATATATATATATATATATATATATATATATATCACATTGTAAAGAAAAAGCTAGACACCTTCAGCAATGTTGCAAAACTTAAGTTTAAACCTCTTGCTTTCCTTTGTACTGCTTTGTTCAGTTGTGGTGGCTCTGCAATGAAAACTTGCAGGATGTGTTAGGGTTTTTTGTTCTATCACTCTGCACATCAGTGCAGTCATGTCATCGATTCCGAAAGTCTGTTCTAGCTTATCAGTTCAAGGGTATAGAAGTTTTAAGCTTGCGTGTTTAAATCTTATCAGATGAATCTGTGTCCACATGGAGTCTGTGAGTAGCATCAAAGGGAGAAAACACTCTATGCAAACAACTCACCTTTACGGCAACATTGTACAACGCTTTCATTACAGTCAGATTGTCAGCCTGCTCAGTGAGGATGCTGGGAGCCTGTCAGAATAAACGGCATCCATCCGCACTTTCTGGTAATTCTTTGCTGACTTCCCACTGGTCTATCCCTCTCTTTATTTCTGCCATTTTATGTCTTCCTTGTTATCCCTTTCTTGTCTGTTTTCTGCCTTCTCGGTCCATTTTCCTGCCTTTTGTCCGGAAAGGCTTAACAGATAACAATTCTGTTCTGCACCTAAGTGGGATGACCCTGTCGTGACCTGCCAAGCAGTGCTACGTAGTTTTGCTTACAAACAATAATCTATATGTGCTGCCTATAGCAATTAGTCGATGAAGACGAAGAAGCATTGACCATATCCAAGTTAGTATCTATTTGCACGATGGGATTTTTCTTTATAAAATGATAGAAAAATCTTGCATAATCATAACACTTATTTACTGCAAATCATTGCCCGTGTGAACTGGTGTCTTACTATTCTATACACATACTGTTGGTAAGACGACATAATTACGGCTCGAGATGTAGGGATATGCTTGTGGGATAGGAGTAAATTTTATTAGTAAGATGCAATGCACATGATTATGCCATTGACATTGTTTTTGCATTTCCATCTTTTCAATGTGAGTTTTATGCTGATTTTTATTTGACCAGACTACTCCTCTGCTTACCTGGTTTTTCATCCAAGACTTTGTCATATGTTTGCTAAAATTGAACTGAGTTAGGAACTAGCAAGAACAAAATGAAACTGTACTCCAGTTGCTGGATACAGTCAGGTTTGGAAGTCACTAGCAACATTTTTTATGACAAGTTGATAAGGAAAAAAGATAGATAACAGCGACATTGTTATCCCAGGTTGATCAAAGGGACACAACGCGTAACAGTTACACGGATGTTAGGCACCAGGTGGCGTAATGCTAAGCAGTAGTCAGTCACAGAGCAGCATATTACAACACTTTTTTTACAGCCATTGTGTGCATGCGTATCCAATAATGTATGCATTCCGGTTTTTTTGCTGCCATACAGTATCATACTTGCGCAATGCATTACGCATGGACTATAGCAATGCGTGCTACCTTCAAGAATAGTCACTATTTCCTCACAATTCTTTCCCCTTACCTTCACCCTTCTATGGCTTTACTGATCAGGTCCCCTTTATTATATTCATCCTTTTATTCATCATGCCTTCCGAGTCGATATTTAAGTATTTATATATATTATATATATATATATATATATTATATATATATTATATCATATTATAATTACGTTTGTGATCGTTCTGCCACCAATGATGACTGTTCCTTTACGGTGTTCCAGTGCATCAGCCATGATTCTCTCAAAGAAGGTGTTGAAAAAGGTGGGCTAGAGTAGACAGCCCTGCCTTACTCCAGCTGTTGTTCGAAACCACTCTCCAATGTTGCTGTTGTAGAACACTGCATTGGTGGCCTTCTTGTACGGCTTTTTGGTGACTCAGATCAGGTTTGCATTGATGCTGTATAAATTCATGGTTGCCCACAAAGCTGCATACCACACCCTGTTGAATGCCTTCTTAAAATCAATAAATACGTGGTAGGGGTCTTGGTGGTGCTGAAGGTACCGCTCACAGAGTATTATGAGGTTGAATATCTGTTCAGTTGTGCTACGCCCTGCTCTGAAAACTGATTGTTCCTCAACAATTTTGGTCTCTGCTTGTGGCTTCAGTCTGTTCAGTATAATCTTCTGGAGTTTCCTTGTCATCTCCTACAGGGACCACATAAGCAAAGAAGACGTGCATATGAGAATCCAGCAAACCATAGGTCCCTACAAAAATCTTCTATCATCGTGTAAAGAGTGCAGATATTGATCTGCCGCGACTTGTACAACTTTCGGCGACGACAGCACGGTCAGACAGTGGGAATGTGGCTCTAAAAGAGGCTGCTAAATACTACATTTTACCGCTAGGGCAAAGTGCATGCAGAGGACGGTTTTCGACCAACCCAACGATACAGAACATCACACAATTACAGGTGTGGATCCAACGTTGTACCACGTCGCTGCGATGGCGTTCCGCTCGCAAGGGAAGTAATCTAATTACCGCCTGCCACATCGTAAGAGCGTAAACTTAAATGGTGGGCATGTCACGAGATAAAACAAACAAATAATACTGCAAAACAATACTGCAAGGCACTGTCCATGAAGGGAGAAAAAGAGGCAGACCAAGGAAGAGATGGGGGGACATCAGCGAATGGATAGGGCTAGAACTCAACAAAATTTGGAGAAAGGCAGAACAGAAAAAGGAATGGAGGTAACTGGTTGTCAAGTCTTCAGGGGTGCCCCCACTGTCGCCAGACTAAGAGATAGATGAATGGATAGATAGATATGTAGATAAATAGGTAGACAGGTAGGTAGGTAGGTAGGTAGGTAGGTAGGTAGATAGATAGATAATATAATCATATCAATGTAATGGGCATAGTTATCCGCTCAGGCAAAAGGATCATTAGATAAAAGGTTCACACACAATATTACAATCAACACACGTATTTAGACAGAGAATTCAAAATATGAATAACACGTTTTTCAATGCAAATGGTAAACATGATTAGACTATGGTAAGACATTCAGAGATTCGAATTCGGAATTCGGATTCTTAATCGGAATGTTTATTCATATAAAGGCCATTGCCCCTAAAGGAGGGTGTACAGTACATACACAATAATAATGAAAACACTAAGCATACACACAATATAAACAAATTTTACTGACTCAGAACTGATCGTATTTGAACGCCTTGTATATATGTAGATCAATATATTTCGGACAATACTTTCATTCGTAGATGCCAAAAGCAAACTCACGCAAAAATGGCAAGGGTATTTGTAAAATTTCAATGGTATCTACTAACATAGAGATAAATAGACAGAGAGACAGAGACAGACAGACAGACAGACAGACAGACAGAGATAGAAGATTTGGAAGAAAAGTGGATCTTTATCTTTTGTCTGTATCTTTCATTGTGTATTAATTTTGGTTCTTGTTTTCGTATGCGATATTCGCTAACCTCAGTATAACTATGATGGAAAATGAACAGAAAATTCAAAGGGATCTGGCGGAGACTCTTTACAGCCGAACTGCTGGCAGTGCCGGAATGGTGTTGTCTATCACTGCACTGTCCACATTCATGTGTTGATGTCGTCTTTCAACCTCTACAGTACAGCAAAGCAGGATCGAGCAGGAAACACGTTTGAAAACTTTGATAATGCATTTTTTGTTCTCTGGCGGGCTTTAGCCTTGGCGTGCTGTTATGCGCGCGCGTGCGTGCGTGCGTGCGTGCGTGCGTGCGTGCGTGTGTGTGTGTGTGTGTGTGTGTGTGTGTGTGTGGGGTGTGTGTGTGTGTGTGTGTTGTGAGCATATCACGATGCACCATATTTTATTTTTTATGTTCTCACGACTGCAGTCCCTCCCAAAACTGCTGGTTAATTTCTTTTCAGTTGTCAAAAAAACACCTTATTATCAAAAATCGTGTCTGTTTTTAAAAGTCCGCTTACTTTAACAGTATAAGAAAACTTAAGGGACAAAGTAATGGGAGAGCATATTTCCTGTTTTGTTTTACAGGCTGCTTCTGCGTATGTTTTACTCTTTGCAAATATGACTAATATGATGTAATTTGCGTTACATTTTGTTCTCAGTGTACAAAAGCATTTATCTCAAAGTAATAGTAGATGGGATAGCTCAGTGGTCAGAGCACTTGCTCTACCCAAGCTAAATTTACACAGCTTTGAGATTGTTACTTCTTCGAAATATGAACGTTCCTATGCTTTGGCTTATGTGCATTTACACACACACACACACACACACACACACACACACACACACACACACACACACACACCGCCGTCGCAGTTTACCCAGATGTAAATGGGTAGGCCTACCTGCCTTTTTTAGGATTAAGGAAGGTAAAGCAGCGAGAGGAGAGGAGATGGGTGCCGCCTTTGATATGCTGGCCCCTAAAGGAAGCTGAGGTCTCTGATGCCTCGCTCCTCAACGACCACATTGATTTGGTTCTTTCTACCGGTTTCCCTATTCATGCTCTTTTGTTTTATGACTAAAGTATTACAGGGCATAAGTTTATGGACATTAACGTGTTTTTATATTTATGTTTGATCAATGTTATCTAGCGGAAAGATTATATATATATATATATATATATATATATATATATATATATATATATATATATATATATATATATATATATATATTATATATATATATATGAGAGAGAGAGGGGGGGGAGATTTAATGACACAGTGTGTTGTTTATTTTGTGTGTGTTTCTTTCCTTTTTTCGGGTGTGCTGCTCCAATATCAGTCATTGGTGCATCAGTCACAGAGAAGCGAATCGGACTTGCAGGAAGTTTTCTAGCCAAATTGCTTGTGTATTGCAAAAGCTTACTTTCACTGACAGGAGTAATGTCTATTTTTGTTAATGCTGTTTTTCAACCGCTGCAATACAAGAGGGCAGGATGAACAAGAAAAAAAGATATTTTAATTTCAATAGATCATCTATTTTTGGTCTGTTTTTGTTTATTACATTAGTTGCGCATATCGTGCATCACGTCGTTTATTTTCACTCGGTGAATGTTCAGAGTTTCTCTTCAGAAGCCTCCAAAAAGCAACATACAAAAAAGCATGTTTAGTAACTGATGGCTTCATCGTCATCTTCATTTATCATTGTCGTCATCCTCATTATCATTATTAGGCCTACATTCATGATCGTCTCATGTTAAAGCAGCAGCAGAAGCAACAGAATCAGTAGCAGCAACAGATCAGAAACATGTTTACGTGCACAGCTGTGATCATAAGCCTCTTGCTTATTTTGAAATATCTACAGTCCCATTATTGTTCTTGTTGTTGCTATTGTAAAAATAGGCATTATGAGTGTCATTTCTAATGGTTTTGTTGAAATAGACATTGTTCATGTCGATTAGAAATCTAATGATTGTTGCAGTCCATTGTTTCGCAAACTATTATTATGTATGCATAGTGTAGAACAGCTGCACAAATTGTGCAAGAGTTCAGATTTCAGACCTTTTAACCATTTGTTTACGATAACAGAGAAGTCGATTATTACGTATAGATATAGATCATAATTATACATATAGTATATACATATATACATAATATACGTATATAAATATATATATATATATATATACCGTAAAATCCCTAGCATACGCCCCCCCCCCCCCCCCCCCCCTGTGCACTGATTTAGGGCAAAATTGGGGGGTGGGCGTTTGCTAGGGATAGACCCCTTTGCAGAAAGTAATTTTTGTGCTCAACCGTGTAATTGAGTGAATACAAACCCCGAAAGCATGTAAGTTAGGTCGTGTGAGTAGAAGTGAAGGAAAATAGAAAAAAAGGGACTTTGAGGCAAAGAAGGCCAACGAGTTCCATCGCTTTCCGTTGTAGGTCCTTGTTTTGCAATACCCTGCCGTCAGATCTTGCATCTTCCAGATAATGCAGCACACCTTGGTCGACATGTTCAGATCTAACTGCTGGTCCTTTTGACAGTTTACATTTTTGTTTGTTTTTTCCGTACTGCTGTTCAAGTCTATCTCTGTTTTCACTCAATTCCCTGATCCTCTTCCTATCCACAGAAAATTCACGGGCACACTCCGAAACATTCCCACCTGCTTCGTTATCCAGATACTGGAGGGCTTCCAATTTGAAAGATACAGTGTAAGACTGTCTCGGCATTTTGCAAAAATGCACAGCGAGATTCAAGAACCAACTTCCGGCCATCAGGAAGCGTTGTCAAAGTACCTGCACATCACTGACAGACAAAAGACGTCAGTGGAAAATGCATGACGTAATTTAATTCACTTTGTTGGGGATGGGTGGGAGTGAGGAGAGGGGACAAGGAATAAGAGAAAAGGAAACACAAAAAGGTAAAGAAGGGGAAAAAGATGACTTTCTGAACAGTTTGCACAAATCCTAGTGATAGTGAGCATAGTCTCTTTGAAAAAAGCAGGGTGGGTGTTTGCTAGGTAGTTACCCCTGTGCACAACTTTTGGCCCAAATTGGGGGATGGGCGTTTGCTAGATGGTGGGCTTATGCTAGGGATTTTACGGTATATGTATATGTATATAGTCATAATTGTATTTCTATAACCTATGCGATCACTAGGGAGCAAAGATGTCAGAGATCTGAGATTCTCTAGGGACCAGCTTATTAAGGGTAGCGCCTATTACCTCACCCTCGCTGCTTTACTCTCCCTGTCCCAAAAGAGGGCACTGCCCATTTAGAGCTCGGTGAACTGAGGAACTGTCAGCCATTTTAAGCAGCTGGGCACGAGAAAATGACGGTTTATCTAAAGGCTCTAGTGGCCTAAGTTTATTTCAAGGTATACGAATACGGTTCTTTTGTAGCTCAACTGTATTTTGATCATAGATTACGGCACAATGGCAAAAAGAAAATTTGCCGTAAGAATCGTTAAACAGGTAGGAATCATTTCTGGAAAGCGGAAAGTAGACTGAATGGCCAGACCATGCGTTGCGCATGACTGACCTCACACGTGTTCATGAGTTAGAGGGCAGGGATGAGTTAGATCGCTCCCTTAGCTGGAACGCTCTACGTACGCGCACGTATGCTTACTTTTTCATATTCATAATAGTTATAAAGCACAAAGATGAATCATAGTTGTTTTTTTGTGTTGAAAGTGTTTTTTTCTGTATTCTCAAATCATAGTGGCTGATTTTGTTCCTTGTTTAGGTAATGTTCTTATGCATAGGCCTATTATCATTTGATTCCTTTTTCGTATTGATGGAGTCATTATGTGTAAAAGTGGGATCGATGATTTTTGCTAAAAATTTGTTGAGGTTTTTTGCTTGTATATTTTTTCAAGTATTTTAGCGTACCTATTTTCTTTTTGCTTTTGTTTTTGTGTCCATACGGGATGTGATAATTACAGGATAAGGCAAGATATTTTCCTGGTTCTTTGAATCTATTTTGACGCATTTGTGTCCACATTTAGTTGTTCATGTTGTTTTGGTTTAAGAAAGTGTGGTTCGTATACTGTATCTTTTGGCGATTAATCATATAAGTAAATGAAAGATTGCTTGGTTTTTTGTCAATGCACATATCAGTAATACTGTTCTCCTACGGCAGAAAACATTTGAAAATATATTTTTCATATCACTCTCTATGTCCAATATAATGGATTGGTGAGCACGCAGTGGAATCTATAAACTTGTCCCTGCTGGTTTGATTTGGTTGGTATGGTTTTTCTGTAGGGCCGTTGATGGATAGCCACAAACACATGGATTTCAGCACACCTTTCAATGTCATCGAAAAACAGCACACGGGACAGAACATTGCCTTGAGGAGAAATATAGTCCATAGTAAAGCAAAATCCTAAGGTTTCATATAATTAAAGTAAACAACTTCCAAACAGCTAGTTGCACAACGTTATACGAGGATTGATAGAGGGTAACTGAGTCGAGCAAAAGTTTGTCTACCATAAAGTGAACGTTCAATCCCAGTTTGCTCAAAGGTTGCCATTAGTGAAACTGGAAAAGGCCTATGTTCAAACTGAGAACTGTTCTCTAATGAAAAATAATTGCACACTGCTGCTTCTAGCCTATCGTTTATATCTAACCCTTTCAGAATTCATTTTTATGGATAGAAACGTCTGACATAACGTGGCCTGATAAGGCTTCATTTCAAGTGCAGTAAGCTGATCTATTTAGAGTGATTAACTGTTTTCCTTCCCTATGCATTATTTTCTTTGAGATTTCCCCCCATGTAAGGAATTGCTAGAGACCATTTTGTCTTGCTTTGACACCGAATGTCTGTAAAAGATCACGTTGAGCTGGCATTTCCAAACGCTTGGTCCACTTGGTGACAATGGACCTGCCGGGCTCGGGGTGAAGATAGGAATAGAAAAGACAAATGTGAAGGGCATTGTAGTGGGGAAAACAGAGAATGTGAGCAAAATTTGGATCTAGAGAATAAACAAATTTACTGTCAAATTGCACTCTATAAGTAAATGCTTGCCTTAATTAGATAAACCGACCCTTGTAGATCCAATAGCTGGCTTGTGTTATACTATTTTTACATATACTGTTCACTACAATGCAACGCCTCTGTGAAATATTAACGATGGAAGAGTTACAGCTGAAGTGTGCAAAAGCTGATTTGTCTTGGAAATATTTTGAGGGATTAATTGCGCATCATTTAGCTTTCCAATTAGCAATTCAACATGATGTGGCTTGATTTATTAGCCTATTAGTTTTTGTTTGTTTGATTCAACTGTTTTTTATCACTTGCTTGTTTGTGTGTGTTTTTCATTTGTTGCTGAATCAAGAATTTTCACTTGCTTATTCCCAGATTTTTAGCAAAACATACCTGAGCGGGTAATACATTTGTACGCGTAACACAAAGAAATTGACTTTTATTTGAAGTTAAAGTTGTCATTTGGGGAGGCCAGACTTGATCAGGGATTTTTCCCGTAAGAAATTTTAATTGTGAAAAAAGCATTTTGTACGATCAGAAACGGCCTACAGCGATGTTATCTTCAAAGTTATATTTCATGTTGTAATGTTTCCTTTTGAACCTGTGTTTTTGTATACTGGGAAGACTAGAGGGCAACTCCATAGTCTTCCGAGACTGATGGGTGCCTACTACCACTACTTTTGTATACATTCAAGCTGCAAGATACGTGGGCCATACTAAATGTATCCCTTTGTATTTTAGCTTTTCTGTACATTTATCTTTTGTTGTTTTTTCTTCTGATCGATTTTATTTTATTTCACATCCCTTTAGTCCGCTGACAAGTATAACCCCAGGAGGAACTACAAGTCCTTACACAAAACAAACATGCAAAGCTGCAATGGATCCCTGCCCACTGATGAGCTTGCAAAACAGGGTGCACAGAAAGAACAGCACGAATGCAGGCTCGCCTTCCATGAGTAAAAAGAAAATCATCTAATAAATGACTCCATCCAGAATAGAGATGGACCGACTACCACCTTCTCAAAAGAGAACAACAGGTCATCATTCTAAGGCTATGCTCTGGGCACAACAGGCTAAATCACCACATGTCTACACCACTGGAAATTCGTTCCTTCTCCCCTAATTTACCTGTAGTGAAAAAAGAAAAAAAGAAAAAAAAAAAGAAAAAAGAAACAGACTGACAAATGCATCTTTCAAAGATATACGCCTTACAGCGTTCGGAAGATTGTATAGCCGATGGAGACAACCCTGCAAACCAAGCTGTAAGGCCCACGAGAAGAGCTGGAAAGGATGTGCCACTACTTTTCCCAGACACCTCTGACGGTGTAAAGCTAACACGAGAAAAGAAGAGACCAGGCATCAGCCTCTCTTCCAAAGCCAGTGAAACCCAAACGGAGCTATCTTCTACATCATGTTTAGCTTCTATGTATATCGTCGACGATTTCTTATCTTCTTATTGCACAATATACTTTTCGCAATGCCCAGCGTATTTTTTATTTTATTTTTTTTAATTTTATATCGAGGGTAAACGAATAAGCAATCATATGCTTTTTTACATCCAGTCCCCGTGTGTATGCAGTTTTGTAAATGTCATCTGTTCCCACCGGCACACGATCGCCTACTCTTACGAAAAGCGGAACAGGATTTAACGTGTGCGCAAGATGTTCTGCGTGCGCTCGCACACGGTGTCTCGGTTATAGTCTCATATGAAGACTTTTGGGGGAGTGGAGTCAGCACTGATGTTAACTCCAGATGAAAAATCCCCTCGACCGGAATCGAACCTGAGTCGTAAAATTGCGAGCGCAATGTTCTGACCCCTAGGCTGTAGTGTGTGTACTGAATATTTTTGATAGCACATTTTGATTATTCACCATCAGCAAAATGCTAGCATGCTTCATATATACCTATGGCGTTTTCAGAAGAAGTGGGAAGCTAAGAGCAAATAAGTGTTGAATTAAACTGTCATATTCTTCGAAAATGTCCCGTTCCTGCATTTTCATTATTATGCAAATATTTCAAAACTACATTTGAATTGATATTTTACAGACCACAGATGTATATAAATTATGATTATGGTGAAATATTTTTTCTTTATCTTTTCCCATCCTCGCCTTCCTTTCATGTTTCTCATTCTACGTAGGCTTGTGAAAGTTGTGTGTGTTCCAAATATATCGCTGTCTTTACTGTTTTGTCATCGATAACATACTATAAACATGTTTACTTTCTGTGTCACGAGGGTACAAAATCACTTTTTTAACCCGACAGTATGTTAATTTGTTCATGCATGAATGTATACGATCATTTGTGGTAATAATGAGCTAGGTAGACCCTTTTCCTGATCTAAGTTTAACAACAAGTTAATTATATAAAAGCCAAAAAACATGAAATCTAACAACGGCGTTTGATTTGCGCATACCTATACTCTCAGGTTAAAATCGTTGTATAAAAGTATATATTTTAGAAATGAAAATAAGCAAGAAGTACCTGTCGTAATGGTGATCTTTTAAGACTATTTAGCATAACTGCAACTTGTATTTCAGACGAAGAAGAATCAAACCGAGGCTGGAAGTAAGAAATTTCCCGCAACGTCAATAGCCTATGCTATCTAAGTGTAAGGTAAACTACTTTGGTTGTCTTGTCTACAACAGAGGCTTATGTGCACGAGTACTGTGTTAATCAAACTTCAATGTCTTACACTTACAGTGAAAACTCTGTATGCAGCTGTTGTTTCTAAACTCTCGATAAGCCTTTATTTGATGAGCATTCATTTTAAACACCCCACACCCTGTGTATGTGTCTATACCCTGTGTATGTGTCTATACCCTGTGTATGTGTCTATTCCCTGTGTATGTGTCTATAATTGCTCCGTGCATTCATGTCCGGGTATGTTTCATCCCACATGATTTTGAATTTCCCAGGAAATCTGTGCTTCAAGAGCCAATACTGTGGTTAGATATGTGTTGTGTTGTGTTGTGTTGGGTGAGAACTGACTCTAGGATTTCCTGGACAACGTTTTCACAGTGACTGGTTTTCAATCAAAGTGTTGTAACTGATCAGCGACAATTCTTGTTGCCCCTGTTTCTGTTATGCTTTTCCGTTCATGATTTCTATGTGGTGAATCATTGATGCTTATTCTATTGCTGTCCAGTGTCAATAAAGATGGCTGTTAACTGTAAACACAAGTGTTGGTATATGTTCTTGGAGATAGACAGGTTTTTGTTTTACCTCTATGGGCGTCTGTTTTGTACGTTTTTATCACTGTGCGCCTCTCTGAAATTCTGTGTATTTCTGGCCGTTGACTCCTCTCCTCTCTCCTCTCTCTCTCTCTCTCTCTCTCTCCTCTCTCTCTCTCTCTCTCTTCTCTCTGTGTATGTGTGAATGTCTTATTTTGCGCATTTGTGCGCAATTGTTACATTTCAGTCCTACTAATGCCCTACTCTCCCAAAAGGCGGAATATATTCTAATGTGTGTAAAGGAAATTTTGCGTGCTTTTCCCATACGATATCTTTGTTTATAATCTCATCCCAAGGACTTTTGGGAGAGTGGAGTTGGAAGGAAGATAGCATGTGTACACTTGAAGTTGACGTAGGAAATCGTAAAAAGCCCCCCCCCCCCCCCCCTTAATTCACCAGACGCGCTGCGGAGATTCGAACCATCACTTTATGGACCCACGAGATTGAAGTCAAACTGTTCTAGACCGCTTGGCTCTAGCGTCTGTAGTTACAACGCTTAATTTGACAATTTCTCTCTCTCTCCTCTCTCTCTCTCTCCTCTCCTCTCCTCTCCTCCTCTCTCTCTCTCTCTCTCTCTCTCTCTCTCTCTCTCTCTCTCCTCTCTCCTCCTCTCAGAAGAGCAGGCCATTTGTGCTGGTGGGAACGGATGACATCATCTACAAAACGACATGAACAGCAGTATTACACTGAAACAAATAAGTAGTAACAAAAACACAAACACTACAGAGAGACTTCAACAGTGTGAAGGGACTTACTGTGATGGCAAATTCTCCTTCGATGGTTCACACTTCACTCTGGGTATAAAGATTCCAGATTTTATGCCCCCTCATCTTCGTCCCCCTCCTCCAACTACAGGGGTACATGCAATTTAATAACACTATAATCTACAGACGCGGGTGTGTGAAAGTAATCGCACCCACCCATTACACAATGCAATCTGATAATGCAATAAATTATTATGTAGTGTAATGCAAACGAACACATGCTTTTAGAAACCCCAATCCCTATGACACGACAACACTGATGGGCTTTATAATATAACGATAATATACTAAAAACAAACATGGCAAATTAGACAGGAAAACAAAAATCAGTCCAAAATAGTGTGAGTGTGTGTGTGTGTGTGTGAGGCAAGAGCTCCGATGAAGAGGCTTCGAGTATTCGACCGTAAGCCCATCATTAACATGTGTGGGGGTCTCAGTTTATAGTCTCGATTGAAAGGTCTCGGGGGGAGTGGATTACACACTGATGATAACCACATGGAAAAATCAAACCTGGGATCGATCCCAGGCCATCAGATGTCAAGCGCAACGGTCCAACCACTGAGCTATTCCGTCCCTCGAAAAACAACGCTGAGATACACAAGCTGTCAGCAACTCTCTCTCTCCCTCTCCTCTTTCTCTCTCTCTCTCTCTCTCTCTCTCTCTCTCTCAACATATTACGTGCAAAGCAAGACAGATATGTGCCAACAACGCAAAAAAACCCAAAGAGGTGTGGGTTAATTTGCTCCCAGCAGTAAAACTACGGCCAAAACCTGACCCAGGCTAAAATGTCTCTAATTGGTATCAGAGAACAACATTCACGTCTACTAGACCTTGGGTGGTGGTCTGGATGATAGTCTTCCAGATGAGACGGTAAACACGCATTCAGTTCATGTAAAAGTATCCATGACATCAGGGGCGATGTCTGTGGCAAAATTCATAATAAAACCACTGATAAGGAAACAGGTACACATGGAGAGAGGACAAACATAGGTGGCACTGCTCCTGTGGCGACGTACTTTCCCTGCGATGAGCAGCTCAAATTTTATGCCATGAAATTATGAAATTTGCTGTGACTGAAAATAGTATGAAACAAAAAAAAGTATGAAACAAAACAGTGCAATAGAACACTATGTAATATCATGTAGTAAATACATTAAAAAGACCCACACATTTACATGCAAAATAGTTGTTGAAATGCAGCTACAGGGTGTCGTATAATACGATGGTATATATGTTATGTTTGTGTTTCTGTAAATAGTACTATATTACCGCAAGGTACTAGACAGAAGACTGTAAATATAAAAATATGACACAAGACAATACAACGCAACAGAGCGTGATGCGAGACAAGACAACGCCACATAACAGGCGACAATGCAATATCTTACAAGGTAATGGAAAACAGAAAATAGCATGAGAAAACCAGTTTACACAGCACAAGGTTGAACAATACAACAATACAAAACAACATGATACAGTGCATTGTTATACATTACACGTCATCCTTCGTATATATGTGGTGCCGGACCTTGTCCTGCTTTCCTTTTAACAATTTTTAAAGATATTTACCCACCCCTACCCAATCACGACTTGAAAGTGGGGCCAAAATTTATTCTTACACCGTGTGTTTGTGTGCAGTCAAAAATAATCGAGGCACGTGAACCTTGCCTTATGCCTGATCTTTCTTGGCTCAAGTTTGGCACCAGCTTTAGAATAATCTAAAAGCACACCCTTGCTGCTGTCTGCTAACTATGGCGTGTGACCCGTGACCCTTTCATACACCGGAAACGGTTTACCCGTTACCATCATCAGCAGCGGGAAATCTCTTGGGAGCAACTGTGCGTGCTGTGTATTGAATTTTGGCGATCTGTTTATAGTATTTAGATGTTATTCTACGTTCAGGTTTGGAAAAAGGTGAAGAATTGTGAAGGAAGAACAGGGGAAACAAGCGGATTTGGATTTCCTACGATAACGCCTTGCAGAGCAGAGTTGATCTACATCCAGATCTTTCAAGCAGCCCGCCACTGAATTGGTAAGTTCATTGAAGATTTGAATCTCTCGTTTCTCTTCTTCGTGTTAGGATTTCTTTTCAAGTTTATGTCTTTCTTTGCAAGGCTCGTGTGTATGTGTGTGCTATTCCTATATATACATACATTTTTTAAATGTGTTATATTCCTATGTCTCGAGGATAACGGAAAAAGGGCGTCATGTTTTTTTTACATCCGGGTTCCCTGTGTTGACTTTTGTAAAGTTTGTCGTCTGTTCCCCCACTGCCGCAATTAACGCACACTTCTGAAAGGTGGTACATGTTTGAACGTGTGGGTAAGATGTTCTGATTGCGTTCGCACAAGAAACCTTGGTTTATAGTCTCATCCAAAGCAATGTGTGCGTGAATGTGTATGTTCATTTTTTTAGGACAATGGAATAAGCACTCACGAGCTTTCATTGTGTTCTGATGTGCGTGTGGTTTTGTACATTTTGCCATTTATTAGTATCAAGTCAAAATTGAATAGCCTACTCTTCCGAAAGGCATAACAGGTTTTAATGTGTGGGCAAGGTTCTCTGCGCGCGTTCGCGTACGGGATGTTGGTTTCTGGTCTCATCCTAATCACTGTGTATGTGGTGTGTGTGTGTGTGTGTGTGTGTGTGTGTGTGTGTGTGTGCTTTCTTATTTTCTCAGTCATTTCGAGGCAGATGGAAAATATCAAGCATGTGCATTTATGCAATCAGCTCCAGTGTGCATTTGATTTTGTAAGTTTTGTCCTCTTTTTCTACCAGCTCAAATAGCCTACTCTTGTGAAAGACGGAACAGGTTTTATAGCATGTCTGTAATGTGTTGTGCGTGATCTCGGTTTCTGGTCGTATTCAGACTCGTGTGTATATGTATGTGTGCTTTGTGTGTGTGTGTGTGTGTGTGTGTGTGTGTGTGTGTGTGTGTGTGTGTGTGTGTGTTTAAAAAAGTTCATTTCAAGGATAATGAATAAAGCACGCATGCGCTTTTAACATACAGTCCCCGTTTGCATAGTTTTGTAAATGTGTTCCCTCCGGCACGAGTAGCCTGCTTTCCCGACGGGATAAACAAAGTAATGTGTGTGTACATGTCCCTGTGTGTGCGCATGGGGGTGTGCATGTGTGTGCGTGCATGCTTGTGTTGGTGTGCTTGTCTGTGTACATGCGTGTGTATGCGTGCGTCTATATATGCGTGCATGCTTGTGTTTATGTATGTGTGTGCGTGTGTGTGTGTATGGGTGTGTGTGTGTGTGAGTGGAAAAATAACTTATTTTCTTGATTGATCTGAAGAGTTACGAGCAGAGGAGAAGACCAAGCACTGCACAACGCACCCCACGTCACCTGGTAAGGGGACAAAGAGCATTGTTATGTTAATCATTTTTTAAATCTTTTTTGCTAGTATGACTAACATTGTTACCATCATATAAGTATTGTAGTTGCTGTTGTTGATGTTGTAGCTATGTACCAAAAAAGACTACACGATTGGAATGCATGGCCGGAACTTCCCATATAGATAGCATCCCCACTTTCGGGACATTTTTGTGCTAGAAAATTCTCCTTTTCTAGCATTATGTTTCTGCATTTCCAGTCAATCTTGTGTCCTCTCCATGCCTCTCTATTTTGTCAATGTCGGTGTTTATCTCATCAGCCCTCCCCCCCCTGTCTTCTCTCTCTCTCTCTCTCTCTCTCTCTCTCTCTCTCCTCTCTCTCTCTCTCTCTCTCTCTCTCTCTCTCTCTCTCTCTCGGGTGCGCTCATTTCTGCCTATCCCACCCATTCTTTTGTCTTTTTTCTAAAATAAATGCAATTGATTTTTCTTATAAAATCTTTTGGTTGGCTTCCTTGATGTCGGAATATTTCGGATGAGGCTATTGTGCCGACTGCCTGCAGAGGTACAAGCACAGATCAGGCACTGCACCATGCAAATATTGACCAACATCTAAGAAGCTTTTTAAAAAAAGTCATACGAACTTTGTGTATGCAGCAACTCTACTATGCATGCTCTGTTTTGTTGCCACTGTTCACTTAAAACCCCACCTTCTCTCATAACAAAGACGTTCACAGACATGTATGTGACCATGTTTCAGAGTCTTATTCAAGGCAGCCCCCAGACATCAAACGCCTCAGCTGAACACTGCCGGAGTCCTGCAAGGATTCCACAGCTTCAACCTGTGCTGGTAAAGATTCTGGCCTGCAGGACGCAGACGATCACGTTTCCTCAACTATCATTCGTTGTATAATATAGTTAGTTGTTGTTATGTTGTTCTTGGTGTTGTTTGCTTTTTTAAAGACTGATAATGACTTATATGTAGTATTATAGACGTCATTATTAATGTTACAAATGTGTAATTTTAATCATGAAGTGATGGGCTCAAATCTTGGCAGGGAAGGCTGATGAATGAATGGTGGGAATTTTTTAACGATCTCTCCGATCAGCTTTGAGTGCAGACCTGCTAGTGTCATTATTTCACTCTGATGTATAGATATGCAGAAAAACAAATATGCGTGTGAAAAGCAGCATGATTCATGTCAATATTCTGTCGGTAAAGAAAACACGAGCATACCCAGCATGCCTTCTCTCAAAGAAAAAAGCTCAGCTATTGTTTAGCAGGATTGTGTAGGCCGAGGCCGGTGAATACACTTTCTGCAGAGTTATAAGCACAGCAAACCAGGCATTACTCACCCCACCTCCTAAGGGGATTCAGAAGAGAGAAGGCAGTTTTATGCAGTTTGCAGTTAGGGCTTTATTTCAGGTAGACCATTGTTTATTGCTTGTAGTAAGTTGGTCCTTAGAAGCTTGACTGTTTCAACTGCATACACACGGGGACTAAATGAAAAAAGCACACGAGTGTTTACTCCATTATCTTCAAACTAGAATAATAATGAATGAATAAATAAACAAAATGACTTCTAATAAGTAGTGAACCTCAAGTTTCACAAAGATTTTCCGCTGAGAGCAGGATTGATAATCTCTAGTGCCACACTAGGTACACATACACACACACACACACACACACGCATACACACACACACACACACATACACACACACACACACATATATATATATATATATATATATATATATATATATATATATATATATATATATATATATATATATATATATGAAAGAGAGTGTTTCTGTAACTACTGAGTTGAATCCAAATACTGATATTGCTAAATTAAAGTATTGCCCCCCCCCCCAAATCCAGATTGGAAACTCAAAATATCACAATTTGTGATAACTATACTGACTGAAGGAATAGTAGGGATGTGGATTGTGTAACTTCTCGGGCAAATAAAGGTTAGGACAAAATTATCCAAATCGTTTCAAATTTTTACAGTTGAGTTTGTCTTAAACAGTAATACTGGTGTTGCATCTCTCATAGCATATTTAGAAAGTGAAGCGGAGATACACCTCCGGAAAATGAATTTACCTTTACAGCAGAACTTGTAGCAGTCTTAATCATTATCATGATTGTATGTGCTACCATCACTATTGATACTATCCTTATATTCATAAGAACAATGAAATATAGAAATACCGTTATCATCATTTAATTGCAGGAAGGCAACTAGTCTGCTGTGCATGCTCTAGTTTGTTGCTACTGTTCCCTACAAGCTCTCCCCACCACCCATAAGAAAGGATATTAACTAAATGTCGCCGTTTTTCAGGGGTCTTTCAAGATAACATCCCCTGCCCAAGACATGAAGCGTCTCAGCTATGTACTGCCAGAGTCCTGCAAGGGTTTCACTGCTTCATCCTTTGCTGCTGAAGATTCTGTCCAACTGGACACAGACCATACCGTTTCAGAAGTAAGTCATCTACTGTATTGTTGATATTGTATATTTTGCTGATGTTCGTGTTTTGAATGATTGATTAGTTGTTATGTGTAGTATCATAGAAGCTAAAGCAGAAAGGTCAGAACAATTTGACTCCAGCCCCGTAGATCCATAAAGTTGTGGTTTCGAATCTTGGCAGGGGAATCTGGTGATATAAGAGCGAGATCTCAGGTCATGTTAAATTGAAGGCCTGCAGTACCATAAGTTTCCTCTTGAGGTAGAAGATCAAATCTTCGTGTTGCAGATCACGTAATTCATGTCACTTTTGTGTGTGTTAAGAAACACGTGAAACGTTTCCTAAGATATCTCCTTTAAGAAAAAATGACTAAGCTACTGTGAAGTAGGAATAAGTCCACAGAATGTGGTGAGTATGCCTGCAGATTGCAAGCATAGGAGAAGACCATGCATTACCTATCCCACCTGGTAAGGGTACTCTAGAGAAGATATGTGTATAGGTTATTTCATGTAGGTCGTTTTGGTTAGCATATGTGCGAGCCTAGTGACATAGGTGTAATATGCTGAAGTGTATAAAAAGACACATCAGTTCTCTCGTGAATGTTGTCTGCATGATTATGGTAGAATTAGCATGTGGTTTCTGATCCCTATTCAAGATAGCTTATTTGCCGATGGTTTTAGGTCTACTGGTCCAGATCTTGTATTGAAAAAAACACAGTGCTCCGTAACTCTGAACATTAAAGTATCAGAGAAGTGTTGCTTGTAGAACATTTGTCAGTAGTGAACCTCTCAGACTTGATAGATTTTTTGATGAGAGCAAGATTGGTATTTTCTAATACCATACTGGGTACATAATACATTCAAAGTGCATATATCTCTGGGGCTGCACCCAAATACCAACTTGGCAACTTCAACTTGGCACTCGAAAGAACACAATGTGACATCAACTATTTTGACTTAACAAAGAGTAGTAATATACATTTTTTAGTTTTTCGAGAAAAAAATATTGGAAGAACGTTTTTCAAATCATTTTAAAATGTTTGACAGATGGCCCAGCATAGAAAGTATGACGCTGGTGCTGAATTTTTTTTTATTGCATGTTTAAAACTGAATAAATTTCTTTTATTCTGAAAAGAGTTGTATGTCTACAGCAGAACTTATAACAGTTATAATGTCCTTCAGATTTTAATCGGTGTTTTATTAGTTACTGAAACATTTTTTGTGTTTGTTCTAAACCAGTAGTTCAAGCCAGAAGTTGTGTGTAAATAAATGTTAAATTTGAAACAGCCATTTAAACTTGTCATTTATTTTATCTTTCAATTTAAAAGGCTCACGGGGAACATATTTTGCATTTCATCTCACTGTAGTGTATATGATAGTGATAGAGATGTTATTACAGCAAGAAAGGAGCGAATAGATTTGTAGATGGGACGAATTTGAAACTTCATTGACAACATGAAGACTGCTATCAGATCGCCGATCAAGCGCGGGAGACGTTATTCCAGTGTGTGAAAGTTGTGCTGTATTGTAGATCAGCAAATTTATATTGACTCTTCATTGGTAATCAAAGTGTATAATTTCCCCCCTTCTTTCCCCTTTGTTGTTTATATACCAATTTGTGAATATATGTAAAATGAAAATACATACATGTATATGTATATGTATATTATATTTTTTAACCCTAATTTTAGTACAGTCCGTGTTCCCCCTTTTCCTACTAGCTAATATCGCTGAGTTCTTCACCTGTGTGGACATCACCGAGTTTGATGTATGCCGCCACGTCTACTGACACTGAAATGTTTCTCCTTCTCCATTTGCTCCAGTCTTTGTTGGCTCTGCTGACTTCATGGATTCTCATGCCACAGGAGTCAGTGATGTTGCCAATGAAAGAAGCTGGTGGTCTGCCTTTTTTTTTTTCTTTTTTCCCTCGGTCTTGCCTTGAAAGACAGTTATCATGAGGTTTGTATCTTAGTTTCGTAGTGCATGGCCTGCATATTGTAGTTTTCGGTCATTAATTAAAGTAAATGGATGTAAAAACGAAAACAGTAATAATAAGTACATACATACACACATGCATACACACATACATATATACACACACGCGCACACACACGTGCGCTTGCATACGCATACAGGTGAGTGCAATGCTCTAACCACTAAGCTATTCTGCCATGCATATTTTATGTTTCACAAGTAGGTGTGTACCCTTCCATTGCCGTGTGGGGGTGTACTCTCGTGCAAGCATTTGCACATAATCACCCTTCCCGCTTCACTTTCTTTTCAGCCACTATGATAAACTGCCTTAGTACTTAGTTACATATAATATCGTTATCATCATGATGAAGATTACGATTATGATCCTTGGTTAATACTTCCACCATCATTATCATCGTTATTAGTATTGTTTGTATGTTGATTAGTATGATCATTATCAGCATTGTTGTTTTGTGCTGTGTTGACTTTGCACAGACGGCGAGTGGAGAGTGGTCTAGCAATTAATTTGTCTCCATGGAGGATGGGCGATTCCTTGGCGACACTACTGTGAAAAACAACGTGGAGAGAGACATCAAGTAAAGTGACGAAGTAAGTTTATTTCTCAAAAAAAGATAGATACAATAGTGCATTGCTTGCTGTTTACTCTTGTGATAGAATCGATATCAAGTCGTCAAGATCTTTCTTAGTGTTAGTGATCTGTTGGCTTCAGTTAAGTAAGTGTCGATCTGGGTTTCTTTTTTGATGACACAATTTACGACCTATGACTCGCCTGTCAGCAACAGATTCATTTGCTTAACCGCCTCCCCCCCCCCCACTCTCTCTCTCTCTATCTGTCCGTCTATCTCTGTCCTTCTGCCTCTGTCTCTCTCACTCTCTCATGTTTACACTTGCACACTCACACTTACATACATACATACGCACGCACGCACGCACACACCCACGCACACACACACACACACACACACACACACACACACACACACACACACACACACACACACACACACACACACACACACACACACACACACACACACGAAGAGAAATATACCGGCCAAAACTACAAAACATATCGGAGAGAGGAAGGTGACAAGAAACCCTATCGACATCGGGAAAAACCCCCCATCTCTTTTGTATCTGTATGATGTATGCAGCTTAAAAGAGCAAACCAAAGTTGAAAATCAAACACTGAATCACACCATATTATATGGACGTAAGACTAAGTTAGTTCTGAAGACAGCCATTGCTGTCGACATTTTCCTGTGCTTGAAGGTCAGAAGATAAATATGCGTCTGATAAGCAAACAGCCTGGACTCGGTTCGATCTCAAAACCGTACTTTTTCTGTTCACAAATTCCAGATTTCAGTAGCAGTCTTTCATTTTAAACAGCTATCAGAATTCTAACAAAATGAAAATGATTTAAGTCGAAGTCTTACTTTTAAAACAGCTATTATAATGTTAGCAAAATCAAACCCATGATCTAAGTCGTAGTCTTTTATGTACAATAGCAGTCATCTAAGTTACAAAATACAGTTACCATAAAAAGTAAGAAAATTAAGGGCAAGACGATTGTTCTGGCAAAAGTCCATGGAACATAGTCCATACAGGAAAGCAAACGCATCAGCAACATTTTTTTTTTCTAAGTACATCATTATGTCCGTAAGACTACTACCTGTTTCTCTTTAAGGAATAACGTCCATACTTTACAGACAGGTATGTATGCAATGATTATAATTATATCCATGTAAAATGATGACATTCTGCACTGAAAGAGCTCTTTTCATTGATTTTCAGCCCGATTTTTTACGGCTATTGTCATGCTGTAGAAACAAGCGCTGCCTTCCACCCGTACATAATCTCCAGACGTTGTTGTACATGTATAGCCGTTATGACGTATCTTATTGCCCACTAAAGCAAGCATGGCTGCTCTGGAGCGCATTAACCCTAACTTTAAGGAGTAGGCTTTGTGAAGGGTAAAATATCACTGCATACTGAATCGGAAAAAAACAAAGGAGAGAGAGAGAGAGGGAGGGAGAGAGAGAGAGAGGGGGAGGGAGAGAGAGAGGAGAGAGAGAGGAGAGAGAGAGAGAGAGGGAGGAGGAGAGAGAGGGAGAGGGAGAGAGAGAAGAGAGAGAGAAGAGGCGCATGTGTGTGTGTGGTGTGGGTGGGTGTGGGTGTGAGTGAGCACATACATACATACATACATACATACATACATACATACATACATACATACATACATACATACATACATACATACATACATACATAATACATACATACATTGAGACGTTCACTGTACATCGGCCATAGGCCACGAGAGAGAGAAAGACAGAGAGAGAGAGGAGAGAGACAGAGACAGAGACAGAGAGGATACAGAGAGAGAGAAGACAGAGGTCTACTACTACTACTACTACTACTACTACTACTACTACTACTACTACTACTACTACTACTACTACTACACTACTAACTAACTACTACTACTACATACTACTACTACCATCTACACACACCACACCACCACACACACACCACACACCACCACACTCCACACCCACCACCACCACCACCACCACCACCACTACTTTCGCTACTGCTACCACTACCACCACCACCACAGAGTAGAATAAATAAATGCCCCGTTATCTCGCTTGATTGTATACATTAATGTGTAGAGTTTTGATTGTTAAGTATACAATCGATTGATATGTATGCAATGTCCTGCACTGCAGTGATCTTATAAGCTGTAGCAGACAGCGATGTGCATCAGATCAGGCAAATGCAATGGTATCTGTTTCATTCGACTCCGGCAGAATAGCTGTTCATGTCTCGCGTCGCACGTGCTATGCGATGCTATCTAACCCTTGGACAACATCTCCAGCCAGACTGTCTGTGGGTGGAAACCAGCCCCCGTACCTCATTTATGCTGTGTTGACTTTGTAGTGACGGACAGCCAGTGGGTAGTGGTCCTGCCGTTAAACATTTCCGCGGTGGCAATATACAGTTTCAGAAACTAACCGTGGGGTTGGGGAGGCAGTTTTTTGGATAAACATCAGTTACAGTGACAAAGCTGGCCCAGTGTGTGGAATGATTTGGAGAGAGAATAGTCCATTGATGTTTGAGCCCCTAGAAAGGAAAGAAAAAGATTGCAGTGGCTCCACTGGGCCTTGATGGCGGATATTGAAATGATGCATTTTGATGAATTTGTGTTGCATTACATTCTTTTTGAATGATTGCAGTGTCAAAGTCATCCCTTTTTAGCTCTCATCTTTCAGTTCTATGAATTTTCATTTGTCTCTATGCAGCTTATCTTCAAACACACACACAAACCCACGCACGCACGCACAACACCACACACACAATAACATCACTCACTCACTCACTCACTCACAACAAAATAACACAGAAGAGAGAGGAGGAGAATGAAGGGAGAAAGTAAGAGATTAAGTGAGAGGAATTACAACACAGTGATAGTGATAAACACAGAGAGCAAAAGGCAGGTAGCATGCAATTTGCGAAAGTACATTCTAACAGCTGTAATTTTTGTGCAAATACCACTCACTTTAGCAACAGTAAAATCAAAATACGATGATTAACTACACATTTATAGAAACTCGATACTTTATAGACTAATTTTCCTGTTAGCATAGTTTTTTTTTTTTACAGATATTCGATAATTCAATCACTGTCTTTATCTTTTACGCACGAAAGCAACAAAGGCAATGGGTTTTAAGCGCAGTACGGATTGTGTATTTGCTATTTCTGGTCATTCTTTCAAATAACTTCTGGAAATGAAATAAAAGCAATCATGTTAGATTTCCGAGACACCAGTTTGGTTTTATTTTGACCATAGAATGAGCACATCTCTTAAGTTTACAAATGCACTGCTGCATTGTGTTTTAAGAGTCAGTA
The DNA here is from genome assembly GCA_030674155.1 of Stramonita haemastoma. Taxonomy (NCBI): domain Eukaryota; kingdom Metazoa; phylum Mollusca; class Gastropoda; order Neogastropoda; family Muricidae; genus Stramonita; species Stramonita haemastoma. The sequence continues at coordinate 36,497,583 of CM060326.1, read as the reverse complement.
GTAAACTTGTGATCCAAATCAAAATAGGAAGAAAAAGATCTCTTTGCCTGTTTCGATTCCGGTCCGTTGTGTTGTTGATAGTTCAGGCTTCACGTGCTGTCTGGTGCTATCATCGCAAGAACAGAAGCTCCTGGCCAATTGTCTGTGGGTGGAAACCAATCCCTCACCGTATTTTGGGCTGTGTTGACTTTGCAGAGGCGGCCAGTGAGGATTGGATTAGCAGTTAAATATTTTCATTGTGACTGTGTGAGTCAACACCGACTTATTGGGGGGGTATAACAGAGAGTGAGTGAGTGAGTGAGTGAGAAAGAGAGAGAGAGAGAGAGAGAGAGAGAGAGAGAAGAGTGAGGGGAGAGAGAGAGTGAGTGAGTATGTGTAATGGCAGCCAGATCCTACTATTTTGGAATGGTTAGATAATAATGCAACTGTTGTATGAGGTTTGGAGAAGTAGTAGTCCAGTGTTTGGAGTTTTGGACGAGAAGGGGAAATGTGGGTGTCACGGTGTATGAGATGTGTATGATGAGGCTGATCTGAAGTTTCATGCTTGGTGTTTGCTGTCAGGCTTGACAGGTTTTTTCATATAGTTTATCATCCATACCTGATTCTTATCTTCTTTGGCAGAACCTAGTTAATTAAGTAATCGGCACCCTCGCGTCCCTTTCTCTCTCTCTCTCATGTCACTTCATCTTGCTGTGTCTGTCTCTCTCTCTCTGTTTTTCTTTCTTTCCCTCTCTGTCTTTCTTTATCTCTCTGTCTGTCTATCATTGTCTCTCTCTGTCTCTGTGTTTGTATATATATATATATATATATATATATATATATATATATATATATATATAATATATATAAAAACACAACACAGAGACAGAGAGAGACATGATAGATATATATATATATATATATATATATATTAGGAACGGATGACACAAACGCAGCATGCACATAGATGTGTTTAGACACCATCCATGAGGAAAACTCGGGAGATGGAGTCCCCAGGGCGGTTTGGGGCTGTATATGGCAAAGTTCTGGTGGCGCCTGCGACAGCACTGGAACCATTCGTCTCGTTGATTGCCTTTCTAATGGACCATTGCAGCGACGTGGTGAAGGGGGGTATGCTGCAAGGGTAGCAGTTTGCCCTCCATACTTACTTATCCAGGCTTTAAGAGCGCAACTTCATAGTCTTCCGTGACTGACGGATGCCTACTGACATATCCTGCAAAGTGAAATGTTTTCATTATGTACAACATTAAATTCTAAACAACTAGAAAGAGTAAATTCTGTTTGTCACAGGATAGTGATAAGACATATATAGCGCTACTTTACGCTGTTTAGATTTGAAATTACAGACATATCAAACCTAGGTGGGGGAGAGGGTGGAGGGCGGCGGTTGAGGACATAGCCCTTTGTTGGCGGGTACTCCTTTACTTTAGAGGTTAGGCAGTACAACAGTCTCACGCCATGAAACACATGCAAAGTCTCCACGGCTCCAGGCAATTTTCCCTTAGCTTTGGCTGAGAAAATGAGCCCTTCGTAATATTATTACTTCTGGCTTTCCATGACGGGCGACTTGTGATCGGTGTGGCATTTGAAACGACTCTAGGGAAACACTTGAGTCATAGAAAACATACAGACTATTTTATTGGGGGATGGGGGAGGGGTCAATGAGTGCCATAAAGATGTGCGGAGTGCTAAGAAAATTTAAAGAAAAAGATTAATTTACCAATTTTGTATATCCATGAATTGTATACTTAACAGATTTACACGTCATATATTTATTCTGTACTCAACAGAATTGTACCAGTGTATATGACTCGAGGGATTTCCGAGACTTTATTAATTCTATTCTTTTCTTTTTTATTTCCAGATATTCGAATTGTGCTTTTTAATCCAGTATCTATGTGAGTGCTGTTCTTTTTAACTTTTTTCATCCGTTCCCACCAGCAGAAAGGGTCTACCCTTTTCAAATTTTTATTTTGTGCGCAAGATGCCCACGTGCGTTTGCACACGAGACCTCAGTCTATAGCCGTATCCGAAGGACCGTCAGGAAAATGGAGTTGACGCTGATGATAACTCCAGTACTGACACCTCTCTATGTGAGCTGAAGTGATAAACATGAAAATTTCCTACCCTGAACGGTAACAGCTGTCGAGTTTTTGATTGTTTTAGCAGTAATCATACACCAGCAATTTTAAATCAGAGGCAAAGCTGTTTGTTTATAGACCAAATTGGTGAATTTAAAATAAATCACAAATCTTTTAGATATTCATCAAATCACCTTTGCAAAAAAAAAAAAGAGAGAAAAAGTCGAAGGAAAGAACTTATAAAAAAAGACTTGATCCACCCAACAGAGTTAAGATTCAAACCCTCGGCATTCTACTTCAAGACCCTCAGGATTACAAGCCTGCCTCATACCGATTCATTTTGGCTGTGGTACCCAAGAGAGGAATTTGTAGCTACAGACACGAGTATATCATTCAACCAAGCAACAGGAGCTGCTTAGTTTGTGCACTAGTGGGAAAGAGGTAACGGGCATTTCAGCAGTCTCCTGAGCAATGCAAATGTGATTGCCCCAAGTCTGCCTGTGTTGTGAAGTGTTCCTCTAAGGACCAGAACGGTTGCCTGTGATGCTTTTTTACTGATCATAGCAGCACTTGTTATGAATGTTGTCACAAAGAGTTCCTCTTTTTTTTCGTGAGGGGGTGTTGGTGTTGTCTTTGCGCATGGCTGAGTGTGCATGCGTGCGTGCGCGCGCGTGTGAGTGTGTGTGTATGTGTGTGTATGTGTGTGTATGTGTGTGTGTGTGTGTCTGTGTGTGTGTGTGTGTGTGTGTGTGTGTGTGTGTGTGTGTGTGTGTGTGTGTGTGTGTGTGTGTGTAGTAGTAGTAGTAGGTTCTGGATTGAAGGAAGGTGACTGCCCTGGTATGGCCTTAGTAGTAAGCCATGGCTAGAACAAACGTGGGATAAGATGTGTGTGTGTGTGTGTGTGTGTGTGTGTGTGTGTGTGTGTGTGTGTGTGTGTGTGTGTTTGTGTGTGTGTTTATTTATTTATTTATTTATTCTTTTATATCGAGGATAACAGAATAAGCAATCATGTGCTTTTTTTCATCCGGTCCCCGTGTGTATGCAGTTTTGTAAATATTGTCATCTGCTCCCACCGACACACATGGCCTACTCTTACGAAAAGCGGAACAGGATTTAACGTGTGCACAAGATGTTCTGCGTGCGTTCGCACACGGGGCCTCGGTTTAAGTCTCATCCGAAGGACTTACGGAGTTGGCGCTGATGATAGCTCCAGTACTGACACCTCTCTATGTGAGCTGACGTGATAAACATAAAAATTTCCTACCCTGAACGGTAACAGCTGTCTCAGCTGTGTGTGTGTGTGTGTGTGTGTGTGTGTGTGTGTGTGTGTGTGTGTGTGTGTGTGTGTGTGTGTGTGTGTGGAGAGCGGGGGGGATAGGGGTGGCATCCTGCATTTGAATAGAGAGGTAGTAGAAAAAGTGAACTGGAACCTTGAAAGCATATAAGGGAGACAGTGCTATAAACAGAAGTATCAAGAAAATAATGACGAAAACTACTCTGCAAGAACACATCACTAATAGCAATAAAGCTAACCGTAACACTGTTTGGCTGCAGCAACAAAATCAACAGTGACGGCAGCGAAGATGTTCTGGCATTACCATAATCTATTTGGACTATTGATTTAATAATTGCGAATTAAATGACAAACTGTGTTAGCTGTCTACTGTGAAGTTTGAAGTCATTAGATAACATCATTCTGGTTTATTTCCAATCTTTTAAGCTGTAGAATAACTGCAAGGAGCAAATTGCAGTGTGTTTGAGAAATTAACTATCTTTAGTCA
>CM060326.1:36458942-36477084 GCA_030674155.1 Stramonita haemastoma | reverse complement strand
GCACGCAAAATTCTCACCATTGGTGAGCTCTAACCGAGGATCAAAAACATTAATAAAAAGTGACCACCACAATTCTTAGACTAGGGTCAGCAACAGGGAAGACATACTGGGAAAACAAGCTAAGACGAAAAACGCCATAGAAGGACAAAAAAAGAGAAAAATCCCGACAGACACACTAAAATTCAAAGAACGAGCAAAGCATTGTGACTTACAGACAGGCGTTCGGAGTACGAATTCAGACAAGTAAACAGCCCCTTACTTATTCTAACCTTTCAGCTCTACTCTACATGTGTCTGGTGAATAATGGCGTTTTATGTTTTTCGTATATGCTCAAACTCCATCACCGTCGCAAATTCATGAGTTGCCTGAAGTAAAAGCAGAAATAGATAAGCATTAGATGTGGAAATATGTAACATATACTTCTTTCTCTGGAGACGATGTGAATGTAGACACTCGCATGTCCTTTGCAGGTTCCTATGAAAAAAAGAGAAAGGCAAACTGAGAAGAAGGAAGGTTGTAGTGCTGATGGTATTGATAGAAAACCATGACATCAAATAATCACAAGAAGGGTAATAATATCATCGTTATTTAAAACTATCATCATGTCGCGATTATCATTATTAATGATTTCACTAACAGTAGCAGTTGTAGTGTTTTAGACAATATGATTTTTGTTATGATGATGTCATCATAGTTATACATAATTAGTAGTAGTATTATGTAACAGTGCAGATATTTCATCTGCCGTGTCTGTACAACTTCCCGGCGACGACAGCAAGGTCAGACAGTGGGAATGTGGCCTCTAAACAGAGGCTGCATAAATACTACATTTTACCGCTATGGGCAAAGTGTACGCAACGGACGGTTTTCGACCAACCCCCAACGATACAGAACGTCGCACGATTCGCAGGTGTGCTCTAAATTTAGACACACGACGCTGCGATTGGAAGTTCCGATCGCATGGGAAGTAATCTAATTACCGCCCCGTCAAATTATTGTTATTATTGTTATTGTTGTTATTATTAATATTATTATTATTATTATTATTATTGTTATTGTTATTATTTTTCATTGTTATCATTATCCCTGACTAATAATCTAAGAATAACAAATGATGATAATTATGAACAATTAGAACACTTAATCTCTTGATGACAAAAAGACCTCGGATTATAAGAGCAGTAATTACGTTTGTGTTTCTCTCTGCCTCTTTTAACTCTTTCACACACACACACACACACACACACACACACACACACACACACACACACACACACACACACACACACACACACACACACACACTTTGAGTGAACAGACGTAAAATCGAAGCAACAGCAACAAACAAACACACACACACACACACACACACACACACACACACACACACACACACACACACAAAGCGCGCACGCACTCACACACACAGTGCTACTTCATAAAGAAATGTCAGACTACACACACAAAGAAAATGAAGCTTTGCCGCTTTAAGATGATTGTCTGAGAGGTCTGCTGGCTGGAAGAAGTACAGGAAAGGAGGACAGTATACGATCTAATGCCAGCAAGTGTTCCTCCGTGGTGTTTGACAAATTTTGAATCACCCTTTGGTTTAGTCAGCTCGTAGCCACACTTTGTCGCAGACCAAATCGGACATTTGCTACTTCTTTTTACTAAAAGGTTGATATCATTTTCTGGGGCTTGCTCTGTGTCTGTCTCTATCTGTCTCTCTCAAGTGTGCTCTCTCTCTCGAGTCGCTCTCTCTTTCTGTCAGTCTGTCTGTCAGTCTCCCCTTCCTCTCTCCTTCCTACCCCCCCCCCCCTCTCTCTCCACTGAATCAGTGCATCCCTTTGCTTTAAAGCAGTTTTTAGGTTTAGATATGCGTACACGGAATGATCTTGTGTCTAGTGAAACTAATAGATATATTCTCTCTTTTAAAGCTGCTATAAGATTATTCGATACTGGATTAAGATTCTACATATGGATGAGAACAGGCGTCCTTTTAAACCTTACAAGATGATTGATGATGTAGACGTCAAAGGGAAAAACAACTGGGCTACACAAATACGTACCTGTTTGTGTGAGCTCGGATTTGGATTTGTTTGGCTCTATCAAGGTGTTAGAAATTGTAGAGTTTATAAACGCTTTCAGGCAAAGATTGATTGACTGCCGATGGTAGCAGTGGAGTGAAAGATATCAATGTATCGAAAATCTTTAAGTTCACATGATGTCAAACCTTATCTAAAGCTTGATATGGACATTCATTTAAAAAGAATTATGTCTAAGTTTATATGTGGTGTATCAGATATAAATATTCATAAATTCAGATACAGAGAATGTGATGTTGATGACCTCAGGTTACTATGCCCATATTGTAATCATGTAAGTAGGCAGAATTATATCCCTATAAAATATAGTAGACAGCCTAATTCTTTTCGACTCTGTTTACTCATGGCGTCAAATCAGCCTGAGGTTGTGCGTAGCCTCACTTCATATTTGTGTAAAGCTTTCAGAGCAAGAGATGTTTTGTTATCGTAAGTCACTTTTTGTAATTGACTTTTTCGTTAAACATTTTTTGGTAGTTACCGTTGTTTTATTCCTCATCAGATACTAAGCAGTTCGGGAACACCATTCATCTATGGGCCAATGGCCTTTTTGTGAATAAATCTTTCGAATTCGAGTTCGAGTTCTCTCTCACAAACAGACAGTCACAGATGGGAAAAACATTTTGCAATATTAATTTTATTATTTCTAAAAAGGCAAACGGCAGGCAAGTTTTGCACTAAGTATGGAACGGTTTGTGAAAAAACAAAAAGAAAGATATCACAACCTCCCACATCCCCATTGATTCTTTTACATCGAGCAGAGAGAGAGAGAGAGAGAGAGAGAGAGAGAGAGAGAGAGAGAGAGAGAGAGAGAGAGAGAGAGAGGATTAGAAGGAAATCAAAACAAACTTCGCTTGGAAAAGAACTTGGAAAGTATTTGGAAAGCAAATTCATTGTAAGAAAGCCATGCAGTCTCCTTTTACTACAAAAGAATACGTATTCAATGTACTCTTTTGAAATTGCTACGTTTATTTTTCAAACTTTTGTATTCAAGTTTTCCGATGTTGCACAGTTACAAAAATACAAAAATGTAAACGAATGTCGAAATATATATATATATATATATATATAATATATATTTATATATATATATAGAGAGAGAGAGAGAGAGAGAGTGTGTGTCTCTGTGTGTATGTGTGTCTGTGTGTGTGTCTGAGAGAGACAGAGATAGAGAGAGGTAGACACAGCCAGACATACCAGACAGGCAGGCAGATACAGAAAAAAAGACAGAGACACATAGACAGCCTTGCAGGTAGACAGACAGAGAGAAAGGTCTGAAATGGGTACTGAGCTCGATAAAGGCATTCTTTTATATGTATGGAATGCTGTACAGTCTATGTACCACCTGAACAGGTTTTCTTTGCAGACGCTTTGTACCAAAAGCAAAATCAGTTTCGTTTACACAATCCCTCCACTGGAAGAGCCATAGACCAAAATAATGTTCACAAATGCTAAGAATTTAACTAAATAAAGAGAACTTTGTATATAGACCATTTAAGAGTAAACTTCTTACAATCAATCTTTCTATAAGACCTTTTAGTCCTTCACCTTTTAGTCAGGCATCTGTATCTCAATCTGTTGATGAAGACAAAAACAGTACAGCGTGTGTGTGTGCGCGCGCGCGCGCGTGCGCGCGTGTGTGTGTGCGCGCGTGTGTGTGTGTGCGCGCGTGTGTGTGTGTGTGCGTGTGTGCGCGCGTGTGTGTGTGTGCGTGTGTGTGTGTGCGTACAAGCACGCTGACTCATACATGACCAGTTTGGATTGTTATCTGTAGTGCATCTGAACAAATCCAAAGTCGGAACATAGACATATCTTATATTACAGTTTTTTCTTAGTTCCCATTAATGGAAAATGCTAAATAAAATTTGTTATGAATGAAAAAGTAGGCTTATTGATTTTGCGAGTCAATTCATGAGCAGATCTGCTGGTGCTAAAATTGTCTAACAAACCTATTAAAAGCTTAAAGGACTGATGAATTTGGCGAGATTGGTCAGTCTTTTTAAGTTAAGGTTCAAATTTGTTGCGGTGCAAAGTACACTATAGAATCTTGAGGATATGATCTAAGGATCATTTCATGTGATAACTTTTCTCAGACTGTATGGAAGCAGGATACAGATCCATTGTATCATTGGTGTTACGCATAAAGAGATGACTAAGATAAATACTTACAGACAAGAGCAATTAAAAAGAAGTACAGTCAAAAACGTGATCATCATATAGATTATTAAATACAGGAAAAATACATAGTTACCAAAAAAGACGCTTATACAGATTCAGAAAACGAAAAAAAAATCAATAAAAGTAAAATTTTCTATAGCTAACCTCCAACATGACCCATCTCTTTTGGGGAGTATGTTTTGCTACAACCATACTGCACAGAAGATTTAAAGGACAGAAGGGCAGAGGGAGGAGTAAAAATAGAAAGCCATTACGGACTGATGCAGCCATTTGTCTTTCTTGTTTTTCTTTCCCCGAGACCCAGAAATGTAGGTGTGCCTATAAGAGGATTTAGCCTACACTGGGGGATATAGGAACCCAAGAGAAGAAAAGCAGCAACTTATGTGAATGAAACGTGAAGAACAGAAAGGGAAATACAGGTTGCTGTGTTTATGCACACAAAAAGCCAGGGTATCAAAAGTATTGTCATATGTAAAGGTTTTCTAGAAGACTTTTTCTAAACTTCCTCATATTTATAATGCTGTTATGTCACGTACAAATCATACAGAAACATAACTATACCCACACAAAACACATGCACATATACGATCTTGCATGCATGCGTACACGTATGCACATGCATTCAAACACGCACGCGTGCACGCAGGATGCCCACACACACACGCCCGCACGCACACCCACACGCACACACACACATACACAAACACGCACACACACACGCACACATACACACATACACACACACACCTACAGAGAAGGAAAGGCCCATCAAACTACGCACACAGGGGAAATGAGCTGTTATCACTTTAAGATGTCTGACAGGGTGCCAGACACACACACGTACAGGAAATGAGGGCAGCATATGATCCAGTGTCAACAACTACGCTCAGAGACTGCTGGCGACTCCTGGATAGCCATAGCGTAATGTGGCCTTTCAGTTAACCTGATATCCCCTTTCATATAACCTAGTACTGCCTTTCAGTTAACCTAACACTGCCTTTCAGTAAACCCATCACTTCTGTTGTCACATACTGGCCTAATTTTATCTCCTTGAATAAACCAGTAATTGCCCGTCTTGCAGAAATATACATTTTTGCTTTGAATACTTGCTTTGAATATGTTCCTTCTCTCTCTTTCTCTCTCTCTCTCTCTCTCTCTCTCTCTCTCTCTCTCTCTCTCTCTCTCTCTCTCTCTCTCTCTCTCTCTCTCTCTCTCTCTCTCTCTCTCTCTCTCTCTCTCTCTCTCTCTCACATTCACTCATGATTATGAGAAAAATCTGCATGAATTAATTTAAACAAAATATTTTTTGCACCGCACAATAACAAAGCCATGTACATCAGAACTGATATCATTTAACGAAAGAGCAATGTCATGACAGCTGTTTGAAACAGTTTATGATTAATGAATTGTAGATAATGTGTGTCCGTCTCAGGTATATTATATATAATGTGTGTGTGTGTCTCTGTGTGTGCGTGTGTATGTGTGTGTATGTATGTATGTATGTATGTATGTATGTATGTATGTATGTATGTATGTATGTATGTATGTATGTATGTATGTATGTATGTATGTATGTACATAAACGAAGAGTTTACAGTAGGCGAGAGGAAGCTGACAGCCTTTGCATTAGATAATTGTTGTCGTAGGCTCCTTCAGTCTCGGGAGACAACGGCTTCGTCTTCTTTGGCCATATCATTCTTGTTTGCAATAACGTCTGGAGTGGCTCAGCAGACTAGTACTGGGTGATGAACAGTTTTGAGAAAAACATTTTTTGTGTTTCATTTACACCTGGCAGATTCAGAGAAAGAGAGGGAGAGAGTGAGAATGAGTGAGTGAGTGAGTGAGAGAGAGAGAGAGCGTCCATGCGCGTGTGCGTGCGTGTGTATGTATGTTTGTGTGTGTGTGTGTGCGTGCGCGGGTTGATACGGTTTTTTGCGATAAAACTTTTCAAATCTTTGATAGCAGTCTCATTGTTTAAAAAGCATGTGGGTTGCTTTCACCACAATAGGAATTGTATAGAATGTAATCGCTTTTAAGAGTTGAACGAAGATTCAAACACAAAAGTAGTTTCAAAAAGAAACAAGAGGTCTCCTGTAGCAAAACGACCGACAGAAGAAAAATAAACAGAATCCAAACAAGCTAAGTACTCCGAACAACAAAAGAAAGGCAAGAACAGAAAAAAGAAGAAATGTGAACATAATGGATTTGTGTAAAAACCCAGATTGAAATGCTGGTGTAGTGGATTTAGTTTCTACACCCTGGTAAACTAAGCTTTCTTAAGATTTAAAGATTTAACTTCATTGGAAAGGGGTTTTTGTCTCTCTTTTTGTTTCTTGAAAACTGTTTTGAATGCTACCCTTTCCTGTTAAAGATTGATCAAATTAAGTCATTCTTGCGTTGAACTGTTGTTTTTTTTCTATATAAAGACTATGCCTTTATGTCACTTAGGCTGAACCAGTTAAACCATTTGATGCATCTGTTTGAGTGCTTTGATACTAAAATTTTAGCTGCTGTTTGTTTTTTTAATAACCTAGTTAATATTTAGTTTACCATTATTTATCATGAGAATGATGTATTATGTATTCACATGCTGGGTTATTTTGGTTTGGTTTTTTTGTCGACATCCTGTCCACTGTGAATGCAGTCTTGTAAATTTTGTCATATGTTCCAACCGGCACAAATACTCAGCATCTCAAAAAGGCAGAAAAGGTTTGTATATATTCAAGTAGTTCTTAAAAATGTTCAAAATCAAGGCCATATTTGATCCAATGCTGTACCCAAGGACTGACAATTTCAAAGTGGCTGTAATATAATGCTGCCTTTCAGTTAACCCAATACTGCATTTCAAATATCGGAAAACTCTCTCTCTCTCTGTCTATGTCTCTGTCTCCCCCATTCTCTGTCTCTGTCTGTCTCTGTCTCTGTCCCTGTTTCTCTCTCTGCTTTTCGTAACCCCCCCCCCCCCCCCCCCCCCCCCTCTCTCTCTCTCTCTCTCTCCTCTCTCTCTCTCTCTCTCTCCTCTCTCTCTCTCCTCTCTCCTCTCTCTCTCTCTCTCTCTCTCTCTCTCTCTCTCTCTCTCTCTCTCTGCTTTTCGTTTTTCCCCGTCTCTTCAACCTCTGTCAAACAGGACAAAACACAGGCTACTCACTCACGCACGTACACACACACATACACACACACGCACGCACGCGCACACACACACACGCACACACACACGCACACACACACACAGGAAAAATGAGGTTTTACCACACTGAGATGTCTGACAGGGTGCCAGACACACACTACTGGGGGAAATGCCAATGCTGTATGATCCAATGTCAACGTGTTTGCCCAGTGTCTGACAACTTTGAGAGGAACATAACCTAATACTCCACTTCTTGCAGTCAGCTTTCAGCCATAGTACCCACCTCTCCACCCAAATCAATGAATGACTACAATTTCAGGGAGAAAAACCTCACTATTTACTATGATATGTACACAGTTCATCGCTGCCCTCTGACACACTTTCTCTCGTTTGATCCCTCTCTCTCTCTCACTCTCTCTGTCTGTCTGTCTGTCTGTCTGTCTGTCTGTCTGTCTGTCTGTCTCTCTCTCTCTCTCTCTCTCTCTCTCTCTCTCTCTCTCTCTCTCTCTCTCTCTCTCTCTCTCTCTCTCTCTCTCTCTCTCTCTCTCTCTCTCTCTCCTCTGTTATTCGTTTTCTCTTATTGTCACCCCCCTCTCTTCCTATCTTTTATTTATCATCTCTGTTAATGAGGAAGTTATACACCCCACCCCCCTACACACACACACAGCAGGCACACACACACACAGCAGGCACGCACACTCACTCGCAAACACACACACACATACACACATATATTGAAATTGAGAGAGAGAGAGAGAGAGAGAGAGAGAGAGAGAGAGAGAGAGAGAGAGAGAGAGAGAGAGAGAGAGAGAGAGAAAGAGGTTTTACCACACTGAGATGCCTGACAGGGTGCCAGACACACACTACTGGGGCAAATGCCAATGCTGTATGATCCAATGTCAACGTGTTTGCCCAGTGTCTGACAACTTTGAGAGGAACATAACCTAATACCCCACTTCTTGCAGTCAACTTTCAGCTTTTAGGTTTTCTGTTCTCCAAATCATCACTCCACTATCATCTTCAGAGAAAACAACACATATATTTATTTGGCTGTGAAACATACTGAATTTCCTTTCCCCTCTGATTCTCTTTGGTTTTTTTTTTAATTTATCATTCTCATATCCAATATTCTTCTTTCTGTCTCCCTTTCTGTATTTCTCTCTGTATTTCTCTCTCTCTCTGTCCCTCGCTGTCTCTCTATCTCCCTCTATCTCTCTGCATTTCTGTGCGTGTGTGTGTGTTTGTGTGTGTGTGTGTGTGTGTGTGTGTATCTGTCTGTCTGTCTGTTTGTCTCTCTGTCTCTCGCTCTCTTTCTCATATTTTTCCACTCTCTCTCTCTTTCCCTCCTTCCCCCCTCTCTCTCTTTCAGTTTTCCTCTATGCCCCTCCCATCCTCCCTCCCTTTTTTTAACTACTAGCGAGCAAACATCAGCATAGAGGAAAAATGAGGTTTTACCACACTGAGATGTCTGACAGGGTGCTAAAACACACACTACTGGGGGAAATGCCAATGCTATGATTATGACCCAATGTCAACATGGTTGCCCAATGTCTGACAACTTTGAGATGGACGTGATCTAATATTGCTTTTCTAGCAGTCAGCTTCCAGCCATAGCTTCCCCTTCACCCTGACCTATCACATAGCCCGGTTATCCGTTACGGCACTAAAGATTCTGGAACCAGCGTCCTCCGCTCCTCTTAAAGTTCTCGGCATTCTGTAGTATGTCGTTCCATATAAGGCCAGTCTGCTAACTGATGTTGTCTGCCCAGTTTTTTGTTTAAGATGTTTGCCTCTTTATATCCCTCCTTGTACTGTTTCCTGCAAGACAGTCTTAGCCAGTCCAAATGTTCGTGTGATGTGCCGGTATCACTTCAGTTTGCGAAGCTCCTGTGCTGGTCTTTTTTATTTTTATATATATATTTTTTTTGCTGATGTCAGGTGGTCTTCATATGGTCTAAATGTGTTTTCATGATCAATCAAATGAATAGCTGACTGTTATTTTCAGATGTTTCAATGTTCTCAACTTCTGATTCTCACTCTATCCCTTCACCGGCTGTCTGTCTCTTTTCTCTCACACCCAACCGCTTCCCTGTGTGTGCGTGTGTGTATGAGAGAGAGAGAGAGAGAGAGAGAGAGAGAGAGAGAGAGAGAGAGAGAGAGAGAGAGAGAGAGAGAGAGAGAGAGAAAATGTGCGCGTATGCATTTATGTATGAATGTATTCAATCTGTCTGTCTTGTCTGTCTGTCTGTCTGTCTGTCTGTCTGTCTGTCCGTCCGTCCGTCCGTCCGTCCGTCCGTCCGTCCGTCCGTCCGTCCGTCCGTCCGTCTGTCTGTGTGTGTGTCTGTCTGCCTGTCTGTCTGCCTCTCACATTTAAACCCCACTCATACGCATAAACGTTTTCTGGTTACTCGTGATCACCTGATAACGGTTTGATCACGTTTTATAGAGGACTGATGAAGAAGCATGTCTAAAAGGTCGACATGGGAGGTTGCCCAGCGTATGTGGTGAAGATTGACACGTGAATAGCTGAAGCAATTGCCATAAACGGCCTGTGCCTTTCCAGGACACATGCCTTCTATTTATGGTGCGTTCTGTTCATTTTGTCAACTTTTTCTTAGAGAGAGGAAGGTGAGGAGGGGGAGGGGAGAGAGAGAGAGAGAGAGAGAGAGAGAGAGAGAGAGAGAGAGAGAGAGAGAGAGAGAGAGAGAGAGAAGGGGAACTCTGAACTCTGAACGATTTTATTGTAGAAGGCCACCGGACCCATTACAATTTCACACACTCGCTATCCCCCCCCCTCCCCCCACACATTAATTTCGTTCTCAATCCTTTCCAAGAATGCACCTGAAAACACTTCCAAGCACAACGATTATAACATTCACTTGTGGTATTAGCATACATCTGATTAGAATGCAACATTTTAGACTAAACATAAATTTAGTAACTAACTAAATAAATGAATGAATAACAAAAATTGATTAGAGAATTGATAATTAGGGCACATATTGCACACAGAGTAGCATAAGACACTGAAACAACTTGAGAAATACGTTAATCATTTTGCTACAGCCATCATTCTAAAGCAGAACGCCTTTTGTTGGAATGATATATGAATCGTCCTAAGTCATGAAGGCTTTTGTCATCTTGCATCATAAGTTTCAATGTTTTTTCTGAAGGGTATTGCCTATAACGAGATGGGATGTAGAGAGAGAAGGCGAACGGAGATTAGAGATGGAGTTCAGAGAGAGAGAGAGAGAGAGAGAGAGAGAGAGAGAGAGAGAGAGAGAGAGAGAGAGAGAGAGAGAGAGAGAACTCGAACTCGAACTCGAAAATTTACTGACTTAAGCAAATTGCTCATATCACAACAAACAAAAACGGAATGGGAAATGCATGAAAAAAAAGGCAAACGAATGTGTCTGCTTCACTCACAGCTGAACAATGAAGGAAAACAAAGACAATACTTCAAACTGTAGAAAGCAAATTGCGAACTGTTGCAACACACGCACGCACATACACACAACCACGCACACATACGCGTACGCACGCACGCACGCATTCACACACACACACACACACACACACGTACACTTACACACACACACACACACACACACGTACACTTACACACACACACACACACACACACACACACACACACACACACACACACACACACACACACACACACACACACACACACACACGTGCGTACATACACACAAGCACCTCGATCCTTCCTATGCATGCTCTCACAAATAAGCATAACACTAATTGCCCTTATGCCCATGTACACTGTAGCGTGTGCATACAAATATGCAAATGTACACCTGCGCGCACACACATACACACACCCACACGCACACACACACACACACATACACACGCACACACGCGCATACACACACTCATACACACAGACACGTACGCGCGCGCAAACACATAATTACACACGCACGTACACCCACACCCCCACGCACATACACCCACACCCACAACCACACACACTAAACATTCACACTCTCACATACATTGTACCTAAATGGGAGTTAATAACTCGATCTAAACCAAAGTCATGATCATAAGGCCATCAACCCAGACAACACAAAATCAACTGACAAACAAGAAAAATCCCTTAAACTACTTTCTCATCTGATCTCACTTTCAAACTGTGATAAATAAAACGGGCTATGTTGGTCATGCATTTCTCATTATTTAGAATAGTCAATTGTTGTCTATGTGGATTTTGTCTGATTTCTGGGGGAAAGTACTGTAGTCTCAACTGTTCTGTGACTTGGCAGTGGAACAGAAAGTGAAATTCGTCATCACATTGGTTTTTGCATAAAGGACAGCACACATTTACTGGGGTCTCTGTAGAATAGCGGAGTTTATGTGTTTTTATATCTGTAATTCCCAGTCTGAATCTCACATAGATATCTCTTATTCTTTTGTTTTTAATGCACTCGAAATAAGGCTCTAAAGAGTACTCAAATTTAAATTTCCTGTACATTGAATATCTATCGTGTTCCTGAATCCTGCTATGCCAGTCTTGCTTCCAGCAATCAGTCAAACGTTCTTTGAACGCTTTTAAAAACCAGTTAGTATTTTGCACCCCACCATTTATCCACTCATAACCGAATCCGTGTTTTGTGAGTAATTTGCGAACATCTGTAACCCAGCACTTTTTGTTGTTATTGTCTAAATTCTCTAGCATTTTATACGCTTTCCTGGACAGTCTGTCCTCTGTCATCCTGGTAAGACGAAGCCAGTATCGGATGACATTTGTTTTTGCATATATATTCAAAGGTACTCTGCCTGATTCGCCATAAATCATGTCATTTGGGGTTCTTGACGCAACATTTAATAATTTCTTTATTGCAAACATATGGGCTCTTTCTAAATAAGATATATCTAGAGTCCCCCAGATTTCTGATCCATATAGTATAATTGGTTTTATTTGAGTGTCAAACATAGTAAAAAAGATACTGGGGGTTATGTCACCTAGTTTCCACAAAGTTTTGAATATTTCAACGATACCTATTTTTGCTTTGGCTGTTTGTTCCTTGATGGTATGAGAAAAACTTAAGCGGGTAGTTAGCCATACACCTAGATATTTGTAGGAATTGACTGCTGTAATTTCACATCCATTGTAATACCATTTTTCTCGGTTTGAAAGATATCCACCATTTCTGAATACAATGATATTTGATTTTTCTAAATTGACTTGTAAGTTAAGTCTTTTTGCATTTTCATTCAGCAGGTTTAACTGATATTGTAAACCATTGACTGAATACGATAATAATGCCACATCGTCAGCAAACAAAATAATTAATAACTCTACAACATCAGGGTGGAGCTGGATGCCATGTTTGCCTTTCTGCATAATATCAAGAGATAGTTCATTTATAATCATGGAAAATAATAATGGGCTTGTAATTTCTCCTTGCTTTAGACCTTTCCTGCAGAAAAAGAAATCTGTTAAACCTAGACCACCATTACATCTTACACTTGCTTTTACTACCTTATACATGCTTTGCATTGCTCTTAACATTTTGCCAGAAATTCCATTTTTAATCATTATTGGCCACAGAGTACTATGAGAAATAAGGTCGAAGGCTTTTTTAAAATCAATAAAAGCTACGTATAATTTCTTATTGGATGCCAAATGCTTTTTAATCACAGCAAATAGTGTGAAAACATGATCAACGGTACTGTGGTCTGTTCTAAACCCAGCTTGTTCTTCTCCAATAATTCCTTTCTCCTCTATCCATTTAGCCAGTCGTTTATTAAGGATGTAGCTATATAGCTTACTGCAACTATTTAAGAGAGATATTCCTCTGTAGTTGCTGGGGTCATTGGGATTCCCGCGTTTATAGAGGGGTTGTATGATTGCCTCTGTCCAAGAATCTGGATATTCCCCTGATGAAAATATGTAATTGAAGAGGTTTTCTAAGTATGGTAAAATCAAGTGAGCCGAGTTAATGAACACTTCAGGGATTAGTCCATCTGGACCACCTGACTTCTTTGGTTTTAAATGACGGATTGAATCAGAAATTTCTTCCTTTGTTATCGCTGAATTTAACTCCCTGGTATCGCCGCTGTAGTCTAGTGGTTAGGGCGTTGGACTCGTAATCTAAAGGTTGCGGGTTCGATCCCAGCTTTCGGCTATGGCGTTGTGCCCTTGGAAAAGGCACTTTACAGCTATTTTCTCACCCCACCCAGGTGTGAAAGGGGTACCAACCTTGTGTTGGGGTTAACCCTGCGATAGACTGGCGTCCTATCCAGGGGGGAGTCTATGACTCTCAGTCGCTTAACGCCACAGAAACCGGGATAAGCACCGGCCTGATGAGCCTAAGGCTCGGGAGAGACTCTTTTTTTTTTATCTGGATCAGTATTAGCCTCTTCACTATAATTGAAACTTGGCTTTGGGGGATGTAGTGTTGCCTCGAAAACATTAATAAAATGGCTCTGCCAGCAGTCTTTTGGTACATTTCCAAAATTACGTCTACACCTACCACTGATAGCTCTCAAAGTAGACCAGAAAGACTTAGGGTCTTTTGTAGCATTTATTAACTTATTTTTTATGCCAGTTTTGTACTCATATGCCTTTACTTTGAGCAGGGAAATATATCCCCTTTTCAATTCTACATACTTGTCAATATTTTCTTTTTTCCTTTCTTTTCTCATAGTTCTAAGTGCTCTCCTTACGGTAAATTTGGTATTTTTGCATTCTCTGTCAAACCATGTTTGCTTTGATCTGTTACGACCAAATTTTAGTTGCTTCAGCATGCATTCTGATGCTTGCCTTAACGCCTCATTAAATACAGCAACAGAACGATTTACATTTTCATTTATTATTTCTGTTGCTTTCTCAATTTCAGTTGTGAAATCCGTTTTCAATAAATTACTCTGAAATGTGTCAGAATATTGGGGGTTCCAGATAAGTTTTTGAACAATATGAGAACTTTCTTCGGGTTCTTTTTTAAGGCAGCTGCCTGTTAGTGTTAGAACTATTGGCATGTGTTGAGACTCTATTCTTTCATCTACGAACATGTCTTTTACCAAATGAATATGGGATCTTGAGATGGCAAAATAGTCTATAACACTGCAGCCAGAGCTAGAAATAAATGTAAAGTTACCGACTTTATCTCCATTTGTTGTTCCGTTGACAAGAAACAAGTCAAGCCCTGCACCCAGCTCAAGAAGCAGGTGGCCATAATGATTTTGTTCCTTGTCTTGTGAGTTTCTTGTACCTGTTTCCACAAAACATGTTTCTTTATGGGTTTCTGTGTAATAGTTAACATCATTTACCAGAACGGGTTGGGAGTTACCTGTGCGGGCATTAAAGTCACCGCAAACAATAAAAGGGACATCTCCATATCTTTCTGTAATGTCTAACATACAAGACTCAATAGCTGAAATACCGTTTTCAAAGTGTGACAATGCATACAAAGGTGACTGCACTGGAGCTACGTAGGTACAGATCAAGAAAATATCTGTCTCTGACTTAAAAAGTTGCTTAGATATCTTCAGCACAATAGCATTTTGAACCTTACATTCCATTTTGGTTACCAAGGAATCCAGTTCCTTTCTGACAAATAAAATAACACCACCAGATTTTCGGCCCATTCTGGATAGCTGAACTGCAGGACTACAATACTGCGTAAAGTTTTTAAATATATCCATGAATATGTTTTGTGCTGTGAATGTTTCAAGAAAACAAGCAAAATCAAATTTAGTAATATATGACAGAAAATCAGGGTCACTTAACTTGGACATAATACCACATACGTTATAGGAAAGGAATGAGATCGAGACCGTCCCAACTGAGGGAGAAATGTTTCCGGTCATGTCTGGGCTTTGGCCGAGTCCCTATTTTCTGACACCCCCTTTCTTTTTATTTGCTAGTCTTGTAGTCATTGGTTGGCTCCTGGTTGTTCTGGTGTTGCGGGGTTGTTTGGTTACCCAGGTGTGGAGTGAACTATTTGCTCCTGTTTTCAGCTGCTGTTTCTGCCTGGTCGGTCTGGAAGGCATGGATGAAGACTTTCTGGAATCCTGGCTGGCTCTGGACTGGTCACTTCGTGTTGGAGTCACAAGTCTTGGTGCAGCATCGGGGGAAGCAGTTACTGCCTCGCTGTACAGCAGCTCTCCTGGGACCACCTTCGGAGTGACTGGAGCAGCAAGATGTGGATCAGGGGAAACATGCTGTGGTGACTTGCTGTCTTGCTGGGTTTGACCTGCTCCAGTGGAAGGGCACCTTCTTTCCGTTCTTGATGGCGGGTACCTGCATTGAGTGCTCTGTTTAGGGACTACCTTCTCTTGCTGATTCCCAGGAGTGTTCGTGGTGTTCCCTGCACAGGTAGAGGGTGGGGTTTGGTTGTTAGGCTTCTGGTTATTCTTGTCTGTAGTGCCAGTGTTCGTTTTGGATGAGGTGACATTTCCTTTTTCACCAGACAAAATGGTAATGTCATTGTCTGGAAGTGCAGCACACACAGCTTGTTTTCCAGTTGATGTTTCAAAGAGGAGAGTAACAGGGGTTGGTAATGTACCCTCACTCCTTTTGTGGATTTCACATTGAACCTGCTGTGTGTGCTTGTCTATATTGACGTTGTTGGAACATGGACCATTGCTGACATTATTTTGTGTATGCATGGTAACTGAGGTGTTTGAGGTTTCTCCCATATTCCCTGTGCTGTCCAGAGTAATGAGAGAGTAATCTGGGTTTACAACAGTTCTGATAGGACGTCTGAATTCGTTGTGTGCTGCTTTGTTTCCACGGGATGTATCCCCTGGGACAGTGAAGTGGGCGTGGTCAGCTGCACCCCTGACATCGTGAGCGTCTCCTGCAGGTTGGACTGACTCTTCCTTGGCAAAGGAGGAGTGTCTTTGGTCTGGTGTGCTGTGCCGGTACCACTTGTCATCAAGGTCATTGACATTGCTGGCCATGTGCTTTTCTTTTCCGTAAATCTGCCGCTGGAAAGATGTCCCATGCTTGTCGCCGTTACGCTGTCTCTTTCCATAACGGGGTGTGTTGTCCTCATCTTCGTATCGCATTTTGTCGTTTTCATCTGTTCCATGGAAGTATTGAGCGCCATGCTGAGCATTCTGCGATTCTCTGACAACAAGTTTGCCGTTCAGAAAGTATCCTCTTTTTCCTTCACGTCGTACTTCTGCCAGTTGTGCAGTCTGCCTTCTTGTCAGGTCATGAGAAACCCTGTACCCTGCCCTTCTCAGACTGTCACGCACATTCCTGAGCCTCAACAAAGCCAGTTTGTCTTTCCATTGCGAGAAGGTGACAACTATTGGTCGGGGTTCATTTCGGTTAGCACCAGTCTTGACCCTGTGTGCATGTCGTATGTCCACTGAAGAAAATGGTACGTTGGGGCTACAAATGTCATTGATTATTTCAATCACTTTCTGTACGCTGTCTTCTTCAGTTTCTTCTTTAGATTCTGGGACACCGTAAAACTTGAGATTGTCCTTCCGAATGATTTTTTCTAGTCGGTCAATTTCATCTTTGAGAAAGGCGATGTCAGAAGTGAGCATTTTTTCTCGCTGCATCATCCTGTGTTGTTCTGTCAGCATGTTGCTCAGATGATTTTCGTTGGCACTGACTTTTTCCATGGTGTCACATAAGTACCACCACATGGTTTCCATTTGATTGTTGCTGTATTGTGGTCCTGGGTTTTGCTCAATGTCTCCGCACAGGATCAGAAACAAGGAGGAGGGCGGGTTGCTGCGTGCGGTCAGTAAAGTACTGGTGCCGCCTGTAGTGTGAAACAGTAGACAGGGATCGGTGTCTGTGAACCTTGATGATGTGTGACAGAAAAGACTTGCATTACAACACCAAGAATCAGAGCTGTGGGATTGGACTGGTGTCAGACTTTCCGCAAAATGCTGTAAAAGATCGGAAATCCATGCTGACTGGGAGAGAAGAAGGCAGCATTTTCCTGACAGCAGGAACATCAGACAGCAAAAGGTGCTGACCACAAGGCGGTAACTCATGTCTGTATAGCAGTCCCAATGGCAGAAAGGGGAGTACTTACGAATTTTCGGTGCACGGCCGCATTTTTTCTCCATCAACTTGATAAACGTTGCTTGAAATGACCCTATGTTTTGACGGTAGGCTTCTGCAGAGATTGGCATCTTTGTGTTGAATATACACTTCTACTATTCAACCATGATAGCTAAATTAATTGAAGCTTCTTGAGGGCCAGGAAAACAGAACAGAACAAAACAAAACAAAACCAGTTGAACTTGCTACCGCAAATGAACTGGTCCGTAAACTTGATGGTGGATATTTGACAACAAAACAGGGTTGAATTTTTTCTAAGTCCGAAAATTCGGGTGGATGACAATTCAGTGCTAAGGTTGGGAGAGCGCAGAGAAATGCCGAGAGAGAGAGAGAGAGAGAGAGAGAGAGAGAGAGAGAGAGAGAGAGAGAGAGAGAGAGAGAGAGAGAGAGAGAGAGGGGGTGTTATTGAAAGTAACCAGGATTGTGTTTTAGAGGATACTCAGTGTGGCTACTGCGAAGTTATCCTTAGAGTTGCTTAATGTGTGTATGCTGTTTTTTCGTTCCTCGCCAAGGGCTCCGAGTTTCACCAATGGTTAGATTTTTGCGTATGCGACCAGCTTTTTCACCCACCGTTTAGATACCCACATTCCGAATTCCGAGCCGAATTCCGAGAAATATGAGTAAAATGATTCAACTATACACAGGAAAAAAGGTATGGGAGCTGCT
>CM060326.1:36421442-36456442 GCA_030674155.1 Stramonita haemastoma | reverse complement strand
ATTCTTCAAAAAAGAAATTGTTCATTGTTTGGTTGAGAGGTTGGTTTTCTTGATTGTTGGTTATTTGTGTTCTTTTATGCCCAGAGGGCTGGTTGTAAAAAAGCATGTTTGCTTATGCCATTACCCTCTTTAAATAAAATTTATTCAATTCAATTCAATTCAATTCTCTGTTGTGGAGGTCAGCCAGTTCATTTTGTGCTTATCCATTTCCCTAAGTGAATAACGTCATTCAGTGTGCTTATTTTCTTTTGATCTGTCTTTCCCGTGTCATTGTCGGCCACACATGTTCTCTTCTTTCCTGTCTCTGTCTTTCGGTGCCTTTTTTATTCGCCAGTATCTGTCATCTGTTTTTTTGTGTATGTCTCTTGCTTTGGGCTTTACTCTTGTCAGCAACTCTGCTTGTCCCCCCCCCCCCTCCCCCCCCCCCCTCTCTCTCTCTCTCCCTCTCCCTCTCTCTTATTGCCAGCCTCTATTCCTCTCTCTCACTCGCGCTCACCGCCTGTCTGGCTGTCTGCCCCCCCCCCTCTCTCTACCCTCATTCTGTGTGTTGTGGTGTGTGTGTGTGTGTGTGTGTGTGTGTGTGTGTGTGTGTGTGTGTGTGTGTGTGTGTGTGTGTAAACTGGTATTCAAACAAGGAATTGATGTTTTTGCTGATTCTCGCGATATCTTTCCTTATTCTCTCCTGCCCCCTTTTTCTCATTGTTTCAAAGTAATTAAGTAATTAAGTAAGTAAGTAAGTAAGTAAGTAAGTAAGGAAGTGCGTTTATGTGTGTGTGTGTGCGGGCGGGCGTGCACGCGTACCTGCTTTGTTAACGAAATGATCATTTTGAGTCTATTCCTGTTCATGCCTCTCGCGGCGTCTAAATTAGGGCCGTGTAATCTACCACTCGTAGGACTTCAACTCGACCTTGACTTATACTTTGCTCTGTATTTGGGTTTTCTTGGTTTTAGTTTTTGTTCTGTTTTCGATGTTTTTTGTTTTTTTGCTTGCAGGAAGACTACTGTGTTTAAAAACTTGTGAAAGAAAAAGAAACAATATCGTAGCGAGAATTACCAGGTTGTTGTTTAATGCTTAGATATCTTAGGTAAAGTACTTAGGGAAGATTCCATTAATTTTATCGTTGAAAACTGAGTACAACAGTCGTAATGCTGGTATTTTGCTTGATAAATACGTCTCACAGTGTGTGTAAAGTGGCGGCTTTTAAAAACATTCAAATTGAAACCTTTTCATCTTCACTTTCACGTATCCCGTAGTCCCTTGGACCGTGGGGGCGCCAATGAAGACTTTGCAACCAGCTTCCTCCACTCCCTGCGAGCTTTCGCTTTCCCATAGCAAATTGTTCCACCCAAACCCAGTCCACTCTCTAAATGTTATCTTCCCAGCGTTTTCTCTGTCTGTATCTTCGTCCCCCTCCTTACACTGTTTCCAGTAGGACAGTCTTGGCCGGTCCAGTTATTCGCGTGACGTGCTCGTACTTCTGTTTGCATTTGTTCGCTGAAGTCAGGAGCTCTTCATATTGTCCATTGGCATTTTTGTCTGTTGTTTTTCACTTCCTCAGTAGTAATTTAATCCCTGTATGGGTTTTACATTTAACTAATCTGTTAAAAAGAGACGACATAAATCAAGATAGTTGAATAAGGCAGTGATTAAAAAAACAGCTAGCTACCCAGTCATCATCTGCCGTCTAATCTCCATGACTGAAGACCATATCACTGGTCAAAGTCTACTGGAACGTGAGTACATCTACCTTTTGGACTGATTGAAACCAGAGATGTCTGTTTTTTCCACACGAGTCGCATAAACCTCAGGGCCATACATTACTGCTGCTTGCTGCATCATTACTTCAACAGCATTCCCTGACCTACCCCCCAATCCCTAACATGCAGCAGTCTGTCACATATACACTGATAAAATGTATAGGTCCTTCGGGTGCAGTTGGCTTGGCTGGAGATGAAGTGTAACGTCCATTTAAATGTCACTGTAATGTCAGCACTGTCTCTTTCTACCGTATTCCTGCCAGTCCCTTGATAGTGTGTCTCTCTGTGTGGGAGTGAATCAATACACATGCTTGCTTTTTTAAACTACAACTCAGATGACCGTCTACCACACATTGAGTGACATTGTACTGGGGGATCATGTTTTAGTTTTTAACATGTTAGTAATATGTTGTTGTTGTTTTTTCAATAAGTATTCAGTGACAAAGTATGACAAATTGAAATACCAGATTTTAAGAAGTGACAAAATGAGAAATTGTACAGTTTTGCATTGTAATAAATGGTTAGTAGTTATGCGTATTTAAACGCATTCTTGAAGCAAAAGAAAACAAAATTATGAATTGATACTTCATGAGAAAGTGGAATAAAGATGATAATTTTAAAATCAGTTGAAATCTCAAAATCGGCAACCCAACACCCAGCTGCTTAAAATCCCTGCAAGAAGAAAAGTGGGTCAGGTTGGACCCGATTCATTTCGTGATGGAGGGTCACCGTAGACTTTAAGAAAAAAGGATGTGTGTGCGTGCATACGTGAGTGCGGCGGGCGGGCGGGCGGGCGGGCGTGTGTGTGTGTGTGTGTGTGTGTGTGTGTGTGTGTGTGTGTGTGTGTGTGTGTGTGTGTGTGTGTGTGTGTGTGTGCGCGCGCGCGCGCGCGCGCGCGCGTGCGTGCGTGTGTATGTGAGAGAGAGAGGGGGGGGGGGTACAGAAAGTTCCTTTACTCTTTGTATTCTCATTTGCAATCTGTGCAGTCAGTTCGTGTTTTGGAAACAGCGACATACTATTTCTTTCAGATATTCTCAGTTCCACATCGGAGATAGGTGACAGTGTCGGTGACTGTGCGATCTTGTCAGTGGTTGAATTCAGTGCTCCCCTAGCGCTTTGTCTGCAGCCCTGTCTCTTAGCCACGGGCTGCTGTTTACAGCCTGATTTCCATAATCCACTTGATCCCAGACACAGACAACCCACTGATAGACTGCAGATGGAGAAACTTTGCTTTTTTTCACACTGCAATTCCCTGGAGCTAGCGTTGTTGAAGAAGAACAGAAGGAAGCCATTCTGAGTGCCGTAGAAACTGTTGTTAGATTGTGATCCATTTGCATCAAGGGATAGTGAGAAAAGTGTATAATTGTAGAATAAGAGAGCGAGCTTGTTTTGTGAAGGTCTGTGGCAAACACCATTTTAAACTTAAATTGTTTCAGATTTATAACTAAGAATAATCGTATGAATTGTTCACCTGTTACTTGGGTAACTAAGAAAATATTGAGCTTAAACACGTCTCGTATCGTTTTGTTCATATTTCATTCTTTAAAGTCTTAATAGCAAATAGACTAGATACGTGTTTTTTATAGCAAGTTTCCGGTATATTTGTTGGCCAGATGAAAAATGGCTAAAGCTGATGTCTACACATAACACCAGTGTACCTGCAGTATCGTAAGTTTTGTCATTGGCTCCGACCAGCACGGATGGCCTACTCTTCCTAACGGCAGAACAGGTTTAAACGTGTGTTCAAGATGCTCTGCGTGCATTTGCACACGGAACCTTTGTTTATAGTCTTATCCATGGGAAGTTGTTTTGCAGAAGAGCCGTCACTGATGCTAACTCCAGCTAATGCTAACTTGACTGTTCACCTCGGTAGACGCAGAAAACACTACTTTAATATAAGACTGCAACGACAATAGTGTACAATCACGGACAAAGTATATGGAACGCGCTGAACTGCAGGGCGTACAAGTCGGCCGATGTCTAGTTTGACAAAGGCGTTAAAGCAAGATTGCTCAATGCAAACCAAACAAAGAATGGACCGTCTTAGGAACAGTTGGAAAAGGCAATATTGTCAGGAGTAAACCTCAAACTGAAAATATTGCGGACACTTATTTACCCTTTTTCTTATATAGTGAAAAATAAGTATTAAAAGTCAGTAAGTTTTGAAAGGGGAGGAGTTATTTTAAAAAGAAGCATAAAAAAATGTCTGAGAAAGACACGTGTACTCCCTGTTATACCATCAAGCAAACGTTTTCTGTATTTCACGACGTCAGTACGATGTAATCCACCATCACCACCAAAGGCTAGTCTAGTCCCTCTTTGTCTTGGGCCTTGAATTGCTCATAACATTACTATGACTAAAATCGTATTTCAAATGCACTTTGTTGCAAGCACAAGGAGTACTAACAGACGTCTTGTTTATGAGGCTCAGAGTTTTGTCTAATAAATGGTCAGGCGTAATCAGGATTCTGGTGTTGAGCAACAGACCAACCCAGAAATGCCAATATTAAATCAGGATTTAGGATCCGAAAGTCGGCAGAAAAGTCGGAAAAAGGGTTTTGATAAATTAAGAGAAATTGTGTTAGCTGATTAATTTAATGCTGGAAACGCAAACAGCAGTAGATAAGAGAGAGAGAGAGAGAGAGAGAGAGAGAGAGAGAGAGAGAGAGAGAGAGAGAGAGGGGGGGGGGGGGGGGGGGGGGGGGGGAGGGAGGGAGGTAGGTATGAGGGGTTAAATGGAAAGCGTTACGTCATTAATTGACATTGTGACTGCTATCTATTATTTTTCCAAATCCGGAAATGTTTTATTTTCAGTTGAGGTGGGTTCATGCAAAAGAAACTGTAAGCCCGAAAAGTGCGTTTGTGTTCATTGGCTCTTTCTGTGTTACTCTGTCTGTCTCTCGTCATTTCTCCGTTATTTTCTTTCTCGTTGTAGTGTGTTATGTACCACTTTAAGTCGCAGCAGATCTCTCTATGTGAAACCCAGGAGAGCGCGTCGCCACAAGAGCAACGGCACCTACTTTTTGTTTGTTTCTTTCTTGTCTGTAATTATACTTGTTTCCCTAAAAGAGTCGCTTTTTCTACAGAATTGGGCAAGGGACAACTCCGTTGTTGCTGTTGGTTCTTTTACGTGTGCTAAATGATTGTATGTAACACACGAGGCCTCGATTTATTGCCTCACCGGAAAGACTAGCACCCAGACCACCACTCCTGGTACATGTTTTACTCTATTTCTCTTCTTCTTTCTTTTTATTTTTTTTCACCTGTGTATACTTCTGTCTTTAGCTCTTTTTTTGAGTGTCTGTAGGTTTACTTATCTTTTAGGTGTTTGTCATACCTCTATCAGTCACTTCGTAATGGAGCCTTGAAAACCTGATTTACTCCTGTTCCTTGCCCGCTAGCCTCTCCTAACACACTTTCCTTTTTCACTAAGGTGACATAATACACAGGATCCAAGAGGGAGACAGCTGATTTCTAGATAATTAATGAAAACAATATCTTGCAACATACACTGCAGTTCCCTGAATATGTTTTTAGTCAAGAACAGGGTATAATCCCTCAAGCTGGAATGTTGGATAGTAGTTTGTTTTCAGCTATAAAGAGATCATCTGTATGTATGAACAGTGGGATTTTATTTAAAATTTTACACTAGGAATATGCAAACTTCTCTTTACTTGCACATGCATTTCATCTACAGATAATGATTTTGTCACACATACTGTTAGTCGAAAAAAGGAATATGCGAACTTCTCTTTACTTGAACATGGTTTAAATCTTAAGATAATGATTGTTTCACACACGACGTCTAAATCATAGATTTTGATTTTATCATACGTAACAAGGAAAGGCAACTGGTAAGCTTTAACAACTCTTTATTTCAATTGTACTCTTATCTTTTCAAAGATGTGGTATTGAATGCTAATAGAAACTGGTGAATTTCTTAATATACTTTCATCTATCTTTTAATTGGCTTGAAATTATGAATGGGCCTGGTAATGGTAAAGACCAGGTTTCCTATAAAGTCATCAAAAGTAAACTAATTTGTGGCGCTCCACCACGAAATGAGTCGCTTAGCACATACCCAATTTTGCGCTAGGAGCCTTTAAAGGCAGGTGGGGTCAAGTTGTCAATTTTGTGATTTTGATTGATTATTAAACTAGATCTGTTTATTTATCATATAATGAAATATCAAGGTATAATTTTTATTCCTTTTGCTTTTAAATGTCTTTTGAAAATACCAAAGCACTCATTCTGACATCCTGTTACTAAAATAAACTTGCCTGTTTCTCATTTTGTCTCATCCTGCAGTCTATCATTTCAATTTGTAATAATGTTGCACAGAATTGTCCGATTTTCAATCTGTTTTTTGTATTTGATAGCCACTTTATTGCACATTAATAACATGTCAATAACTAAAATTTGACCTCATGTGCACTCCGTCTCATTATGTGGTGGAGCGTCACATTTACTGTTGAACTAAAAATATGTTTTCAGATAGTGTGTGTGCGTGCGTGTGCGCGTGCGTGTATATGTGTGTGTGTGCGCGCGCGCGCGCGCGTGCGAGTGTGTATATGTGTATGTGTGTGTTTGTGTGTGTGCGTGTGTGTGCACCTGGTAGCACACATCAAGCAAGTGTTTCTATCAGCTTTCAGCGACTTCAGTACAATGTAATCCACTTTCTTTACCAGTGCCCCATCCCTGTTTCCTGGGCCCCCGAATCGTCTGTAACATGATTAGCAGCTACAAATTGTGTTTCACGTGCACCTTGTGGCGCCAGCAAGGAGAAATGAAAGACAGATTGTCCATGCTGGTCAGGGGCTGTCAACAAAAGGGTCAGACTTAATCAGGATTCCGGTGTTAGCTGGCTGGGAACTAGTGGGGGAGGCATTCAATTAGGCGTCATGATCCAAAAATTCAGAAGACAGTAGCGAGAAATCGTGTTACTTGATTCTTATGGGGGCATGGTGGTAATAGAAGATGAGAGAATATGTCACAGGTTTAGACAGTCTTTTTGTTTTGTTTTTGCCTCTCTCCACCCCCCCCCCCCGACTTTAGTGATGTACTAAACATAACTGCCTGGACTGCTTTTTACTATTTAGAATAGTGAAATAGTATGCAGGCATATATATTGAGGTCGATGTTTTCAAGTAGAGACAGATTCATAGACCGATGGATGTAAATACAAACACATGGACACATAGACATAGAGAGAGACACACAGAGAGAGGGAGGGAGGGGGGTACTCTTTATTTCAAAAGGCTACAGATAAGCTGTGACATACTCTGTTTCATCCAGCAGGTCCCTAGCTTGAGTAGGAAATGTAGTTGGTGATTATAATAAATAATTTCAAATAGACGTGAGGGAGGGAGAGAGAGAGAGAGAAAGAGAGAGAGAGGGGGGGAAGAGAGACAGACAGACTGATCCACCCAGAGAGAGATAGAGAGGAGAGAGAGAGAGAGAGAGAGAGAGAGAGAGAGAGAGAGAGAGAGAGAGAGAGAGAGAGAGAGAGAGAGAGAGAGAGAGAGAGAGAGAGAGAGTGAGTGAGTGAGTGTGTGTGTGTGTGTGTGTGTGTGTGTGTGTGTGTGTGTGTGTGTGTGTGTGTGTGTGTGTGTGTGTGTGTAGGCAGACATTTGGTAGTAAAAGAAGATTGGCTTTCTTTTTCCGTCATTAATCTACAATAGGTTTCAATGAGTTTTATCGTTCTAAAACAGTGACCCGTTACATTTAAGCCTGGTCAGTGTACATCTCCTCGCATCTCACTAAGTTCGTATTGTAGTTCCTTTCCTGCCCCAAGCCCCCTTCTTTAACACGTTCCTATTCAAGACATGCTTTGCATAATCCACTTGATCCGGGACAGAGACAAGTGAGCAGTAGACTGCACAAGACAAAACTTGTTGCACATCCCATTGGCATTTGCTGAATCTCTGTAAATTGAAGAACAGAGTACTTTGGCTCTGTCTGGAATATGAATTACCTGTTTTGATCCGGTTACTTTTAGAGGCATTTAACTAAAGGTTTTTTTAAATTATCATAGAGCATACTTTAATAAGAGAAATAAACTCAAATTCATGTTAAAATCCACAAAAAACTAGAACTGGTACATTTTTGGTACTATTATATAATAATATCAAGCATGAAATTCAATATTTTGTCACATGTAGCATCTGGTAATTATATTAGTGCATCTGATAAACTATGGAATATATTGAATTTTTAAATTTTGCTTTATGTTCTAAAAAAGAAAATGGCTCTTTGCAAAATAGGTATTAAAGACAATGTTTTTTTCCCATCAATCTCTCTTTTGACTTAAGAAACAGAAAACAGCTTGTAGAGGATTGTAGATTAGGTTTTCTGTCGCAAACCAACACTAAAAAGATAATTGAAGGGAAAAGTGAAGAATATCAATTGGCTCTGGAAAGTGAGTATGTGATTTTGTGTGTGTGTGTGTGTGTGTGTGTGTGTGTGTGTGTGTGTGTGTGTGTGTGTGTGTGTGTGTGTGTGTGTGTGTGTGCGTGCGTGCGTGAGTGAGTGTGTGCGTGTGTGCGTGCGTGCATGCGTGTGTGTGTGTGTGTGTGTGTGTGTGTGTGTGTGTGTGAGTGTGTGCGTGTGTGCGTGCGTGCGTGCATGCGTGTGTTTGTGTTGTGTGTGTGTGTGTGTGTGTGTGTGTGTGTGTGTGTGTGTGTGTGTGTGTGTGTGTGTGTGTGTGTGTGTTGCAGCACACATAGATCAAATGATCCGGACGGTGTATACTGAATTAAGTATAGTGTGATCCGTTTTCTCTATACAAGTGCCCCCCATCCCAGCCTGTTGTGTTGGCCCGAATTTTGTAGAACGCCATTAGTGTTTGCTAATCGTGTTTCGCGTGCACCTTGTGGCGTCTTAAAAGACGTCTTGTGGATGCCAGTCAGGCTTTGTCAACAGAGGGTCAGACTTGAGCGGGATTGCGATGTTAACTAACACAATAAACCAGACGGGGAGGCATTCATTAAGGGTTCATGGTCCTGTAATAAAGAGAAAAGTCAAGAGAAGATACGCTGAATGATGCTTTTTATGAGGGACGTTGGTGATGGTCATCTGTCTTGGATTCATGTAAATTGAGGTTTAAACAATTTGATTTGTTCCTCTATTTGTTCACATCTACTTGTCCTACTTTTTTTTTACAAATCTTTTTTTTTTCCATTCCTCAATACAAAAGAGTAAAATAGAGAAAGGAAAAATCTCTCACCCCGCCCCCTTCTCTCTCTCTCTCTCTCTCTCTCTCTCTCTCTCTCTCTCTCTCTCTCTCTCTCTCTCTCTCTCCTCTCTCTCTCTCTCTCTCTCTCTCTCTCTCTCTCTCTCTCTCTCTCTCTCTCTTGCTCGCTCGCTCGCTCTCACTCACTCACTCACTCACTCACTCACTCACTCACTCACTCACTCACTTATTCAATCACTCACTTGATGAAAAAAGCAAATCATTGTTTATTTAGTGTACCACCTGGAAAAAAAAATTGACTTTTACACATACCTCATACGCATAAAATCTGCTAAATATGAGTTAAATGTAAACAGACGTGAATTTGAAAACATCAATTCAAACTGGAATATATACATATGAGTGGAAACACACTTTGATACTGATTAAGAAAGTGAATAGATTATTATTGTAGTGTGTGGGTGGGTGGATGCGCGCGCGCGCGCGCGCGCGCGCGGTGTGTGTGTGTGTGTGTGTGTGTGTGTGTGTGTGTGTGTGTGTGTGTGTGTGTGTGTGTGTGTGTGTGTGGTATTTGCTTTGTTTTCATAGGTATAGAGGAAACAGTTTGCCCGTAACTGTGATATCGATTGGTTAGTACGGTTTCATGTGAAAGTGTGTGGTTCCTGGTTGTTTTTAGCTATGCTTTTAACGCACATTAACTTCTCGATTTTATGAGATTGTAAAGTATTCCTGTTTGTAAGTGAAGGTAGAATAGATAAAGTCATGAGATTTTTTTAAACAATAACCAAGAGAGGTAACAATAGTTTTCATCCAAAAGAAATCGAAACGAATTACGAGTGTATACATTTTAACTAAATGGTATTCTCATCTGCGTTCTCCTATTTCAGTTCATGCACATTATGTGGATCTTGTTTTAGGCAGATTATATTGGATATAGTATGCAAATCTGTAATATTAAACACTGATGGCATTCCCTTCCTAGTCGCCCTATAAAGCATCTGACCTAATGTGTCTGCGTTCTTTTCCCCTGGTGACTACTAGCTGCTATTTTCTGCACCCATTTACAACAGAAAGCCACAGAAAATCAGAAGACCTTTATACTAGCTCGCAGACCAGCAGATCGTCGCTTTGTTTTTTTTTTCTTTTGCTCTTGGTGCTGACAGTTAAAAGTCAAAATAAGAAATATAAACGGTAATTATTCTTCTTGATGAAGCTGATATTGCTGATATTTGTGTCAATCCTGTTGAATTACATATGATTATTATGATTATCGTCGTGACCGTTCTAAGAAGACCCTTATGTTTTTCTAAGGCATGGAGAAAGTATACGCCAGCAAAGTTGGTGTTGTACTCTGTTTGAATCTCTATGTAGTTGCACAGTCGTGGTCTTGAGTTTTAAAAAAGAATGACGAAGCGACAGCCCCGTTGTAGCCTCTGTGGCCAGCTGTGCAGTAAACAAGAATATTGGATTGGAGTATCAACGCTTTTGTTGTTGGTCAGTGGAGCAGAGGTAGCAGCCCTAGTAAGAAAGGTTAGAGATGTATTCTCATCTTGACACTGGACTTTTCCCCCGTTCTTTGGACCATGAGTGGCCATGTCAGAAATACTCATTTTGATGAGACGAAGAGTCATGTGTACGCGACATAGTCAGCACCCAAAATAGATAAATAGCGACAAAGAAGTTGCCACTGGCAATATTTTTTTGTAAAAAAGGCCCCCGTGGAGAATCAAATCCACATGTCAACAATAAATTAATCTCTACTTGCCGTAGTCTTTACAGAGTTGCCATAGTCTTTACAGAGTTGCCATAGACTCTCCATAGTTACCATAGACTCTCTACTTGCCATAGTCTCTACAGAGTTGCCATAGACTCTCCAGAGTTGCCATAGACTCTTTACTTGCCATAGACTCTCTACTTGCCATAGTCTTTACAGAGTTGCCATAGACTCTCCATAGTTACCATAGACTCTCTACTTGCCATAGTCTCTACAGAGTTGCCATAGACTCTCCAGAGTTGCCATAGACTCTCCATAGTTATCATAGACTCTCTACTTTCCATAGTCTCTCCAGAGTTGCCATAGACTCTCCAGAGTTACCATAGACTCTCCAGTTGCCATAGTCTCTCCAGAGTTGCCATAGACTCTCCAGAGTTACCATAGACTCTCCAGTTGCCTTAGACTCTACATAGTTTCCATAGACTCTCGGTTGCCATAGACTCTCCAGTTACCATAGTCTCTACAGAGTTGCCATAGACTCTCCAGTTGCCATAGTCTCCAGTTACCATAGACTCTCCAGTTGCCATAGTCTCTCATAGTTACCATAGACTCTCCAGTTGCCATAGCTCTCCATACTTACCATAGATCTCTCCAGTTGCCATAGTCTCTCCATAGTTACCATAGACCCTCCAGTTGCCATAGTCTCTACATAGTTGCCATAGACCCTCCAGTTGCCATAGTCTCTACAGAGTTGCCATGGACTCCCCAGTTGCCATAGTCTCTACAGAGTTGCCATTAGTCTCTACAGAGTTGTCATAGTCTCTCCAGTTGCCATAGTATCTCCATAGTTACTATAGACTCTTCAGTTGCCATAGTCTCTACAGAGCTGCCATAGACTCTCCATAGTTACCATAGACTCTCCAGTTGCCATAGTCTCTACAGAGTTGTCATAGACTCTCCATAGTTACCATAGACTCTCCAGTTGCCATAGTCTCTACAGAGTTGTCATAGACTCTCCATAGTTACCATAGACTCTCCAGTTGCCATAGTCTCTACAGAGTTGTCATAGACTCTCCATAGTTACCATAGACTCTCCAGTTGCCATAGTCTCTACAGAGTAGCCATAGACTCTCCGTTGTCATAGTCTCTACAGAGTTGTCATAGTCTCTCAAGAGTTGCCATAGACTCTCCAGTTGCCAGAGTCCATCCATAACTGTGATGTTACAGATTAGATAGAGGGAAAAGTAGAACTATTGATAGAGGATATATTCATAATAATAATCATTGAATCTTTTCTTTTCTGAGACAGCCGTTAAATCAGTGTCATTTCTGTGTTTTCGAAAAATACGAGCAAACAGGACACCAAATAAAAGAAGAGTAAGCAAGAACAACTACAGTAGGAAGAAGTTATCTTTCTATGTGCCTGTCTGTGTGTCTGTGTATCTGTCTGCCTTTATATTTGTCTATCTCTGTGTTTCTCTGTCTGTGTGTGTGTCTGTCTGCCTCTGTGTGTCTGTCTGTGTGTCTCTGTCTGTCTGTCTGTCTGTCTGTCTCCCTTTCTCGCTCGCTCGCTCGCTTGCTCACCCGCTTGCCTATTCTTTCTCTTTCTCCTCATTTTCTGTACTACACACATCGAAGTTGTTTTCTCCCATAGCAGATAGAAAGTTATTGCGCATGAGGAAAGTTTTGCAGTGTTACGTTTCTGGGGAAAATATCTGAGCAAAACTGAACTGATGTATGTTTTTTTTTCCTCCATTGGCCTTTGGCTCTCCCCAGACGCTGTCTTCATTGTATGAAAAACTAGTCAAAGTAGAAGATACGTTTACATCTCATAAGCTCATTGAGCAGAAAAAAGAGAAGTCCTCTGGGGTTTCGAAATGTAGACATGGGGGAAGAATAAGGACAAGTAAAGCAGGGAAGAGAAAACGTTAGGACAGTATTTTCTTACATTAATGCCTAGAACTTTCGGCAAATATAGAACACTGACCTGGAAATGAGGTTGTTACCCCTGGCCTTTCTGTGTGAGAAGCGGCTGTGATTTGTGTGTGGGCTGTCGTGGTTGTGCATTCTATAAGATGTCTTTAAAAAAAAAAGTTCATAATCCTGCTTTCGATTTTGGGGAATACTGACATCACAGTCAAGTACCTTTCATTGTTTGTAGTCCGATAGATAATTACGTTATTTAACCAACTCTAAAAGCATTATATAATTATATGCCTACGTAAGAATCCGCTGCATCATACTCTACAGTGAAAAGTATTGCCTTTCCTCAAAATCGTAATCAATTTTACGCTAAAACTATACAGATATTTTCCTAAGTATTGTACCGGTTAGATGGGGGTAGAGAGTGGGGGGGGGGAGAGGCGCTTGTTAGTTCTGTTGGGCGTTCTTTAACTTAACACGTTGAGGGTGATCCAGAATATATACTCGGATTCTCTAATCAAGGGTGAGAATCATATAAGATTGTATATTCACACTGGATAAAAAGTTTGCTTTAGAACTATTCCAAAGTCTCTTGCCATATATGGAACCAGGCTCGAATTTCAGACATATATATGTATTTTTGATGAAGAGAACAGATTGTTAAGCGAAGTAAAACTTTAAACTAGTCTTATCTGGAGAAACGCCGAAACAGCGTTTTGTTTTCGTTTCTCGGCTAGAGCTCTTAGGTTTACCAGTGGTGTGATTTTGCATATGCAGCCATGTCTACCCACCACAAAGGAAGCCACATTGCCACTTCAAGGAGGGTGTCTGAACACAATGCATGGGTGCATGTGCATTTTTAAGTGTTGTCAGGTGTTCGTACCTGCATAAAATGGCCTACTTTTCCGAAAGACAAAACAGTTTTTTAACGCTGGATATTATGCGTGCGTTCGAACACGAGACTTCGGTTTATAGTCTCATCCGAAGGTCTCTGGAGTGTAGTGGGGCCAGTACTGGTGCTACCTCCAGGGTAACATTTTATAAAACATGCTTCCTCATGATAGCTAGCACCCTGACCGTCAGGTCACGAGCGCAACAACCAAACCACTTGCTATCCGACCCCCCCCCCCCCTCACACACACACACACACACACACGAGCACATGCACGCACGCACGCGCACACACACACTCACAAACACACACACACACACACATACACAGAGCATATAAAAATAAGAAAAAACTCAATGTTACCTACGCATCTTGCATACAACAGTAAATGACAACTTTTTTCGCCTTGGCCTTTGAGTTAGCAGGGCATAGTAAGCTGCATGTAGTAATTGTCAGAACCAGGCAGAGTTATCAGTAATCATAATCATTACTTTAAAACCTAACAGCAATCGGGGTTTCCTTAGCTTCTTGCTTGGTGTACAGGCATCTCGACAATGAAATTCTGATTAGTGATTCTCAGTATTGCCCTTATAAAAAAGGGCATAGTAGCACAAAGTTGCATGAAATTTGCACCTGAAAATACACTTGCAACATCACGTGTGTAAAAGTTCCTAACACATTATGGTGATGAGAAGACTGGCCAAAATGTATGCTAACCTTAATTGTATATCTTATTCAAGCTTTATCAATATTCAGTTATTATCTATCAAGTCTTTTGCAAGTCTTTTATGCTTTGTGTGTTTGTCAAATCATTCAATTTTAAAGGGGTGCAAGACATACTAAGTAACAACACTTATTCCGGTCAGTGAAAAAAGATGTGCTTGATACAGACACACACACCCTGTACACCAGAAGCACTGGCAGATTGAAGAATAATTCTGGAGATGTCGAAATAACTTCTTCAGACAGCTGACAAGGTCTGGGCCTTGTATTGAGAATGGCCGACCAGTCTGGGTCACAGTAAAGGTCACGGGTCAGACTGTGTAGTGTGTCTGCTGTGTCTGTGAACTGTGAATGAGGAGACAGGTATTGATGTGGTGGAATGATGGAGTCTGAAGCTGAACAGAAAGGAAAGGGGGCTAAAGGCTGCAGACTGCTTTATGTCTTTTGGAGTGAGCTGAATTGGTATTTGATGGCCACTTCTATTAAGTGAACCTCTGTGGCACTCTCTGTCTGTCTGTCTTTGTCTGTCTGTCTGTCTGTCTGTCTGCCTGCCTGCCTGCCTGCCTGCCTGCCTGCCTGTCTGTCTGTCTGTCTGTCTGTCTGTGTATGTGTGTGTGTGTGTCTCTCTCTCTCTCTCTCTCTCCTCTCTCTCTCTCTCTCTCTCTCTCTCTCTCTCTCTCTCCTCTCTCTTCCTCCTCTCTCTCTCTCTCTCTCTCTCTCTCCTTCCCTCCTTCAATCTGTCTGTCTGTCTGCTCTGTCTGTCTGTCTGTCTGTCTGTCTGTCTGTCTGTCTGTCTGCCTGTCTGTCTGTGTGTGTGTGTGTCTCTCTCTCTCTCTCTCTCTCTCTCTCTCTCTCTCTCTCTCTCTCTCTCTCTCTCTCTCTCTCTCTCTCTCTCTCTCTCTCTCTCTCTGTACGTCTGTCTGCTTCTCTGTGTGTGTGTGTCTCTCTCTGTTTCTCTTTGTCCCTCTCTACCTCTGTTTCTGTCTATGTCTCTGTCTCTCTCTCCTCTCCCTCCCTCCCTCCATCTGTTTGTCTACCTATATCTCTTTCTCATCCTCTGTCTCTCATTCTCTCTCTCTCATCCTCTCTCTTTCTGTCTCTGTCTCTCTCTCATCCTCTCTCTCACCCCCTCTCTCTCATACCCCTTTCTCTCTCTCTCTCTCATCCTCTCTCTCTCTCTCCTCTCTCTCTCTCTCTCTCTCTCTCTCTCTCTCTCTCTCTCTCTCTCTCTCTCTCTCTCTCTCTCTCTCTCTCTCTCTCTCTCTCTCTCTCCCCCCCCCCCTCATTTTTTGCAGGCAACAGCAGCAAGAAATATAAAACTGTGGAGAGCTACATAAACATAATTGTGTCAATAGTCTGAATGTCCACATCGTGTTGGTCTCTACTTCAACCAATGGACCATCGTTGTTGTGTATCGTATGCACTAATCCCATATCACTAGTAATTCAAATTAGCAGCACAGTTTTTAAAACTTTAGAGTTTTTGTATATTCTAACAATAAGCTGTTCCTATCATTTGAAAATTTACTTTGCAAATGTGGCATTGAAGTCAACAGAAGGATCAAGGTATAACAAGAAAATGTTGTTTCGGATTATCGAGAGACAAGAGATAATGTTTCCAGTGCTAGTATGCAATAGTTGTGGAGATTATTTTTTGACATAATCTACATTCGGTTTGTTTGTTTTTTTTGCTG
Source organism: Stramonita haemastoma (assembly GCA_030674155.1). Lineage (NCBI taxonomy): Eukaryota > Metazoa > Mollusca > Gastropoda > Neogastropoda > Muricidae > Stramonita > Stramonita haemastoma. The sequence goes on along the minus strand of CM060326.1, from coordinate 36,440,547 downwards.
AGCTCTTTGTTCATACCCGGTTGCAGAGGAGGCTCTGTGCGTATTTTATCTGTAAAAATAAATACAGGAAGCGCATAATTCGGTTACAAAAATGATCTAAAATAAACTTACATAACATTTCAGACTTGTGTCTGTTTCAATTGATCGATTAGAATAAGAAACACTAGGATATGTGGTCAGTTTGATAACGATAGAGACCTTCTTAGAAACAGGGCTATGCTATTCATACAGTAAGAGATCAGCTTGGTAGAAAATAATAAGCTGAGAGACATATACACAAAAGGAGACAGAAACTCAGATTGACATGCAAGGGGGTGAAGCAGAGATCCTAAGAAACGATCTTGTTTGTTTTTCCATAACAGAATAGGGAAGTACTGCTGGTCACAGATAGAAAACAAGAAACGGAATCAAAGGTAATCCTGTCTACACTTTGTGGATAGAGACAGTGAGCATGAGCATTGCTAGCATTGCACATTCAAATAAAGCAGCTGCATGAAACAGTGCAACTGACACCCCCCCCCCCCCCCTCTTAAACTGTATAAAGATATACGTTAAAAAGATGCTTGCTATAATATCAAAAATTAATGTTTTATTACGTATATACATACACCCATATATATATATATATATATATATAATATATATATATATATATATATATATATATATATATATATATGTGTGTGTGTGTGTGTGTGTGTGTGTGTGTGTGTGTATAATATATATATATAACGAACTTGAAATGTAGGATTGATAAAAGATGGCTGTAGTATAAAAGTATATGTCTAAATCTAGCGTATGAGAGACTGTCTGGGAAAATGAAAAGAAAAGGAAAATCTAATGTATGTTCATAGGATTCGTTCAAAAAAAAAAAAAAGAAACGGGATAGAAAACGAGGTTGAACTTGTATGATCGTGATTTTCAATAATTATAGTCAATTACAAAGCACACCAAAGCTGCAAAATTGGAAGAAACAAAGAACACTAGCATGAAACGATGATAAATTTCAAAATAGAAAGGTAAACAAGCAATAGTACACTCTCTTCTCTAGCTGCTAATCTTTTCATTGTTTGATGTTCTTATAAATAATGCATCTTTTCTGTATGTTGTTTTTCAGTTTACATTATTTTTGTGGTTAAAAAGTCAAACTGTTCTTATTTTTTGTTTATTACTTTGTCTTAGCTCACTCATATAAATCAGTGTATAAAACCCTCTCTGTTTTCCACAGCTAGGTAAGTTTGATATCTGCAGTGATATGATATTATCTTGTGGCTTTCCCGAAAGTATTTTCCCATGGCTTGTATTTCACAGTATGTATTCCCATGGTGGTTATTGAGAGGTGTAACTTCTTCTCTAGAAGCAAAACAACACTATACAGTTACGCCTAATATTAAGTTTCCTGCTGTGATATCGATAAAGGAGTGTCTCGTTTATGGTATGTATTTGGCTCTAAATGAGAACTGAATTTCGATCACAGCTGCATGGCATTGATTTGCCTGCCTGTCACGTGTGTCTGTTGGTCGTGTCCTTAGGATTGTTTTGTTTAGTTTAAAGTTCAACTGACAGCAAGACTGAAAAATACTAGAAAGGTTATCAGCTGCATACAATGAGTTCAACGACATTAGAAAATAGATTTATCAATGGTCACAAGTTTAATGATGCATAGAGTGCATTCACTCGTTCTGCGAATAAAGTACATGATATGATTGGACATATGCCTATACAGCTATTATTTTTTTATATCTGAAGTTACCTTTTCAAGAAAAAGCCTTTGTCGAGTCAAGATCCGTCCACTAATATATTTGATTCCAACTTGCTCTACTTCTCTGTATTGAACCCATGCCACTTATAACTTTTATTCACAGAATGTGGATGCAGCCTCCAACTGTAAGACCAACAAGATAGCGAACAATGTATCAGATTTAATGAAGCTTCTCGGAAAGGTGAAGCTTCATTTCGATTATTCTGAGACTGCCAATGGGAGGGAGGTGGGTGAAATAAAGTGAGATGAGATGCGAACACAAACCGGCCAGTCTTCATTCACGGCCACATAATTGTGTTCCCTAAGGTCGTTTTCCGGGAGAGAATTGCACTTATTTTCAAGATTATGTTGTGTGGGCGTACGTTTTCCTTTGTTGATGATTTATTGTTTTGTTCGCTTAGTTTTGTTTGTCACATTCAGCTCACTGTTGTAAGGGTTGTATTCAGCGCATCTATCAAAAGAGAAAATACAGTGAGTGATTGAGTGAGTGTGTGATAGAACGAGTGAGTGAGTGAGTGAACGAGTGAGTGAGTGAGTGAGTGGGTGAGTGAGTATGTGCGTGCGTGCGTGCGTGCGTGCGTGTATGTGTGTGTGTTTCTGTGTGTGTCTGTGTGTGTGTCTGTGTGTGTAGGAATGAGGGGTGGGGAGAAGACAAAGAAATACACATCTGCAACAATACAGAGAGAACCATACAGATTGATAGATGTGGACAAAGTGATAAAAAGAAACTAAAAGGGTAACATATTGCTAGGCAGAAAAGCTAACATACAAACACAGACAAGAAGACAGAAAACCTAAGAAATGCAAAATGATTAATTGCTCATGCATAGGACAGCAGAAAAACCGTGCTGGTAGTATAAAGAAATAAGTGAAATAATCCAAGGTAATCCTATCTGTCTCCAGTGACCAAAGGTAGGGAACTTGAGCAATGCAGAGACTGAGCATTTGAATAAGGTTGCTTTATACAACTGGGGTATTGGTGCAAAGAAAGCTGATATTGATAGCCCAGCAGCTTCATAATAGATTCACAAATTGACAGACTTAGAAGTATGAATGTATAAATCTAGACGAAACCCTCGTGTCAAAAGCGTGTGTCCAGAAATGAAGAATATGTCCAACTGCAGCTATATATTTAGAAACAGTAGCCAAGATGATGGAATGATATTGATAACATTTATTTCCACTGCAAAATTTTCATACAACCACCACCACCACCACCACCAAAAAAGCAAACCTAAGCCAACAAACAAAACAATAAGCAAATTTAATGAAAGCATCAAGCAAAGAAAACCAAACAATGTATATGTTGTACAAAACAGTATTCTCATTTTCACATGTACTTTTATTGACTTATTCCTGTAATATCCTTGCATTTGTTGTTTTTCTCAGTTCATGTTTGTTGATGTGTTTTCTTTTCTAGTCTTGTTGTGTATTGTTCTAGAATCACTCTCTGAGGTATTTCTTTCAGTTTGTTTAGAGTCAGGTAGGCATTATACCAGTATCAGCATTTCATTGTCGCATTGGGTTATGTTTCATGCGATGCATCTTGATTCTCATCAACTTGTCCTGTGGTTGTTACTAAAGTCTGAAACTATTTATTTACCAGAACTGAAATCCCAGTGCGTTGTTATCCTAAGTGCAAGGTGCAGTCTACTGAAGTGATAACATAAAAGACAAATCATATTCTGCTTTTGACCTTTCCATCAGAGGGATGTCTTGCCCAGTAGTTTGATTTTGTACATTTGTATCTTGTGTGTTATATGTTTGCCAAACGTTTGGCTTTTTTTCTCTTTTTTATTATTTACTTTAGAAAACTGTCTATTGTATTGTGAACTTAAGGTTGATATTTCATCCAGATTATTTGTATTGGATAGGAAAAAAAATCCTGCTTTACAGGAGATTCAAGTTTTGCCTCTTTTTTTTTTTAATAAAGTGCATCACAGCTGGAATATGTACTTTATCAAAATTGCTACTAGTAGTTATAGCTATGTTGTGGTGAATTATTCTTCAAATGGTCACAGTTAGCAGTTACAACTAGATAATGGTTCATAATCTCATTCCTCAATATTTTCCTTTAATTTCATTCCTTGGCGAGAGCTTCAAGGTTTGCCAATGGTAAAATTATTGCTTATGCAACCCATTTTTTTCCTACTATTAAGAGAGCTGCATTCCATCTTTGGGAATGTTATTTTCTAGTAAAACTGCTTGAGACTACAGAGACAAAAAAGGTAAACACTGAATAAACAGAGTAATAAAAATATACTAAAAAACATATAATAAACATCAAGACCAACAACTATCACGAATAACTTCCTGAGGTCACAAACTGAACTCTTCAGAAGGCTGACAAGGTCTGGGCCTTGTATTGAGAATGGTCGACCAGTCTGGGTCACAGTGGAGGTCACGGGTCAGACTGTGTGTAGTGTGTCTGCTGTGTCTGTGAACTGTGAATAAGGAGACAGGTATTGATGTGGTGGAAGGATGGAGTCTGAAGCTGAACAGAAAGGAAGGGGGCAAAAGGCTGCAGACTGCTGTATGTCTTTTGGAGTGAAACAAGGTGATGTTTGATGGGTACACACATTAAGTGAATTGCCTGCCTCAGTGTGTCTCCCACACTCGACTTCTGTCTCTCTATCTGTCTCTGCTTCTCTGCCTGTCTCTGCTTCTCTGTCTGTCTTTTTGTCTGTCTGTCTTTTTGTCTTTTTTGTCTTTTATTTTGTCTCTATAATCTCAAGCAGTTATGTTAGAACATAACACTCCCAAAGTTTCTCTGTCTTTATCTATCTGTCTGGCTGGCTGGCTGGCTCTCTCAAGGGATCTCTCTTGTCAATCTCTCTCTCTCTCTCTCTCTCTCTCTCTCTCTCTCTCTCTCTCTCTCCTCTCTCTCTCTCTCTCTCCTCTCTCTCTCTCTCTCTCTCTCTTCTTTCTTTCTTTCTTTCTTTCTTTCTTTCTTTTCTTTCTTCCTTTTCTGTCTGTGTGTCGGTCTGTATGTATTATGTCAGTTTGTATCTATCTATCTATCTATCTATCTATCTATCTATCTATCTATCTATCTATCTATCTATCTATCTATCTATATTAAATATATACACATTGTCTCTCTCTCTCTCTCTCTTTCTCTCTCTTTCTCTCTCTTCTTTATCTGTCTCTGTATGTCTGTCCATCTGTCTATATGTCTATCTCTGTGTCTTTGTCTCACTCTCCTCTCTCTCCTCCATCTCTCTCTCTCCCCCCCCCCCCCTCTCTCTCTCTCCATCTCTCTCTCTCTCGACCCAGCTGCATAGTGAAAGCGATATTGCAACACATCATTTCTTTCTCAACATTGTTCATAGCCAGGGCACTCACATTGATCCTATCATATTTCAACACTAGTCAGGTTTGAGAGTGCTGGTCAAGTAAGGTTGACCAACACTTTATAACCTGTATCCGAAAAGTGGATAAAGCTGGACTCTGCGGTCGCTATGTTCCGGCCACCAAGCTCATAGGCAAGCACTTGGCCTATCACTTTGGGTAGGAGCCAGCTAGTGTCAAGGGATCTGTGTGGATAGACGGAAGGAGCTGATTTTAAACCTTCAAGACAAAAACGTTCACCAAAACGTACGCATGCACACAGGCAACGAGTCTGAGAAATATAAACAGACACCAAACATAGACACACGCGCGCGCGCACACACAGGCACACAGAGACACACATGCACGCTCGCAAACACACACACAATCGCACGCACGCACTCTCTCTCTCTCACACACACACGCACGAACGCACGCGCTTGCGCGCACATACACGCACACACACAGAGGCACAAGCACACACACGCATCATATCAATATCATATCAATTATCACTTTTATGCCAATGACTCGCAGATTCAAAGCAGTGACACACCTGAAAATCTTCCTTCTCTTTTGACAAATATGACCAACTGCCTTCAAGATATCCAACACTGGATGATACAAAACAAATTACAACTAAATGCAGATAAAACTGAAGCCATGCTCGTAGGCACCAAACACAAACTCTCCTCCGTTCCAACAACTTCAATAGAATTCGGCAATACTGTCAGTTCCCCTATCCACTTCTGTGAAGTATCTAGGAGTCGTTGTCGACAACACTCTCTCCATGCAAAAATTCATTACCCAAACCTGTCAGTCATGCTACTATCAACTACGGCGTATTAGCGCAATTCGTAAGTACCTGTCCACTGATGCAACATCCAAACTTGTCACTTCTCTTATTCTCTCACGTCTGAACTATTGCAATTCTCTTTTGGCTGGTCTGCCAGCATCATCCATCCACTCCCTTCAACGTATACAAAACTCTGCAGCTCGTCTGGTCCTCAGAAAGAAAAAATCCGAGCACATTACCCCTCTCTTGCAATCTCTCCATTGGCTGCCTGTACCACAAAGAGTAAACTACAAGATCAATACCCTCTGTTACAAATGTCTCCACAACACTGCACCCTCCTACCTCTGTGAATGTCTTCACTTGTACACACCTTCTCGCTCCCTCCGCTCGTCGGCAGATACTTTGTCTTTAAGAATACCCAGATTCAACCTATCTACCGTTGGCCGCCGCTCTTTCTCTGTTTCTGGTCCATCGATCTGGAACGACCTTCCTCTCTCCCTCCGGCAAAAGCCTACTTATGACACTTTTAAATCCAACCTCAAGACACACTTATTTCAAACCTAAGTTTTTCGCCTTCCGCTTCCATCTCTTACCTGTCCCTGCCTTCAACATCCACCTGCCAAAGTGCTTAATGTTTGTAGGTGTGTGTGCGCGCGGGCGTGCTGCATGCATGCGTGCGTGCGTGTTGTGTGTGTATATTTGAATTTGTTAAAACTGTAAATAGTTGTTGATTGCGTGTTGTGTAGGTCGAATGAAAGCGCTTTGATTTGTTTTTACAAGAGATAGCGCTATACAAATTCCATGTATTATTATTATTATTATACGCGGGGAAACACACACACAGAGGCATACTCTCTCTCTCTCCTCTCTCTCTCTCTCTCTCTCTCTCTCTCTCTCTCTCTCTCTCTCTCTCTCCTCTCTCTCTCTCTCTCTCTCTCTCTCTTATCTATCTATCTATCTATCCCCCCCCCCCCCCCGGAGTCTGAGAAATTAGAAAAACATTTGTTGATGCACAGTGCATAGCAAAACAGAAAACACTGCTGGTAACACGAGAGAAGATAAGTAAGAGAATCAAAGGTAACCCCATCTATCCCTTGTGACTGAACGAAGTGAGCATGGCCGGTGCTGATACTATACATTCAAATGAGGCGGCTGCATACATCAGTGCTGTTAATGCAAAAGAAGCTGAAATCAATAGGCTGCAAGCCTCCCAGGAGACCCCAGAAAATGACAGAAGATGTAGTATGAATATATGAATCTAAAGCAAAAAAAAAACCCTTGTATCAGAAACGGTGACTTTGGGGGTAGTAAACATGGAAGAACATACATACAGGAGAGGATTGATTCCGGGAAAAGTGACCGAGATTGCTTGATTTTGTACCCCTAGGCCTCTTGGGTTCCGGTAGACTAAATTACCAAACAGATAACCAACTGACCAGCCAGAAAGTCTAGTGCGTCGTGTTAAACAAACAGGTAAAACAAAGGCTATCTAAAAGGGTTTTTTTTTTCAATATGCAAACATAAAATCCAAAAGAAAATGGTGTTTAAAGCGTCCAATTCTTTTTGGGCAATCTTTCCGGGGAATGACGGGGTTTTGCAGTGCTTAGCTACACTTTGGGGTGGTTTTGTGGTAATTTTTCACTTTGAAGTTGAATTGTATAGCTCTTTTCCCCGAGGGATGCTTGGGGACTTTTCAATGTAAATATCTCCACGCTCTGGAAATTCTGTGGTAGAAATTTTCCATTTTGTATTAATCATTTTGCACTTATTTTTCCTTCACTCTGTATATCTCTGTCTGTGCCTGTCTGTCTGTGTCTGTCTGTGTCTGTCTGTCTCTGTCTCCCTCCCTCCCTCTCTATCTCTCTGTTTCTCTCTTTCTCTATTTTGTGTGGGGGGTTTTGCTAATCCAGTCCATTTTCCTGCCCTTTTCCCAGCAAATTTCAATGTTTTGCTTTTCCTTTTTTGTAAATTATTTTTAGTGAGCTGTCCTAAAGTTGGACTGTGTTGGCTGGCTGTAGCCAGTCGGCATACTTCCCGAAGAGTTACTAGCACAAGAGAAGACCAAGCACTAGGCATTCCACCAAATAGGGAATGCGGAAAAAGAAGTGCTCTTCCTTAGTTTCTCTGTTTTGCTTTGTTTGAACTAACTTAGCCAGTGTCATGTTAGTTTGTTTGGTGTCAGGTAGAAAGTAATATACTGAAGTTTTGTCTTGGAACGAAAACAGGCACAATACTAACTGTAAATCCAAACAGGTTGTTTCCACAAACAGAAATGAAGAAGACAAAAAATAATGATAATAATAATACATGGAACTTAATATATAGTGTGTGATGTCTTGTTGTCGACGTCTTGTTGTCGACAACAAATAAAAAATCTTAAAAACTTGGTTTAACACTCATTTTTAACACCGTCATTGATTACATGAACTTTCAGTTCAGGCACAAGCATCAGAGTAACCAACATTGCAAATATAGCAGTAAAAGAAAAATCCAAACCAGTTGGTAATACATAGAGATACAGATGCACCATGATAGACAATTTTGTTCTGTCAGAATGTAATCTTGCAAAGCAGTTGATAAAGTTAAAAGACATAGAGATACAGATGTACCATGATAGACAAGTTTGTTTTGTCAGAATGTAATCTTGCAAAGCAGTTGATAAAGTTAAAATACATCGAGATACAGATGTACCATGATAGACAAGTTTGTTTTGTCAGAATGAAATCTTGCAAAGCAGTTGATAAAGTTAAAATACATAGAGATACAGATTTACCATGATAGACAATTTTGTTCTGTCAGAATGAAATCTTGCAAAGCAGTTGATAAAGTCAAAATACATAGAGATACAGATATACCATGATAGACAATTTTGTTCTGTCAGAATGTAATCTTGCAAAGCAGTTGATAAAGGTAAAATGCATAGAGATACAGATGTACCATGATAGACAAGTTTGTTCTGTCAGAATGTAGTCTTGCAAAGCAGTTGATAAAGGTAAAACACATAGAGATACAGATGTACCATGATAGACAAGTTTGTTTTGTCAGAATGAAATCTTGCAAAGCAGTTGATAAAGTTAAAATACATAGAGACAGATGTACCATGATAGCCAAGTTTGTTTTGTCAGAATGTAATCTTGCTTCTCTTACTCCTGTCTTAAATGTTGTTTTTTTTCAATTGAAGGCTGATATATGGCAAGAAGATAGATTAGATTTCATTGGATTAGACTCTTTATGATATAGTTGTTTTCTTGCTTTTTGCCTGACAGTTTTTTGATTTAAAGAAAAACCTTGAGATAGGGTGTTCCTCGTTCGGGGGTGTTTAGGGGATTAGTCTGCATCAATGTCTCAGCTACTTCATGGTCGGTGTAATGTTGTGTAGATATTATGTGCTCCCTAACATCAGCGTGGCTATTGGTACTTTTTATGCATTCTCCCAACGTTACATATGGTGGTTATTAAAACCTGTAACTCTTTCCTCCAGAAACAAAATCCAGTACGTTGTAAGCGATATGTATGGTTTAGTGTATTGCAGTTGATGGTGTGAGTGCGTGCGTGTGCATCTGTGTGTCTGTGTTAGTCTGTGTGTGCGCGCGTGCATTTTTGTTATCGTTCCCTGGTGGGGTGGTATGAAAGGACGTCCAACGAAATAGCTAATCATGAGATTCCATCGTCTTTATGCGTATCCGTTTGTACGTTTTGTCTTTATTTGTATCCGTCTGTCTGTCTGTCTCTGTCTCTGTCTCTCTCTGTCTCTCTCTGTCTCTCTCTGTGTCTCTCTTTATATCTCTCCCCCTCTCTGTCTCTATTTCTCTGTCTCGCTTCCTCCCTCCCTCTCTGTCTCTGTCTCTCTCTATACATATAATTATATATAATTATATACATATAATCATATATGTATATAATATATATATATATGTATATATATCTGTATGCCTATCAGTCTGTTTGTACCTGTCTCTGTCTTTCTCTCTTGCACTTTTTCCAAAATCCACTCCTTACTCCCTTACCTTTTCCACCCAATTTTTACTTACACGTACAACATTTTCCCCAGCTAAAGCATCTAAAAATAGATTAAAAAGCCTCACTCTTCTAGAAAAATGTCCAGAGACCATCAACACGCACGTGGCATATCGTGAATGCCGCATGCTTAGTAAACATTATTGTCGAGTTTAGGTAAAAAGTTCGAAAATTAAGGGCCACTTAATGGCATGACCACGTACGCACACACGCACGGTCTTACACACACACACATACATACAGACACACTTATATACTCTCTCTCTCTCTCTCTCTCTCTCTCTCTCTCTCTCTCTCTCTCTCTCTCTCTCTCTCTCTCTCTCTCTCTCTCTCTCTCTCTCTCTCTCTCTCTCTCATGATTTTGTTTGTTTCACTGAAACTTTTATGAAAGATTTTTGTTCAGACATATTCTCTTTTTATACCTCTTTTCATGCTCCAGCACAGAAATTTTCAAAACAAGGAAGAAATAGTGGAGGGGTAATTGTTCTTGTAAAAAATGAATTTATGAACTTTGTTAAAGATATTTCATTTCCCTATAACAACATGATCATTCTGCAACTGTCTAACAAACTGTTTGGTACGTTGTCTGATGTTTTTATGATATGTACATATCTGAATCCAACTGACAGCCTTTTTTATGACAACAGCGATTTCACAGATGGTGTTTCAATGCTTGAACGTTGTATGCTAGATATTGTTGAAAATAATGATGATGCACAGTTTATTGTATGCGGTGATCTGAATGCACGAACAGCAAACAAACAGCCATGGTATTTTGATGGGGATTCATTTTGCTTTGAGCGAGACGAATCCCTTAGTTTTGCAACTCTTTCCAATACTGATGTGTCCACTGTTCCACTTAGACATTCACAAGATCACAGTCAAAACAGTTACGGAAAAAATTTGCTATGTTTGTGTACAAGTTTTGATCTGTATATATTAAATGGTTCTACTGCAGGTGACAGAAATGGTTCCTTTACATTTATTTCTACTACTGGGAACAGTGTCATAGATTACTTTCTATTTTCTTGTTCGCTTTGTTCAGTTCCTTATGACATGCATGTCAATGAACGAATTGATTCTAAACATATGCCCATTGTCTGTTTTGCTTTGTGCAATGCCAATATTGAGCAGCCGAGGGATAAAAGTGTTTGTTTTGATAAACTTGTATGGTCGCAGGACAAACAAGAAACTTTCCTAAACAATCTCGAGTCGCTTGATAACCTACAGAAGTTAGAAGAAGCCTACCTACTCATTGATTCCAACATTAATAATTATGTAAATATGTTCACTAGTATGCTGTCATCTGCTACTTCCTGCTTTAAGAAAACATTTGGCGGAGGGAGAAAGAAAGGGAGTGCATGGTTTGATGGGGAGTGCGTGCATGCGCGAAGGTTTACTCGGTCTGCTCTCCGCATTTATTTACGCACTAAGTCTCCACGGGATAGGGTAACGTACTGTAAAACCCGTAAAAATTACAAGAAACTTTTAGCCTCCAAAGAGAAGGAATACAAAAGAAAAAGTAGAGAGGAACTTGTAAACAGTATGAACGATTCAGTAAAGTTTGGGGGACACATTAAGAAACTCTCAAGAAAAGCCTCTGAGATAGGCAATATAGATATGGCACAATGGATAGAACACTTTAAGGGGCTTTTTGGGGAGGAGGGAGGGGAACAGGAAGAAGTAATTGACAGCAGTGCAAGCTTATTTGACTCTGAACAAATTCCGGAGGATGTTATGGAGTTAAACTCAGAGATCACAGAGGAAGAAATAATTGAGTCCATTAAACATCTGAAACATAACAAAGCTGCTGGCCTTGATGGGGTTATCCCTGAAATTTTTAAGTCAGTGATAAACCATAAAAGAATAATATCCTTTCTGGTCCATCTGTTTAATAAGATTTTTTCCTCTGGACTTTACCCACAATCTTGGACAGAAGCTATCATCCACCCCATACATAAGAAAGGAAACATTCATAATCCAGATAACGATAGAGGCATCTCATTATTGAATATCTGTAGTAAACTCCTAGGCTATATAATCAATAAACGTTTATCAACTTTTGTAGAAAACAGAAATATTCTTGGTGAAATACAAGCAGGTTTTCGAAAAGATCATTCCACAATAGATCATATTTTTACATTATATGCTATTATCCAAAGACAGCTCATAAGAAACAAAAAAATTATATGTTGCTTTCATTGACTTTAGGAAGGCTTTCGACCTTATTTCTTTAAGCAAACTCTGGCGGATTCTGAAAAAAAATGGTGTAAATGGTAACATATTGAAAACATTACAGAGTATGTATGCAACTGTAAAAGCCCGGATTCGTTTTGGGACCAAGATATCAGAAGCCATATCCTGTTTCAAAGGCTTAAAACAAGGTGAAATAACTAGCCCTCTTTTATTCTCATTGTTCATTAACAAGTTAGCCCAGGATGTCATTAAAAATGGAAAACATGGCATTCAGCTCTACCCTGATCCACTAGAAATTTTCATTTTATTATTTGCTGACGACATTGTTTTGATATCTGACAGTGTTTCAGGCTTACAAAACCAGTTAAATGTTCTAGCAAGTCAATCCATAAAACTAGATTTGCACGTAAATCTTGATAAATCGAACATTGTAATATTTAGAAATGGTGGATATGTTGCTAAGAAAGAGGTTTGGCTCTACAAAGGAAAAGAAATATCTATCGTAAAATCCTATAAGTACCTGGGCTTGTTCCTTTCTACTAGAATAGCATACAGTAAAGCAGTCCGTGAGCTCTCGTGTAAAGCTAGAAAAGGGGTAATTAACATTTTCAGAATTCTATGGAAACTGGGGGATTTTTCAGCAGACATTTTTGTCAAACTTTTTAATTCCCAAATTAAACCAATTCTATTGTATGGAGCAGAAATATGGGGCCTGTCTCAACAGAAGTCAGTGGAGAATGTCCACACGTTTGCTCTGAAAAAAACTGTTAAACGTAAGCCCCAGAACCCCAAATGACATGGTTTACAGTGAAACTGGTCGATACCCATTATATATTTCTAGCTATATATCTACGATCAGATATTGGCTGCGTTTAACAGAGTTAGAAGAAACTAGACTTCCAAGAAAAGCCTACAACATGCTTTTGTCCCTCCATAATGATGGTAAAATGTGTTGGGTATCACATATTTGTAAAATGTTATATGAGACCGGTTTTGGATTTGTATGGTAAAACCAAGGTCTTACTAACCATAAAGCTTTCTTACGACAGCTTAGACAAAGATTAGTAGATTGTTTCTTTCAAAAGTGGAATGAACATATTAACAATAGCACTCGATTCAGTGTGTACCGTACATTTAAATTATCTGTATCTATGGAAACATACTTTACCTTGGTGCCTAACAAGCATATTCGTGACATTCTAATCAGATTCAGACTAGGAATATCAGACCTACAGACGCACAGAAAGCGCTACACAGCCACTTCTGAACAAGATCTTCAGTGTACATTTTGCCACAGGGCTATAGAAACAGAACTGCACTTTCTCTTGTATTGTAATGTCCTAAGTGACCTACGGGTAAAATTTATCCCAGAAAAATATCGTATATATCCATCGCTAACTGCATTCCGAAGATTAATGCAAGATGATACGTGTGTCCATGATCTGGGTAGATTTATTTATCATTCCAACAAACGCCGATAATGTCATCATGAAATCTTGTGCTATGTTCTTCGAGTAATTGATGCTGATTTCAAAATATGCTTTTGTATTAATATAATGCTCTATTCAAAGTATCCAATCATACATGGATTTGTAACGGGTTGAATAGCCTATACAATTAAATTCTTGAGTTCTTGAGTTCTTGAGTTCTCTCTCTCTCTCTCTCTCTCTCTCTCTCTCTCTCTCTCTCTCTCTCTCTCTCTCTCTCTCTCTCTCTCTCTCTCTCTTCTCTCTCTCTCTCACACACACACACACACACACACACACACAGACACGCACACACACACACGCACACGTACACGCACGCGCACACACAGATGCGTGCATGCCCGTTATCAAAGATCACATAAGTCACAGAAATACTGAGTGGGAAAATATTGAGACACACTCACTGAGCATTACACCTAGTAAATCAGAGTCCTGCAGTGTCTTCTAAAATATATTATTATACGCCCAATGGCTCAGACACCCGCTAGGTTGTTGCAGACTTATTCAGTAGCTGAGTCATCAGCTTGTGTGTGTATACACTGCTAGCCCACAGGTCTAAAAGTCACCACTCCATTAAACTACAGGCCCACAAACCCACAACTACTCTGGGTAAAATTTACAATAGATCAAAAATCTCGACAGGAGAAAAGATCCACTAAATCACACAGCCATTTAGTCATAAGAGCTCTGGGTCATGGTGGCGATGAGTCACGGAATTACTCCGTCAAAGAGCACTTAGATTTAGTAACAGACCTTTCAATCACACAGTCGGTAGGTTGTTGAGGTCTTTCGTGAGGTGCTTTTGTTTTTAGACAAAGCGTATTTGTGTAACGTGGAACAGTATTTCAACTCCCTTAGATGGGTTTTTCTTGTGAAAGGAGAATAATGCACTAGCTACACTCTCACACACACAAACACATACAGACACCACCACACAGCGCCACACAACACAAACACACCACACACACAACACACACACACACACACACACACACACACACACACACACACAAACAGTAATTCTTTTTTCCCTTTGAATCCTGGAGGTGATAACAAGGTTGGCTACGTGACCAGCAGACACAGCGCCCAGACAAGTCATGCTGACAATGATGAAGGAAGGAATGACTACACTGCCGCAGAATGGGAGGAAGACAGAGGGATTCTGATTAAAAGTGGGGGCACATTGTAATGATACCCGGGGGAGAGAGAGAGAGAAAGAGAGTTGTTGATTTCTCCAAAACTAGAGGCAAGACGTGCGAAAGAGGGAAAGGAGGGGATGGTGTAGAGATGAGTGGCTAGAATGTTTAGAATTCCAATCTGTGGATTTATGGAAGTGAGTTCCAATCCCGACAGCAGTGTATGGTAGATTTAAGGATTGAGGTTTTCACTGTCGGTGGATCGGTGGTGTAGATGTAACGCCCTGTCTAGAAAGTGAAAAGTATGGGTTCAAAATGTGTGGTGATGAGATTCCCGTTCGGGCCAGACACCCGTTCCCTATCGACTAGACCGCGTGTGATGGATCTGGGTGCTAGTCTTTCGGATGAAACGATAAATTGAAGTCATGTGTGTTATGCATATGTAGTGCGTGTAAAAGAACTCACGGGCAACACGGGAGTTTTCCCCTTCTACAAAAATATGTATAAAAAGTCATTCTGATACGGAAACATACAGTTTAAGACAGGAAAAGAAAAAAAATGAGTGGAGTTGTTTCTTGTGGCGACGCGCATATCCCCAGGGAAAGCAGCTCAAATTTTATACAGACAAATCTACCGTGACTTAAAATGGTAAACAATACACTACAACACCATACAATACAATGCAATATCTCCCAGGACGGTTTCGTATGCTGAGCTACCAATGTCTTACATCTTTCATGTATATGAGCAGGCATCATGTTTTCTTATGTAGATAAGCATACATGGTACAATAAAGATCCCAAAATGCTTGGTTGGTTGTAGAAACACAAACGTACCTAGCATGCACCGTTTTGTTTTGAATGGAATGGGCTTTACCAGGTTCAACTTGAGCATGGCACAGCCCGAAAATAGGTTGCAGCGCCCCAGAGACTTTTCCCGTAGCCATTGGGGAAGTTAGTGAGTGGAGTGAGAAAGGTGGTGAATTAATGTGGGTGATTTGCCTGATAGACAAGCAGAGCACGATTTGAGAAAGCTACAGTTTTATGAGCATGAATGTTATGTTGATTAAGATTGTAAATAGAAGCAGATGTTGTTTAACTTGGTGTCTCTTGCCTCTTCATGGTATTCTTTATTCTGCCAGTTGCTCTGGTTGTCTTTAACGTTATCAACATTTATCTGCCTCTATTTGTGTGTGTGTGTTTAATCTTAAATTTAATTTGATTTATTTTAATTAATTTTATTAAATTTATTCTTTTATATCGAGGATAATGGAATAAGCACTCTTGTGCTTTTTTACATCCAGTCCCCGTGTGTATGCACTTTTGTAAATGTCATCTGTTCCCATGAATGTGTGTGTGATAACGTCTCTCTCTCTGTCTCTCTTTGTCTCTGTCTCTGTCTCTCCCTGTGTCTGTTGTCTGTTCTGTCTAATTATCTTATTCTTTTAATATTTTTTTTATATCGATGATAATAAAATAAGCACTCACGTACTTTTTACATCCAGCCCCCATGCGCATGCAGTTTTGTTAATGTTGTCATCTGTTCCCATCAGCACACAATGGCCTACTCTTACGAAAAGCGGAACAGGATTTAACGTGTGCGCAAGTTGTTCTGCGTGTGTTTGCACACGGGGCCTTGGTTTATAGTCTCATCCGAAGGACTTTAAGGGGAGAGTGGAGTCAGCATGATGTTAACTCCATGTGAAAAATCCCCTCTGTCTTCGTGTGTGTGTGTGTGTGTGTGTGTGTGTGTGTGTGTGTGTGTGTGTGTGTGTGTGTGTTTGTTGTGTGTGTGTGTGTGTGTGTGTGTGTTATATATTTTGATGTGTGTTTGTGTTTGCGTGCGCGCGTGTACGAGCGCGTGTATTTTACAAGTGCCCACTCAAAGGTACACATAAACGATTGATCATGTTCATTATTACTGGCATAACAACACACACACACACACACACACACACACACCACACACACACACACACACACAAAATATAAGAATAAAGACGCTTATCAGTGCTGGCGATCGTGGCTGGTAAAGATGGACATGCGGATAGCGGCAGGAGTGTCTGCAGACAGCTAATGGCTTTATACACAACGCGGCCAGTAATTACGACTTCAAAGAATAGCAGGCCACGCACTTTTGAGATAACAGCCATTCGTTGTGATCTGAATCGACAGACCAGGCCTACCTGACTGTTATACCGAGGAGGGGGGAGAGAGAGAGAGAGAGAGAGAGAGAGAGAGAGAGAGAGAGAGAGAGAGAGAGAGAGAGAGAGAGAGAGAGAGACTCACACACACACACACACACACACACGCTATCCTTCACTCTCACACACAGCACCTCTCATCACTATATTCCCTCACTCACACACGGCGCATGGACGCACGCACACACATACACACACGCGCGCATGGACGCACGCACACACATACACACACGCGCGCACACACTCTCGCGCACACACCACATACTCTCTCACACACATACCTCTCCTCTTCTCTCTCTCTCTCTCTCCTCTCTCTCTCTCTCTCTCTCTCTCCTCTCTCTCTCTCTCTCTCTCTCTCTCTCTCTCTCTCTCTTCTCTCTCACACACACACACACACACACACACACACAACACTCTCCACTACACACACACACACACACACACACACACACACACACACACACACACACACACACACACACACACACACACACACACACACACACACCCTTTGATAGCGGGCCTGGGTTGTTTACCAACAGAGCAAAACAAATGAGCGAGGAAACCTGAGCACCTCTGGCGACCCTAATTGGTGCAGACGGACATGGAGATAGCAGCAGTAACTACAGCAGACAGCTAATGGCTTTACACACAACACGTCTTGTGATGGCCACTTCAAAGCACAGCTGGGCGATGCTCCGCCCGATACAGCAGCCACCTTGCCTTCTGTAGCAACCTGCATCCAGGAAAGATACCCGATAGATGTAATGGCGTCCATTAGAGGAGATCGGGAGAGGGAAGGAGACAGGCACACACGGACAGACACACGTAAGAGAGAGAGAGTGCAATAGTGTAAAGACACACATACACACGTACACACATGCGCATATATATATATATATATATATATATATATATATATAATATATATATATATAATATATATATATATATAATATATATATTATATAACACACCATATATATATATGCATTTATGTATGTTTATATCTATTTATTTTTGTCTGCATGTGTGTGTGTGTGCGTTCGTGCGTGCTGCTTTTGCTTTTTCTTTCTAAACCTTTTCTGTGTGTGTGTGCTTTTTTCAAATTAATTTATTGATTTCAAGATATTGTCTTTCTTACCATTTATATTTAAAATCCAATGCCCCGTCTTCTATCGTAATCATTATTTGGTAGTCTGAACGTTATTTCTTTTTAAAGTTTAGAAATATTCGAAGAAAAAAGGAAACAACATACAAACAGAAAGTTCTAAAGACTGACATGAAAAGATCTGGGAGGCATAGTTAAAATAAAGTGAAAGAAAAAAAGAAATGAAATGAGATAGAGGGGAGAAGGAAAGACAAAGAAACATGCATGATACACAGAAACACAAAATTATCATTATCTTTAAGTTGAGAGCATGTAACACGAAGACGCACACAGAACTATAAACCACAGACACAGTCAGTCACTTATTCACATACACAAACAGGCAAGCAGGCAGTGGTTGACAAGTACTAAAGGCAAGAAATGAGGTTCAGTTTTCCTACTCAAGCAGTCACATGCTTCAGCCTGGCTTGTCCCAGCACGAAGAGGAGCCAGGAGACCCAAGGCACACAGAGTCTGATGGTAGTGTGTAAAGAGGAGACAGAGCACACAGACAGTGATGTCTGTGTGGACCCACTCTGTCTGTGTCGGTTTTTCATCTCTCTTTCTCTTCTCATGTCCAGACCAGTGTTGTCTTTGCACTCTTGTCTCTGAACTGTTCTCTGCTGCTCCACCGAAATGAGGGAGAAATGTCCTTGTGGGTTTATGTGCAGTTCCCACCCAAGCCTGGTTTTGGGTGTACATGAACAGTTTGTCCAACCGTCTGTCTGTTTGTCTCGGTCTCACACTATTTCTCGTGTGCACTTTGTGCATCAGTTATTTGACCTCTCATATCTGTGTTCTATGTACTATTCTGTCGTTCATTACTCTGTTTTTGCCCGCGTGCGTGCATGCGTGTGTGTTATTTGTTCTGTTCTTATGTCTTTCAAATTTCTCGAGGATACTGGAATAAGCACTCCTGTTCTGTCCAGCCTAAAGACGCACTGATTCTAACTTAACATTTATGTTTGTTTCCTACACAAACTGTTAGTAAATATCCTTTAATAGACACACCTACTGCCATCCCCATC
>CM060326.1:36401442-36416442 GCA_030674155.1 Stramonita haemastoma | reverse complement strand
GCACCCTTTTTGTAGTAATTCTGAAACTTGAATGTTGTTGTGTTTTTTGTACACGTCTCTTTACGAACCGATTTACCTGTTTGTTTATCTAGACGACAATGCCTACGAGTGTAGTCTCAGGAGTGTTTCTGTTTTATAAGAGACCCTTTGTACTTCTGTAGCTAGGAGGTATACTGCTTTTACACTTCTCATGTTCGTTTTTTCTTCGCATACACACATAAGAGAAAAGAATGGGAAGTAATAAATGTTTCCTTACCTACCGCCCCCACGGCACAACAGTTTCCAATAATGATGATACTACTGAGACAGTGTTATCAAAGGCATGCCTACTAAGATGGAGGAATAGCAAGAGAAGGGTTTGAGGATACATTTCAGCCGAAGTGATGAATGTCCGTTAAAAGTACATAATCGCCCTGGCTCCCCGTATTGTGTAAACAGTAATATACCTCTGCCACTATACCTGGAGAGAGATAGAGAAGGGGGCGAGAGAATGAGAGACACAGACACAGACAGGAAGAGACATGCAAAGATAGAGACACACTTGTACACAAAAAAGAGATAGAAAGGGGGATTTGCTCCTACTGTCTGCTTCTAGCACAGACTCATTCTTTGTTTCCCAAATGTCATAGTTTGGGTTACAAAATGGACTCTGGTTTCGACTTTTGAAATGTTCACCTTGTTATTTCTCCCCGAAAGCCGGTAAACTGTATTTTTTTTTTGTTTTCCAGTGCTACAACTTTTCCATTTCATATCGGTTTGTATTTTAGTTCATTCATAAAAAGGGGCAACAGTAGGTGTTTTTTTTATCATTACGACATTTGTAAATATTAAATATTACTATACTTACAGTATTGTAAAGGGTAGGAGGCCCGACACTTTATTCATAAACTTCAAATAAAGCTGAGATTCTCACTGTCAAGCGGTCACATGCTTCAGCTTGGCTTGTCCCGGCACGAAGTGGAGCCAGGAGAGACAAGGCACACAGACTCTGATGGTTGTGTGTGAAGAGGACACAGAGCACACAGACGGTGAGGTCTGTGTGGACCCAGTCTGTCTGTGTCGGTTTTTCATCTCTGTTCTCATGTCCAGACCAGTGTTGTCTTTGCACTCTTGTCTCAGACTGTCAACTGCTGCTCCACCGAATGAAGGAGGGAGAACTGCCCTGGAGGATTTGCGTGCATTTTTTCCAACACAACTCCTTACGGGGGCTTGACTACGACTATTTTCTATCGGTCTCGGTCTCGGTCTCGGTCTCTCTGTCTCTCTGTCTCTCTGTCTCTGTCTCTGTCTCTCTCTCTCTCTCCTCTCTCTCTCTCTCTCTCTCTCTCTCTCTCTCTCTCTCTCTCTCTCTCTCTCTCTCTCTCTCTCTCTCTCTCTCTCTCTGTGTGTTTGCCTGTCTATCTGTCTACACTAGTATCCTTCGATTGGTAGCATGAAACGCATATCTCAATTAACTAGAGAGAGAAGCTTTTGTTAGGTTTTCCTTTCTAAAATTCCTCTCGAAAAAATTGACGTGGGTAGTTTTCTGTTTGATCGATGGTGATAAAGTATCCAGTGAACCGTATTAAAATTTTTGTTTCAGTTTAGATTTCCAGAATACTTTACCATAATCCACATGCTTTCTGCTTTTATTTCTGTTTGAGTAGACCCGTGTCTTTGTTTATCTTGGGTATTACTATAAAAGTGTTAGCTTTGTGATTTTTTTTAAAGAAACATATAACGCATTCGTCTTACTGTTACAACGAAGATCGAATGATTGTTAAGGTTAAAGCTTTAGCACATCTCCTTTAAGAAGCGAACTTGATAGCAGTGGTCTTGCTGTTTTTCTCGAAAGTTTGTTAGTTACAGCAAATTATAAAATAATAAAGAAAAAATTGCTTTGCGAAATATAACCGAAATAGTAACAATTGCATAAGCAACATTCATAACATATTTGGTGCCACGATGGTCATCTACACTATGGGATATATAAACACGCACGCATACGCTCTACATAATACACGTTCATAGATAAACGGAAACGCATATACATACATACACAAACTCATACACACGCACGTACGCACACACAGACCACAACAGACACGACACCACATTTTCTATCTATCTTTACCTCTCAAAAATCAATATGTTTTTATAATTTGACGTTACAAATGGTCTTATGGCCCAAACTACAGGACGGGATAGCCTAGTGGTCAGAACATTGCCCTCGCAATTTGACGACCGGGGTTCGATCCCGGTCGAGGAGATTTTTCGCCTGGAGTTAACATCAGTACTGACTCCACTCTCTCACAAAGTCCTTCGGATGAGACTTTAAACCAAGGCCCCGTGTGTGAATGCATGCAAAACATATTCCGCACATGCTAAATCCTGTTCCGCTTTTCGTAATAGTAGGCCATCATGTGCCGTGGGAACAGATGACATTTAAAAATCTGCATACACACGGGAACTGGATGTAAAAAAGCACAAGTGTACTTATCCCATTATCCTCGATATAAAAGAATAAATAAATGAAATAAATAAATGAAATAAATAACTACATAGTCGGTTTTTTCCCCGATTTTTTTGCTCTAAAGGTATGGTAAAATAAAAAGGAAGATTCGATGAGTTCCCCACCCCCACCCTACCAAACATCTCCACCAGTGAGTTGTCTTCCCTGTGTTTGTTCTCCTCCATCATTGTCATTGTCGTCTGCTGGGGGCTGTGACCCTGACCCCTTCCTTTGTTTTTTCACAGCCCCCCCCCCCCCCTCCCATTTCTTATTAATCACCAGTTTGATTTTTTTGTGAGAGTGCAGCTTTTTTGTTGTTGATTTTTGGGGTCCTGTTTTGCCTGAGGGTGTCTCTGTGCATCTGTTGCATATCTGTTTCTGTGTACTTCTTACTTCGGTATTTTTGTCTGTCTTATTTCGAGATGAGAGAGAGAGAGAGAGAGAGAGAGAGAGAGAGAGAGAGAGAGAGAGAGAGAGAGAGAGAGAGAGAGAGAGAGAGAGATGTATGCACGGAAGTGTGTATATAAAGTGACCTTAATCCCCGTTTTTTTGTCAGGATAATGTTTTCCTTATCGTATTTACTGTAACGATATACATTGTTATGTAGTGGTAAACAGTTAAGTCTTGCTAATGATGAGAGAGAGAGAGAGAGAGAGAGAGAGAGAGAGAGAGAGAGAGAGAGAGAGAGAGAGAGAGAGTTATGCATAGAACGTTTGTATATAAAGTGAACTCAGTCCCCGTTACTTTTAGTTATTCTATGTGTTACTAAACGTCAGGGTTTTGTTTGGCTACCTTTGACCGCATGTATGCTAACTATTTCTAGCTTAATTTTTTCTATCTTTTTTTATTATTCCCAGACGTTTTCGATGATTTTTTTTAAAAGTCAGCCTGTCTTTGAAATTTTATGTTTGTCCTTCTTGGACACACTGGCCACAACCACACTTTTCCAACAACACTAGTCTTGTATGATATCATTCTGGTTTGGTGTGTGTGTTTTGTGCGCGAGTGTGTGTGTGTGTATGTGTGTGTGTTTTGTTGTTGTGTTGTTGTCGTTCCATTTAAGTCTGCTCACTCTCTGTGATAGTAGTGGAGTGTGTGTGTGTGTGTGTGTGTGTGTGTGTGTGTGTGTGTGTGTGTGTGTGTGTGTGTGTGTGTGATCTGTTGTTGTCTGTCTGTCTGTCTGTCTGTCTTTTGTTTGTGTGCACGCATGCGCATGTTTGTGTGTGTGGAGAGAGAGAGAGAAGAGAGAGAGATATGACAAAATCTTCACATACCGACATCACCCCTGAAGCTGGATTGTAGTCACCTTTATGATGGGCAAACTGTTGCATACACACACTTTCACCAGCTGTGAACCCCAAAGCTTCTGGCCAAGAAACAAGCAAACAATAACAACTACCCGTCAAGGTTTTTCGCCAGACGCGGCCAGTACTGAACGTTTTAACTCAGAATACAGTGATCTTAAGAGCAGATAGTTTTTTTTCTAGCAGGAGTTGTCGTTAATGCAATCCACTTAGGATACTGTTTACCGCTACATTAAGACTGTTTTGATTCAGTTCCTCCAATCTGGTTTAGTGATCCTTAAAACCAGCATTTTATCTTTGATTCCCAAACATCTCTGTTTTGATTTTTTTTCTAAGTACACATTTATCGTGTTTTGTTTTCTGTTTTGCATAGTGCTATTGGTGATGCGGTAGTGCACACCATGTACGCTTGGTATAACTCTCCATTTGGTTATGTAGGTGGGATTTTTTTCGAAACATGTAGTTATGTGGTGACGCATATTTCGGGTATTCCATTTCATACACCACCTTCAGAGGAGGTTTGGAAACCACTCAAACTTCATTGAAACTGGGTTGTTACTTATTGTGAGGACATCATCATTTGGACCATTATAGCAGTGAGCGATGGGCTAGCTGGCAGTTTCCTGCCTAATGCGCATATAGACACACCTTTCCCAGGAAGACCTTTCGCCTGCCCAGCGTCACTAATTTATTACCTGTGTGGCTTTACTTGTATTGGTTTCTGTGGGAGAAATAGCCAGCTTCGGGTAACCCTTGGCTGCCATTTTCTACATTGTTTCCAAAATGACCTCCCATGGCACCACTTAGTCTTCATTTATGGATACCGCCAGGCAGTCAGAGACCGTGGAAGGTCCCCTAGATGCAGTTCTGAGTGTTGTAATGATGTGGGCAAAACTCTCGTTATGGTGTTACAAGAAAATACTGTATCCAGCTAAAGTAGCGCTGTAAATGTCTGTAAACTAATTAGTCTCAGTTGGAGGGTATAGATACACATTTGGCACGAAAATGGTCATTAATTGTGTCAGAGCAGCCTTTTGCAAAGAACAAAAATGTACTGAGTCTACGACGGGCAGGGTCAGCACAGTAGCATACATTTAGCAAAGAGTGTATCATGCAAAACAACATTTTCAGTGTTACAATCTAGCTACTATACAAAAGGAAAGCTTCTCCCATGCAATATGAACCATACGCGATGGTTTTTCTTTTTTATGTTTAAATTAAAAGATAGTTTTTTTGTGAAAACATATCTTTGAAGTTTGAGATAAATAAATGAATAATGGTTACATAATCATAAACGTTTGTATGGTTTTGTTTTCTCTCGTAAGCCATGTCAAAAAAAAGAATTAGGTACAGAAGCAGATTGGCTGGAAGATTTACAGATGTATAATTATACTGCAGACAAAAAACAACTAGTATACTGACAGAAAGATGGACACTTCAATACTAAGAAAAAAAACTGCACTATAGTTTTCTTGTCAAGCAGTCACATGCTTCAGCCTGGCTTGTCCCGGCACGAAGTGGAGCCAGAAGACCCAAGGCACACAGAGTCTGATGGTAGTGTGTGAAGAGGACACAGAGCACACAGACGGTGTGGTCTGTGCGGACCCAGTCTGTCTGTGTCGGCTTTTCATCTCTGTTCTCATGTCCAGACCAGTGTTGTCTTTGCACTCTTGTCTCTGGACTGTCTGCTGCTGCTCCACTGAAGGGGGGGAAAGAACTGCCCTTGTGGATTTGCATGCAGCCTTAACCCAAATATCTTTCTTGTCTGTGTCTGTCTTGTCTCGCTATATCTGTCAGTGTGTGTCTCTGTCTTTGCCTCAGTATTTCTGCCTGCCTGCCTGTCTGTTTGTCTGTTTCTGTGTGTCTGTGTGTCTGTCTGTCTGTCTGTCTGTCTGTCTCTGTCTGTCTGTCTGTCTGTCTGTCTGTCTGTCTGTCTGTCTGTCTCTCTCTCTCTCTCTCTCTCTCTCTCTCTCTCTCTCTCTCTCTCTCTCTCTCTCTCTCTCTCTCTCTCTCTCCCTCCCTCCCTTCCTCCCTCCCCCTCTCCCTCCCTCCCTCTCTCCCTCCTCCCTCTCTCTGTTTCTCTCTGTCCCTCTGTCTCTCTCTCTTAAACACATTTAAACACAGCACACTCTCTCTTAAACACACTTAAACACACACAAACACAGCACACAGACAGATCACACACATGTTATAATTATTTTAATTGTTATAGAACTTGCGAGTATATCTCTTAATATCGTTAACAAAAAACACATTTTGTCACTTCGCTACATTTCTGTGCTCTGAACCTATGGTCAAATGAAACAAAGAATAGAAGATGACCCTCTCCCCCCTACCCTTCGCCCCCCCCCCCCCCCACCCAGTGAGTTGTCTTCCCTCTGTTTGTTCTCCTCCATCATTGTCATTGTCGTCTGCTGGGGGTTGGTGACCTTGACTCTCCTTTGTCTTTACATCCCCTCACCCTCATTACTCACCACTCTGATTTTGGGTGGGTCTGTTGTTTTATTGGGTTTTTTGAAACAGTTCCTTTTGTTGGTTTTTTTTCGTGTGCGTGGGCGCCGGGCAGCGCGCGCGCGCGCGCGCGCGCGTGTGTGTGTGTGTGTGTGTGTGTGTGTGTGTGTGTGTGTGTGTGTGTGTGTGTGTTGTGTGTGTGTGTGTGTGTGTGAGACAACTCGTTAACACACACACACACACTCTCTCTCTCTCTCACATACACACACACACCCTCACACACACACACGCACGCACGCACGCATACACACACACGCACACACACACAAGTCCTTCCCTGTCTTGTGCAATCTTTGAAAAGAAAATGTTGAGAGTGGTTTTTTTGTTGTTTAATTCCATGCACGGATGCAGGTCGTGAAGTCTCGGTATAGTCCATGTCTTCAACGTTATTTCTTGCTTTTCTTGTTTTTGCCTTGTTTCTGAACTGGCTTGTCAGCTTCTTTACCCGATTTATTCTTCATAGGACCATAACTTAACTAGGCACAGTGTGTTGTGTTTCCTTCTATTGCTGTCATGGAATAGCGCAAGCTTTTACCTCTCTTCGTTCATTTCCACTTAGACGGGCCTGAAAGCCTCTTCGCGCTTGTGATGTGACGGCTCAGGATCAAGCCACCACAGAGGCGCTGTTTGAAGGGATTTTACCTTGAATTTAAGTGAAATGAGTCTTTCAGAATATCCGTTGTATCATACTATAAGCCAAAGCTGTGTGTGCAAACGCGCACAAATCATCTTACACTCGTGTTGAAAATCCGTTCCACTTTTCGGATGAGTAGGCCATATCATGCGAATAGGAACAAATGATGACATGTGAAAAAAAATCCACGTACACACAGGTGTTTTGTTTACAAACCAGGCCAAAAGTCAGATTTTAGTTAACGGCGGGTAAATACAGTCGAATACGCAGAATCTCTATCACCTTTGGTAAGCCTCAGAGGTCCTGGCGAGGAACAAAAAATCCATTTCCCACATCGATATATGGCATGAATTGAGAGCAATGTGTCTTCTCAGATCCGTATCATACAGTCGTTGAACTTTCCATTTTGACTACCTGCAAAAGGCTTGTAATAAAAAACAAATTGAATACAGTAGAAAGATGAAAGTTTTAGCAAAAATGAGATAGAGATTAACTAGAGGTTTAACATTGCGTATGGATGGTAAATTGGGATACCTTAAGAGAGAGAGAGAGAGAGAGAGAGAGAGAGAGAGAGAGAGAGAGAGGAGACAGAGACAGAGAGAGAGAGAGAGGGGGAGGAGGGAGAGAGAGAGAGAGAGCACAATGCTTACTAACCCAAACAAACGTACAGTGCAATGAAACGTTAAGGGTGCACCGTCACATTATCCCAGACCAGAAATCTGATGCTTTACTTATTGAGCTAACTTCATATAGTCATGCAAAACAAGGCTAAAGATAATGCATGTTTGTGTGCATCTGATAATCATGTTACACCAGCACGTCCCCAAAGCTGGAATGCAGCTACTTTAACTGTGGGTAAATGGGTGCATATGCAAAAAACTTCATGTTGGTGAACTTCGGAGCTCAGACCCAGGAGCAAAAAAGGTCAACACTCCCATAACCACCCCCACCCCCTACCCCACCTACTGAACCTACTCTGCTTAGTTTTTACAGTCTGTCTGTTTTACAAACAAAATTCTTGTGCTGTGCATAGCCATGTTCAAATCAAATACTTGATTTTCCTGGAATCGAGAAAAAGATTGTGGCGCATCGTATTTATATGTACACATTTAGAACAAACAGTGAGTGCATTGTATCGATTAGCTACATTAAAAAGGCACTAAAGATCCAAAAGAAAATGTAGTGTTTCACTTCGGTCTACAAGTTGGAAACAGAGATCGGTCTGCATAGGGAACACACGGGAAGGGATTGCAAGGTTTTCTATAAAAAGGGGCAGGAGAAGGAGGGAAGGGGGGGGGAGAGAAGAAGGGGAGAAAATCCATCGATCACACGAGCAGCTGCCTAAGCACGAACTAATTTCACGAAACAACAATTCCGTGCAACGGCGATTTTTTACTCTGTCAACTCGAAAGGAAATTTGGAAGTTCCCTCTCTCCCTTTCTCTCTCTATCTGTCTCTTTCTCTGTGTCTGTCTCTTTCTTTCTGTCTCTGTCCGTCTGTCTTGCCTGTCTGTCTGTCTGTCAGTCTGTCTGTCTGTCTCTGTCTCTGTCTCTCTCTCTCTCTCTCTCTCTCTCTCTCTCTCTCTCTCTCTCTCTCTCTCTCTCTCTCTCTCTCTTTTCTCTCCCCCCCCCTCCCTCTCTCATTCTCTCTGTCTGTCTGTCCATCTGCCCCCCCCCCCTCTCTCATTCTCTCTCCGTTGCCTAAGAGACTATTCAGCAGTATACTCTGCACACAGACCAGCCTGAAGACTATTTGACTCACCCCCTGAGCGCCAGCCTGTGGATCAATGGCCGTTTCCCTAGTTATATATAGACCAGAGTGTAGGAGACTGCAATTTATGAGGTCTGTGCCACAGCCTCTGATAGTCTCCGAGCTGAAGATGACTGTCAGCATTCTTTAGAGCATACCTGGATACCAGAACATTGCACTCATTTTAGGGGGAAAAAGAAACTTTCTGATCATTATTAGAGTTTGGCTTCAAAAGTGCAGCAGTCTGTAACTTAGCTCAGAAGGTATATTTGTTTTCCTGTTGTACTGTTGTGTGCACTTGGCAGTTGTAATGTACTGTATTGGTATGCAAAAGATTGAGTTTTAAGAAATGAAGGTCTGGATATCTGGATTCGTCATTGTTGTGTTGGTAGCGACTAGAAAAATAGGTATGGAGTTTTAGTCACTTCTCGTGTTCATAATGATTTGTGAATTCTGGTTTTCATAAATTTTACATTATATACTACCCATTAACTGGAACTTGTCTGCAGTCCAAAATATTCTAAACTGTTTTGTGTCAATACCGCAAATACTAGCGAAATTCATATGCGGTTTGTGTAGAGAAAAATCAGCCTACAAAATGAGATCCATCCATGCAGCAAGAAAAAAAAGACACAGAGAAAACTTGGAAAAATGTGCTTAGCATACAGTTAGTTCTTGACTGTTTGTAAAGAACTATGTTTAGGTATGAGTTAAGATATATAAAATACACACAAAAATGTATTAAATTGTGTGCTAGTAGCTTCAGTTTAACTTTAAGCTCAGTTCCTATATTTACAAACAGTGTTCTCATGAGATATCAAATATTCTATATGATCCTAACATATTTCTAGGTGCATGTTATTTTGCTTTGGTACACTTAAAGATAGTAAAATCTCATTCGTTTGATAAAGCTCAGAAAGGCATTATGACTAAAAATGAGTAAAGATGTTTAAACAAGAATAGTATGTTGTAGTGTTTTCATACAAAACAAGCACGTCTTGCCTAAAAAAATTCACTGTTGTTTTTTCGAAAGTATCGGGGGAAAAGCCATAAATACTTGATGTGACTGGTTGTAGAAAACAAAGGAGAAAGACAGTGTGTGAGTATGCTATGACACTGTTATTGCACACACAACCTGTTTGATTTAGTTTTGTTACGTTTCCTTCTTCGTTCTGTTTTCTGCAAAAGCAGTTTGGCATGTAATGGATCGAAAGTCCAAAAATGGTCTCGATACATTAAATAAAAAAAAACAGCCGGGAGAAGATTTGTTATGTTTATCTTTTATACTGATTTGTTTTACCTAAGATATCACGATCTTGAAATCTAATAAGAGGAGGGCTAGCCTAGTGAGAGACAGTTACAACCAGCCAACACGTATCTTGTTCATCAAACAGCTAATAATCAGTTAATGGTGCAGAACAATCAAAGCAAAATATTTCGAGAGGGCTTGAATATATACAAGAAACCAGGTATGACTTCTAGATGCCTTCTTGTTTTGTTCATCACTTGCCCACAGAGGGGTGGAGAGAGAGAGAGAGAGGAGAGAGAGAGAGAGAGAGAGAGAGAGAGAGAGAGAGAGAGAGAGAGAGAGAGAGAGAGAGAGAAGAAAGAAAGAGCAGCAGCAGGAACAAGTAGAACTGCTGTAAAAACAAAATAGTATTCAGCAATGAGCTGAACACCCACTGCAGTCTGTTGGGTTCTTGTGCACTGGCATCATAGTGACAACAGACATCAATAGCACCGTCTTTTACTTACAGACCTGACTAAAGAAACTGAAATGTGTGAGATCTGTCACGACTTAAGATGACCTCTAAACAGGTTCTAATTACCAGACACTGTCTGCCTTTCTTCCACAGATCAGCGGGAAATTTGAGATAGGAATTGATTTTAGGGCGGTCTAATTATTACAAGTGTCAGGATTTTAAAAAGGCCTCAACAAATCAAAAAGAAAACAAAACTTGATAACTTTTCACAGGTAATTATACAAACTTGAGCGGAAATGAAAAGAAAACTATCGATATGTTTAAGCAAAAAGACATCCGGCGGTATTATAGTGTTTGTCTGTATAGTTTATTACAAAACAATTTGATATGTTTTCATGAAAATGTTAGGCACGATTTGGAAACGTGCCATTTTTTGCTTTTATGAATTTTTGAATGAAATAGTATAGGTGGTGTTATTCTGGTTAGAAAAACTCCACTGGGTGACATGAAAAATGAACAAAAACAATAAAGAAAGTAGCTTTTTCATAGATAAAATGTTTAATGTCGTGGTCAAATAACATGTCGTACTATTCTATACGTAATACACATTGCAATACTAGGCATGTTTACAAACTAAAGACTTGTGATTACTAATATTCTTCCAACTTTGAGGGTGCAAGCTTCGTATTTTGCTTTTACCTGGGATACTGCATAAAACACAGAATATTTGTCATATCAGATCATTATCAATTTATGTTCACAAAGATAATGCCATTACTCTCCCCCCCTCTCTCTCTCCCTCTCTCATCTTCTCTCCCCCTCCCTCTCCCCCTCTCCCCATCCCTCCTTCCCTCTTTCACTCCTTTCTCCGATCCCCATTAAATGACATACCGACATGTTGGCAGAAAAAGAAAGATGGATAGTCATACTAAAAATCGTAACTGTGTATTCAAACATTTAAACATATGTTTAACTTCAAGTCATTTAAAGTTGTTCTGGTACCTTCTTAGAATGCCATGAAAGAAACGTTAGTCTTACAACAGTTTCTTACGAAAGCTGCCAGTGTGTCTTTTGGCACAGAGCTGATCCGAACAGACTGGAGCAGGAAGAAGAAGGCAGCGATGGGATTGCTTTGAGACACAACAGGGAGCCAGGCCCACACTGCTCGCCCCATCCATCACATGCCCACGTGGCTACTCTGGCAAGAAAGAAACAAAAAAGGAACGGAAACAAAAAAAATTGGAGAAAACAATATCAAGGAAAAGGAAGAAAAGAAAACACCTCAAATTGAAATGAAACAAAACCAAAAGGCAGCTTGTATTGCTAGTCCAGTGCGTTTACTCTCTGATAGCTGTCTCTATTTTTGTAAAGGGTCCTATCTTTCTGTCTTTGCCTATTAGCCCATGTTCTAAACGTTTGCACAGAAAAGGCTGAGGAGAGAGAGAGAGGAGAGAGAGAGAGAGAGGAGGAGAGAGGAGTGTGTAGCCGTACCACTACAGCAGCATTCAACAGTATAATGGACACACACACAGCAGTCTATAGATTCCTGACACACTGACTGGGCACCGGCTTTCAGCCCAGTGGATCTGTTCCCACTTATGTATAGACCTGACAGAAGGAGACTGGAAAGTATGAGGTCTGTCACGATGTTTAATGGTCTCCATATACTGTAGAACACAATGTTGCAGTAGTGACAAGGTTTTGAATAGAAATGTAAATGGGTATGGAATAACCTAGCGGTTAGAACATTGAGCTTTGAGATCTGATTCTTAGTGTTCCGGGCATTACCGAGTTAACTGTTCAAGTGGATTTTATCCTTTGGGGTTAACGTTGGTTTCGACTCCACTCACTCCAAAGTTATTCAGATGAGAAAATAAACCAAGGTTTCGCGTATGAATGCATATAGAAAACATCATGTGTATACTTTTGCAACCGTTCTGACTTTCGGAAGACGAGGCCATATAGGGCTTGTAGGAATGGATGACAAGTTTTAATGATTGCAACAACACGGGTGTCGTGTGTAGATACCAGTCCTGAAGTTGGAATGCAGCCACTTTTATGAAGGGCAACAATAACGTTATTATGCAAAATCTCAAAACTGTTGAACATCAGACCTCTTGGTGAGGAACGGAAAAAAAACACCCCAACCTAACAGGTGACACAGCGCACAAATCCAACATCACTCAGTAGGGCCTAGTCAAGAAAGCTAAATTTAGCGCGCTCCTTCCTTTTACCCAGTACATGTGTGGTCAGCTCCTGCTAAAAATAGCACCAGCTGGGCTAGGCTGGGATGGGATAATTAGCAGCTGAGGGGAGCTGAAAGTGGGGGAAACTGACAGCTGTTGTGACTGGTTCAGAGAATGGCAGTGTTCATGGACTTCAGGAATCAGATTAATCGTTCTTGTAAATCTGAGGATACAGCTCAAGAGATACTAAATCAGTATTAGTTACTGAAGTGTGTGTGTGTGTGTGTGTGTGTGTGTGTGTGTGTGTGTGTGTGTGTGTGTGTGTGTGTGTGTGTGTGTGTACTTGCGTGCCCATGTAAATCATTATGTATGTTAATACAGATATGTTAAGATCCATTTTATGACACACTGACATACACATATATGCCTATCTGTCTGTCTGTCTATCTATCCATCTTATCTATCCATCCATCCATCCATCCATCGATCCATCTATACACCTACCTACCTACCTACCTACCTACCTACCTACCTACCTACCTACCTACCTACCTACCTATATATGTATGTATGTACGTATGTACGTATGTACGTATGTATGTATGTATGTATGTATGTATGTATGTATGTATGTATCTATCTATCTATCTATCTATCTATCTATCTATCTATTTCTATCTATCTATCTACCTGTCTACCTGTCTATCTATCTATCTGTCTATCTGTCTATCTGTCTGTCTGTCTGTCTGTAGCTATGTATATCTATCTATCTATCTATCTATCTATCTATCTATCTATCTATCTATCTATCTATCTATCTATCTATCTATCTATCTATCTCTAATCTATCTATTTTGCCATTTTATGGAGCTTAAGAGCTAAGCATTATATCGGTTTTAATTTCTCTTGAATTTACCCCAAGTATCTAACAAAACACCTATCGCTGACTTTTGTATACGAAGATTTTTATTTTTAAAAAAAGCTTACAAAAGACACTTGAGAGGGAAAGGGGAAGAGAGAAAGATGGAACCCCAACAGAAAGAAGAGAAATATAAGTGAAGAACATTGCTCTCCCACATAAGCAGTAAAATGGACACACAAAGCAGTCTGTAGCCTTTTGACTCCCCCTCTGTGTGTGCCAGCCTCTGGATCAATGGCCATTTCCCCAGTTTTCCATGGACCTCACTGAAGGAGACTGCCGTTTATGATGTTCGCCCTGACTTACAGTACTCTCCACACAGAAAACGGTTCTCTGTTATCTTGACGTTTTTGATACATCAACTAGCATGATTAAGATATGGTGTGTATGCTGACGTGTTATGCAGACGAGTGCACACACACACGCACGCACGCACGCAAGCACGCACGCACACACGTGTGTGTGTGTGTGTGTGTGTGTGTGTGTGTGTGTGTGTGTGTGTGTGTGTGTGTGTGTGTGTGTGTGTGTGAGAAAGAGAGAAAGAGAAAGAGAGAAAGAGAGAGAGAGACAGAGAGAGAGAGAGTCGAAGCCAATTTTTATATTTCTACATGGTACATTAGATTAGGAATACATTTGCTTTTTTTCATCAAACCATCTGTTTAGGAACAAAAATAACTTCATCAATATCGTGTGTGCTTGCTTGCGTGCGCACGTGTGTGTGTGTGTGTGTGTGTGTGTGTGTGTGTGTGTGTGTGTGAGTGTGAGTGCACATGTGCATGTGCATATACTCAGAACTGTTTCGACTGTAGAACTCAGTCTATACTGCCAACTTCAGCTGAGCTAAAGAACTAGATTCTGCTTTATTTTCGTCATCATTTTGATAAAAACCAGAATATGACATAACAAAACAAAACCCAAAGCTGCAGTATTGGAGAAAAGACAACACAACATATAAAAGACATAGAGACAGAGACAAAAATAGAGATACACATAAACAGACGAGGAAATACAACTTACAGAGATGGCTCTACCACGTAAATATTCATCAATAAACTTGGCCAAGAAAACAGTCTGGAGTCTTTTTCCGCAAACTCTGAGAGTGCCAGCCTCAAGGTCAGTGACCATTACCCTCAGTTCTAGATAGATTCCACTGAAGGAAGCTGCAAGTTATGAGGTCTGCCATAGCCTACAATTGCCCTTGAGAGTGGAGAGGTACTTACACTTATTGAGTTCCGTGGATATTAGCTCCAGAGACAGTCAAACAGACAGACAGACAGACGTGGCGAGACAAAAGACCAGAGACAAAGAAATAGCTGAAGAAAATTGCTCAGCCACGTAAGCATTCAGCAGTAAAGGGGACACACAAAGCAGTCTGTAGCCTTTTGACTGGCCCTCATAGCGCCAGCCACCACCAGATCAATGACCATTTCCCAGTTATGTATGTAGAGCAGACTGAAGAAGACAGCCATCTGGGGGGCTGCTAGCTATGACCTACAATGGTCT
>CM060326.1:36366442-36393942 GCA_030674155.1 Stramonita haemastoma | reverse complement strand
GTAGTAGTAGTAGTAGTAGTAGTAGTAGTAGTAGTAGTAGTAGTAGTGTTATGTAAGTGTATGTGTGTGTTTGCTTGTTTGCGTTTGTGTAAATACATAATTTGTTAATTGTATTTTTGAAGCGCTGCATGCGTGTGATTGATTTGAATGCAAGCGCTTCGATTTGTTTGCTTTACAAGATTTAGCGCTATATAATTTCCATATATTATTAGTAGTAGTAGTAGCAGTAGCAGTACTTGAAGTTGTAGTTTTAGTAGTAGCAGCAGCAGGAGGGGAAAGACGAGGAGGAGAACGAAGACGAGGAGAGTAGCAACATCAGCAGCAGCACCACCACCACCACCAACCCACCACCACCAACAGTAAAAGCAGCAGCAGTAACAGTGGGGGCAGCAGAACTAATAGTACAGTAGTACGACTTTTGAGTTACGGCACAGAATAGAGTACCCCTAATGTCCGTAACTTTTCTCAACATAAAGCCATGAAAAGCCATACAGTACGGGCCTTTGCGATAAGAGCCTACATCAGTTACCCTCTGAATTTATAAAACGACGGAATGATGTTGTATGAAATACAGTTCACTACCGATAATAGCGTAGACAAAGGGGGCTTACATAGAGAGCAAAAATGAAAGTAGCATATATTTTGACATAGTATTATGCTCAATCCTCTTAATGTCATTGCTAGTGTTACGTCATTGGCACATACTTTCTACTTAAAAGTGACTATTGCTCAGTTAAAAATGTAAGACTGTCTAGGCATGTAAGAGTTTTTTGTGTGCATTAGACAAAAAGTATGCATTTTTCTTCTAAAAATATAAACAGTGCGGACGCACTGATGACGTCACAGTCAGACAACATCAGGAGGAGTGAATATAAGAATTGAACAAACTAGTAAAGGGGAGATGGAATATGGAAGAGAGGGGTGGGGGGTACTCAAGGTCAGACCAGATCTGCCTCTCCTTTTCTTGGTACAGTTTCAGTGGCACACATTAGTCTTACAAAGCACACTTGTTCCTGGAGAGGAATTTTATAGGTAGTTTTGGGGACGGTTTTTATGTCTTTCTGTTGGTTTTTTCTTGGTCTCTGTGTCAGTTTTTGCCTTCTGTCCATCAGTCTCTGTATAGGTGAGTATTTCTCCATCTCACATTCTGCTCCCCACTTTCTCCCTATCTTGTCTCCTTGTCACGCTCTCTGTCTCCCCCACCCTTCTCTCTATCCTCTCTCTCTCTTTGTTTTTTGTTATGCTTTGTTCTGTAGCGTTGTATCATGTTATATTATAATGTATTTCATATTACTTTCAGTGTAGGAAAAGTTTTCCTGACGTGAAATTTGGGCTGTTCTCTCTGGGTAAAACTTTCTGTAACAATAAGTCATTTTTATTTTTACTTGTTTTTGTGTGTACTTATATCGCTATGAGTGCCTTTTTCTACAATATTTTGCCATGGATACACCTCCTGTTGCCATGGGTTACTTTACAAGAACTATGGGTGTGCTGCTCAAAGGATCTTGATTTGTTATTCTCACCCAAAGCATTGCCACCCAGACCATCACTCCAGGTCTACTGGTAGAATAAAACGTTTTCTTTTCTAAAAAATTAATTACTGGTAGGTGGACTATCTCAGTTTTAGGGTTTTTTCTTTCCTTATCGTGTGGTTCCGATCCCTTTCTGCGCAGTTCCTTTAGCTTGAACTTCAGACTGAGGTTTTATAATCATGTAAGCATACACGCAACATCTGGTGTACTCTTATCTCAAAATCCCTTCCTCTTGCGATCTGCAATATCAAGTACCAGTAGTACTAGTAGTAGAGGTGACAGCAGCTGCAGCAGTAACAGTAAAAGTAGCAACACCATCAGCACAAGGAAGAACAACGATGTACGCAATACTAAAAAAGTTAGTTGTAGGATTACGTAAAACATCAGTAGTATCACGTTTGATATCATACGGCGGTATAAGATCCACATGTTATACATCCATAGTCATGAAAAGCCACGATATATGACCCTTTTCGCTAAAAGAGCACATCAGTTACCATCTGAGTGCATCTGAATACTGATGATGTGTGACACAGATCACTTTCCCTGACAGACAGAACAAAAACCCCCCCAGAAATGGGCTAATGAAGTCCTGCTCAAACTCTGGCGTAAGTTCAATTCAGTTGAGTTAGTATGACACCGCGTATATTTCTTGTCTATCTATCTATCCCTTAGTCTGCCCACCGTGGGGGCACCACTGAAGACTTGGCAACCAGCTCCCTCCATTCCTCTCTGTTCTGCCTTTCTCAAAATTTTTATTGAGTTCGAGGTCCGTCCATTCACTGATGTTGTCCTCCCATCTCTTCCTTGGTCTGCCTCTTTTTCTTCCGCCTTGGACAGTTCCTTGCAGTGTTGTTTTTGCAAGTCCTCTTGATCTTGTTACATGCCCGTACCATTTGTGACGCTCCACCACGAAATGAGTCGCTTAGCACATTACCCAATTTTGCGCTAGGAGCCATTAAAGGCAGATGGGAGTCAAGTTGTCAATTTTGAGATTTTGATAGACTATTAAACTATGTCCGTTTATCTACCTTATAATAAAATATCAAGGCATAATTTGTACTCCTTTTGCTTTTAAATGTGTTTTGAAAATACCCAAGCCCTCATTCTGACAACCTTTTACGAAAATAAACCTACCCGTTTCTCATTTCGTCACATCTTGCTGTCTATCATTTCAATTTGTAATAACTTTTGATAGAATTTTTCAATTTTCAGTCAGTTTTTTGTATTGTATAGCCCTTTTATTTCAAATTAATAGCTTGTCAATAACTAAAAATTGACGTCTGGTGCAATGCGACTCCTTACGTGATGGAGCGTCACATTTAAGGTTTAAAAAAAAACAAAAAAAAACACTGAACACTAGTCTGGTAAAAATTTAGACATGTCTACATATAAGATGTATCAGTGCACAGGATAAATGTATACTCTTCCTGTAAAAAAGCCGCCGCTGTAGTCTAGTGGTTAGGGCGTTGGACTAGTAATCTAAAGGTTGCGGGTTCGATCCCAGCTTTCGGCTATGGCGTTGTGCCCTTGGAAAAGGCACTTTACAGCTATTTTCTCACCCCATCCAGGTGTTAAAGGGGTACCAACCTTGTGTTGGGGGTTAACCCTGCGATAGACTGGCGTCCTATCCAGGGGGGAGCCTTATGACTCTCAGTCGCTTAACGCCACAGAAACCGGGATAAGCACCGGCCTGATGAGCCTTAGGCTCGGGACAGACTTAACTAACTTCACTTCCTGTAAAAAGAAAATTAAAAGCTGGCAAGTTTACATGCCGTCACATTAACCCAACCTTTCGGAGGATTGCGTATAGGCTATATACTTTTAGGATATGCTAACAAAATGTTAATGAGGAAGAGGGAGGGGGGTTGACTCAGATTCAGACCAGAATTGCTTTCCCTGTTGTTTTAATTGTGTTGTGGCCGTAACAGTTACGTGAAGCAGCACTTTACCCGGAGAGAGGAGTTGGGGGGGGGGGGGGGGGGGGGGAGAAACACTGTTTTTTAGGTGTTACTGTGTGACACTGCAACAGACGGAAAGAAACAGTAAGATTAAAGGAAGCTGCCGAGAGAGGATACGATACATTGTGCACAAAAGGAAACAGAGCGTTTAGTATGTATCGACCCATCCAGTGCCAGTTGGCACCACGTCATCACACAATCATAAAGCAGTCTACAGCCTTTTTGTTCCCTTATTTTTCCGCATTAGACTCAACATCAACGCCTTTCTCTGCATTCACAGTTCATAGACACAGTGCCAATGTATCAATCACATTCTAAGCCCCATCTCATGAGCTCAGGCTAAAAGCTTTCGCAACTGTTGATGTAAGCAAAGTGCCAAGCTTCGTCTTTTCAAAATTTTGAGTTCACATCCATGCATCCCCGAATTCAGAATGCGGCTACCTTCATGGTGGGTAAAAATGGACGCATAAGCAAAATCTCACCATTGGTGAAACTCAGAGCTCTTGCAGAGGAACGAAAAACAAATGAAAATGAAAGTGGAAATGCATGCATTTCTCCTGTAGAATAACAAAAGGTTGCAAGTGTACATAATGTCAGAATGACCCACTACCAGAATGATTGTATGTATATCCACCATAGAATTGTAGAACAGGCTTAGTCAAAGGAGAGTAAAGGGGAGACGACTCGAGGTTATGCTACACTTGTGTCCCCTGCCATTGTAGCATCTGTGGAAAACATGACTTTCATGAAGCAATGCTTTTCCTGGTGAGGGGATTTTATTGGGGTTTTAGAGGGAAGGAATGAAAAGGACTGTTTTACATCTTTCTTTTATACCTCCCCCCCACCCCTCTCTCTCTCTCTCTGTCTCTCTCTCTCCCTCTCCCACCCCTCCCCTCCTCCCCCCTCTCCTCCTCCCCCTCTCTCTCTCTCTCTCTCTCTCTCTCTCTCTCTCTCTCTCTCTCTCTCTCTCTCTCTCTCTCTCTCTCTCTCTCTCTCTCTCTCACACACACACATTCAGACAAACACACACACACACACACACACACACACACACACACACACACACACACACACACACACACACACACACACAAATCTCTATTAAACTCATCGGGTTTTTTTTTAATTGTAATACTACAAACCGATTCATTTCCCTAGCTTTACGATTTCTGAGGCCTAAGTGGTTATGTTCTTCTTTTGTTTAACGTCTTTTAACATTTCGTGATTTTAAAGATGGAATGTGTATATGTGCCTAACGAGGGAAGGAGTGGGAGGGGGAGACCGACAGACAGACAGACAGACAAAAAAAATTCATGATTAATCATTTTCTAACGATAATCAAGGAGCCATAGAGATAGTAGGTTCGTTGAATATTCATGATGATCTGATAACAAAGTCACAATAATTCGTGCTTAATCGGACGGCGAGATTTTTGTTACATATTTCATTCTGAGCAGCTTTGCGTAGACACCGTTAATGATTCTGAATATCAGTCTTTTACTGGCAAAATTTGTGTTGCATGGTTCTATTGATCATCGTTTATTTTATTGAATTTCCCTTGTAAGTATACTTGACCTGGTCTCTATAATGCAATGAACGTAAAGACGGCTTTATTGTGTGAGGTTTCCAATTTCAACGGTAAAGCATGGATAGTTTTAAGGTTAGTAGCTTATTGAACTGTTTTATTGAATGTTTATCTGTGGAGACTCATTATGCGTTTATAACCTTTGTTGAATATAACTGAAAAGTATCAAATACTGGAATATTGTTTTGGGTTTAGTGTAAAACTCAAAATCTGAAAACGAAGATACGGGCTCTGATCTCATTAAACGGTGTGTATGTATTTTTGTTTCTTTTTTTTTTTTTTTTATTTTATTTTTATTTTATTATATACTTTTGTTGGGTGTTCCGAAACGTACTGCCGAAGAGGTCAGCAAGACTATGCACACTGTCTCGCTCATCCTAACTAGGAAATACTGTGAGACGTATAATTGGTTGTTTTTTGTTTGGTTGGTTCTTTTCAAGTAGTTTGCTATGTCTTGGAAGCCATGCCTCGATTTTAGAGAATGTTCTCCTCCAGAACTATAGAGAACAGACTGCTATGCACAAACAACTCATGGGAGAAAACCACCTCAATCTAACATTTCATACATAACAAAATGATAAGAAAGAAGGAGGCAGGACAGTTTACCAGCCTAACAAGCAAACTGTGAAGTTCTGGAATCGTTTACCATCCTGGCCCTTTCTTGCCAGTTTGACAGGAAAATCGAACTGAATGTCAAGTCTTTCGGAGGAGACTCTAAACCAGTCGCACCCGTGAACTTACGGACTATGTACGTCAAAAGAACCAACAAGAGTTGAAAAGTAGAAAGAGCAGGTAGGTACCTCCTCACTGTCCTGGCGTAATGGGTAGGTTCAATTTCCGTGTCTTCGAAGTTGGAATGCAGCTTCCTTAAAACTAAAGTTGAATGCACGAAAGTATCACCTTTGGTTAACCTCAGAGCTCTAACTGAGGAATAAAGTATCTCCAAAGCACACATAAGTAATAGAAGAGTGATTGGCACCTACTCTCATTAATAGCTGATAAAGCATTTGACCTGGGTTAAGGGTTTTTTTTTGGTTGCTTGCCTTTTTTGAGGGGGGTGGGGAGTAGCCAGAGGTTCCGATTGGTTCCACTTTCATTCTTCTGGAAATCCTTTGGATGAGAAGGAAAAGAAAGAGAATTTTTTTTTAAGTAGAAAATAATGATTGTGGGGAAAATAACATCGTTCAGCGTCTAGCCCTTTAGCATGCCTTTTGAGCAAAGAGCAAGGAGAAATTCATCAACATTTTAAAAACTGGGGTCTTTCAAAATCAGTTCTTGGCGGACAGACAAGGGATACTATAATGAGAGAGAGAGAGAGAGAGAGAGAGAGAGAGAGAGAGAGAGAGAGAGAGAGAGAGAGACAGAGACAGAGGAGAGAGAGGAGAGAGAGGGATGGATGATGATGATGATGATGTAGGTCATAATTATTATCATTATGAAATAAACTGTATTTCTACGTTTAACTACAGTTTTATAGTGCAATCGATTGTTAGCAGAAGTATCGTTTTCACCGTAGTTTCTATACTTCTTTCACATCGACCAATTGACTTAGGCACCACGTCACATGTCTGAGTGAGACTGAATAATGGTTCTCTGTTCTTTATTGAAAAAAGCTTTGGCGACCTACAGTGAAAAAAGGAACCACGTTCCCTCATAGAGATGCTATTACTCAGCTGTCTGCCTGGGATGAAATAGACAATGGAGATCGAGCGGTAAATTTTCTCTGTAAGAGGACTGCAGAATTGGAACTGGAGTGCAGCGGAATCTCTTGGAGAATGAGCAAAATGAAGGATATTCCCGAGGATAGCTTCATAGACCTAAACTCTGGATTACACAGATCACCTTGCAAGGCGAGACTTTACTCTAGACAGTTAGATCCTAGATATGAAAAACTAGTTGCAGAGAGTGTAGAGAAAGCACTATTTTTTTTAATGCATTTGTTGCTGTGGGTAATGATGACATCATTTTTAAAAATTAATCTTTCGTGCGGAATTGATCTGCACTGCTCTGAATTGCATGTTGTATCGTGGACAAGATGAGCCTTGCAGAGCCCATCATTCTCCCGGGAGTAGGGCGTACTCTTGGTACGGTCGTGTCATCAAGCCATAGCTGGCCTACTCCTCTGTGAACACTGGGTTTTAACTTGTGTGCGGGGTGTACTGCTTTTGCTTGCACACATGAACTCAGTTTACAGCCTCATTCATAGGACTTTCAAAGAAAGAGATTCAGTACATGTGCAACGTTCAGGGAGTAAGACCCTTAGACAAATGCACATGTAAAGACTCAAACCATGTCCTCAGTTGCTGTTTGGTTACAAAACCGATGCACTAACTAGTGTGGGACACTGCCCTGTTATACTATGGCGACAGTATGGTCACATGGTGTACTTTTATACACTTCACGCTATTAGTAATTCTACACGCAAAATTGTATGCGTGATATAATTTTTTTTCCTGATTTGATTAGATTTACATTTCACATACGCCTCTACTTTTTATTTGATTTTATAATTGAATATACACCAAGTGCACATAATGCTATTTCGATAATTATATTCAAGACAGCTTTAACACGATACGTTTTCATTGGTAATTGCTTTTTAAACGCCCGCACATGTGTTCCTCGAATTCTTTTGTAAATGACAGTAAGAGCAAAAACACAACATATTTATTTATTTATTCTTTTATATCGAGGATAACAGAATAAGCAATCATGTGCTTTTTTTCATCCGGTCCCCGTGTGTATGCAGTTTTGTAAATATTGTCATCTGTTCCCACTGTTCCACATAACCATCAGGAGCCTGACTGGTATAGGTCATTCCTCCAAATTACAGGCAGCCCTATTCGTCCAGTCCAAGAGAAGATGAGAGTCTCTAGCAGTGGCACACTGACACACGCCTTCTAGGCATCAGTGTCCCACGGCACCAATATACTTTCCCATCTACTGTCATTACTCAAAAGTCGACAGGTCATCATTCGCGCCTTGTCGTGGCACGTCGCAAAATAATTTCTGTTGGGTGTAATGTTCTGCTCTCAAGAGGACATCTATTTCCAGTTTTTCTTTGTCCTGATCTGTTATCAGTCTAGAGCGTTTCCAGATTCATGGAGATGATTGTTGCTGTAGTGATGATATACTAAGGTTCTTTTTCAGGCCTAGGAGAGGGTAAGGTAGCCAGGGGTAGGGGATGAGTTGGTGGTGTATGCTGAGTGCTATCATGGTTCTGTGACAGGTATGACACATTTGATGTCGCTGTTTTCAGCAATCATTGGATGGAGCATTACTGACCGTGAACGATGGAACACAATAGCTATGTGTGCAATCAGGACTGTTGGCTTGTTATTACTTTTCGTGTTGTTGATTTTAACTTCTTTTAAAAATTGCATTAAAAGTTATTGCTTCTACTCTTAGTTAATTTAATATCTTATTCTTTCCTTTTTTGACTGCAGCTATGAGATTTACCAGTGGTGAAATTTTTGCACATGCAATCGTTTTGCCCCACCAGTAAGGAAGCCGAATTCTGACTTTTGGAAATTGAATCTATCAATTTTGTAAGGACAGTCGGGAGGTGCATTCTTCCTCTATTCGATTTTTGAATGTCGTGTTCTTTTGATGTGCAGAAGTCCGTAGACACACTGGTCCTACTGGTTTAGAGTCTCCTCCGAAAGCTAAAGTACAGTTCAATATTCCCGTCAAACTGGGAGGAAAAGACAAAGCTTGGAATCGAACCCGGAACCTCAAGGCTTACTTATCATGCAGGTAAACGTCTAAACGTTCCTACCACCTGTCTTCTCTGTTTATGTTAGGGTTAGTTTTACTGTTTTGTGGTTGATTATACTGCTTTTGTTCTTAAAACAATTCTGTAGCATTATTATATTACTTTTGTTCTTTAAACAGTTCTGCAACATTACCGATTATTTAAGAAGAGGAACACATATAGCAATACTACTTCATCTCAGTAATTTTATTTTCTTACTTTTTTAAGGTTTTTAGTGTTCCAAAGAATTTTGGCTCTGTGACGAGGCAACCATTATTTGTTCTTATTTATTTTTTCTCCAGTTTTGCTGGGCATATCAGTGTGTGGTGTGTTGCCCACTAACGACACTCTTTTACTTATTAAATTAAAATTTGCAACGCAACTGTGTGACTAATCAGCTAGTTCAAAAAATACTTTTATGTATTAGATGTATAAGTCCTTCACCTAGAAGAGACTGATTCAGTCTGTGGGATTTTCGGATGTACCTTCAGGGTCTTCTGTTTCAGTATATATACATTATACCTACGTTGGAATGCGATTTACATAGTACTTCATTATCAGCTGATGGAGTTGAACATGGTTGAAGTAGTCGCACATCATGGATGCGCTCCAAATAACCCACTTCTGCACTACATTTGAAAAGCCAGACAGAGCGATGGTACACGGCTCATTACTAAAAACAGCCTCAAGGACTTACATCGATAAAGGGAACAAGTTTGTTCATTTAGGTAAAATACTATTGTCCAGCTGTCTCTGTCGCGCAGAAGAGAACTACGTAAAGCAGGCCCCAAAATAGAAGCAGTGGCTATGGTGGAAGACTGTGGGATAATTGGGTTCTAGTAGAAATTTGGGTTCAAAATGGCATCATAACGGAAGCTTAGAGGAGAAAACGTTTGGATTGAACAGATCAGTTTCCAGGGAAAGACATCATGATAGCCATTGCAAGCGATACTATTTGACGTCACTTTGAATAACTTGATTTGACCATTCAGACCTTGAGTCTGTAAGGCTCTGTGCTGAAGTGTTAGTGTGTCTTTC
Source organism: Stramonita haemastoma (assembly GCA_030674155.1). NCBI lineage: Eukaryota > Metazoa > Mollusca > Gastropoda > Neogastropoda > Muricidae > Stramonita > Stramonita haemastoma. The sequence goes on along the minus strand of CM060326.1, from coordinate 36,384,072 downwards.
TTCTTCTTCTTCTTCTTCTTCTTCTTCTTCTTCTTCTTCTTCTTCTTCTTCTTCTTCTTCTATTCTTTTTCTTCTTCTTCTTCGTCAAACGCTTAGACAGCAATCACCTTTGTCTGTCATATGAGCGAAAATTTGTTCCGCTACCGCTAAGTGCTTGACAAGCGATAGTGTGTGTGAGTGAGGACTTGAAACTTGCAGATTCTTCTCTCTCCAGGCAGCGAAAGAAAGTTGAATTTATGACAACACACCTCTGCTCTGCACAAAGACTCCATCTTTGCTCATGTCATTCATGTCATTTGCTCTCCTCACCTCACCAACAGAAAAACAACAGTAACAACTGAACAGGAGCAAGAAAAAAACACCCCCCCCAAAATGATACCCAAACCTTGTTTAGAATACCTAGGTCATTCACCCAAGTTACTCTCAGATTCACTTGCGACAGATGGTGGTATCACTCTAGCCAAACCCTACAGACATACGCCCTTTTGGCATTTGTCTTGAGAATCAATAGAGTCACATTACCACTAGGTCCTCTCGGCATCACTGTCTCCTGGCACCAATTCACTTCCCATTGACTGTCATCACTCAAATACAGACAGGTCATCACTCGGGTCCTGTCTTCACATGACACAGAATCATTCCTATAGGGTTTTATGTTCAGTTCTTAAGAGTACGTTATTTTATCCAAATTTGTCTTGTCATGACGTCAACATGTAAGGAGATTATTGTCATAATGATGACTGGTGGTGGACAAGTGGCCTAGAGGTAACGCACCTTCCTAGAAAAAAGTCCGGGGTTTCAGGTGTGGGGTGGTTCGATTCCCGTTTGTGCCCGCAAACTTATCCTCCATCCACTAAAGTGTAAATGGTGATCTGGGTGCTAGTCTTTCGGATGAGACGATAAACTGAGGTTCCGTGTGCGATACGAGTTTAGTACACGTAAAAGAGCCCGCTGCAACAAGAGAGTTGTCACTGGAGATATTCTGTAGGGAAAAACACTCTGATAGGAAACCAAACACATATGCAGACAGGAAAAGATACAACATAGGGGGCGCTGCTCTAGCTTGAATTTTAGGCATATAAATCTGCCACGGTTTAAAGTGCTACAAAAATACAATAGAATACAACACAATAATGTTAGGGGGGTACAGAAAGCAGTGAGGTGAGTGCTATGACTAGTTCTGTTCCGTGACACTATTTACCTGTTTAGAGTTATCGAAGAAGAAGACGAAGAAGGAGAAGAAGAAGAAGGAGAAGAAGAAGACGACGAAGCAGAAGACGACAACGAAGAAGCAGAAGAAGAGAAAACTTAGTACCTGCCTCCTTATTGACCTATTTTTTACCAGATGGTACAGTGTATGGTATATAAATTAGTAACCGTTGTTGTTGGGGGTTCCTCACCCTAACACAAAGATCAGTCAGAATTTACTCTGTTTTCTCATTCATCACCACCAAGATCAGTCCAATCCAATCCAATCATGTTGTTTACAGCCCCGCCGACCACACAGGCCATATCGGGGCTGTCACCTCGTCAAATTTATCGCACCTGCAAATCACATGTAGGCTAAAAACACACAATAATGCGAGGTTTGTGTGTATGGATGTCTTCATGCACGCAGCTTGCCATATAGGCAGCCATACTCCGACGTCAGTTAAGAGGATTTTTTGTCCTGCTATGGATGGAAGGTACACGATGCAGCACCTGTGATAAGGGACTGAACCTAACGCGTGATGCATGTGCAGGGACTGCTGCCAGGAGTGGTCTGCTGGCTGGCAGAAGAGAAGCAGCACAGTGAGCTGTACACAAAGAAGCTGGGTATGGGTACCTATATGCAGACATTATCGACAGGCTTGATACGGAGGAGGGGACAGAGACAGGAGAGAAAGAAAGTAAGAGGTTATTATTGAATCATGTGTCTAGTAAATGTCTTATGTTTCTGCCTTTGTTACTGCTTGATCACTCTGTGTGTGTGTGTGTGTGTGTGTGTGTGTGTGTGTGTGTGTGTGTGTGTGTGTGTGTGTGTGTGTGTGTTGTTTTCATGTGCATCTGATTATCTGTCAGGATGCTTGTTTGCCTATCGTTTTTGGCTCTTTTGTTTCTGTTGATCTGTATATTGCTCTCTCTCTGTCTCTGTCTGTCTCTGTCTCTGTCTCTGTCTCTCTCTGTCTCTCTCCTCTCTCTCTCTCTCTCTCTCTCTCTCTCTCTCTCTCTCTCTCTCTCTCTCTCTCTCTCTCCTCCCTCCCTCCCTCCCTCCCTCTCCCTCTCCCCCTCCCTCCCTCTCCCTCTCCCCCTCCCTCCCTCCCTCCGTTTGTTTTTATCTGTGTGCATATACTTTTTCCCCAAAGTATTTATGTTTCATGACTTTTTTGTCTCTCTTTCTCTCCTCTGTTTACTTCTCTGTTTCTGTCTCTATTTCTGTCTCTATGTGTATATCTGTCCCGCTCTCTGTCTCGCTCTGTCTCGCTCTATCTCTCTCTGTCTCTCTCTGTCTGTCTCTGTCTCTCTCTCTCTTCTCTCTCTCTCTCTCTCTCTCTCTCCTCTCTCTCTCTCTCTCTCCTCTCTCTCTCTCTCTCTCTCTCTACCTCGCTCCTGGAATGTTTTCTTTTTCTTGGCGATTGTACAACAGACGCAAAAAGCAGAAGATTGAGGTTGACCTTTCAATCGTACTTTGATTGCCATAGTTTGTGTATAGCATGTGTAAAGCAAGAAAGTTAGGTACCTTGTCTTAAGCTAACCACAGTTAGTTCCCTTGTACTGAATGTGACATCGGGTATAATTATTATATTATACAAGATGTCCGAAATATAAACACATCTTGCCCCCCCTGCCTCCCCCTCTGTCTGTCTGTCTGTCTGTCTGTCTGTCTGTCTCTGTCTCTCTCTCTCTCTCTCTCTCTCTCTCTCTCTCTCTCTCTCTCTCTCTCTCTCTCTCTCTCTCTCTCTCTCTCTCTCACTGTCTCTCTCTCTCTTTCTCTCTCTCTCTCTCTCACTCTCTCTCTCTCTCTCTCACTCTCTCTTCTTTTGTATTGTTTGATCTGACTTGAAGGAAATTGGTGTGTGCGTGTATCTGTGTGTGTATCTGTGTGTGTGTGTGTGTGTATCTGCGTGTGTGTATCTGCGTGTGTTTAACAATATATGATAAGAAGTGCAGTTTGCATCATAACCTATCACTTTTCTCATCTTGTTTCAATTTAGGTCATTACATTTTTTATCAAATTGATTTGTTAAAAACATTGTTTTTAAAGTTGTGGTCCATCTTTAAATAAAACGGTAATGTCAGCTGTCTCTAAGAACGATGAAAGAAGAGAGGGGGGGGGATAGAGATAAAAAAAAAAGTAGCGTGTGTGTGTGTGTGTGTGTGTGTGTGAGAGAGAGAGAGAGAGAGAGAGGAGAGAGAGAGAGAGAGAGAGAGAGAGAGAGAGAGAGAGAGAGAGAGAGAGAGAGAGAATATAATAGAGGTGGCACGTAGAAAGAGTGATAGAGATAGAGAGAGGGGCACGCAGAATTACAGATAAAGATAGAGAGGGGGGCAGAGAGAGAGAGAGAGAGGAGAGGGAGAGGGAGGGGAAGAAGAAGGATATAGAAGAAGAAGAGACCTCATTCTCAACGTGGTGTATTCCCGAACTGCCCCACAGTACAAATACATCTACTTTGGTGACCAGTTCCCTGACCAGACGGAGAGATCACCCTCTGTTCTTTAATGCAGAGAAGCTCTAGGGAGTTACTGTGTGGAAAGAAACAAGTTTCCTCATCTAGATTCTGTTTCTTAGCTGTGTCTGTCTCGAATAAAGTGGATTATGTAAATCAGGCTGAAAATATCGACAGGGTTTCAGAGAGGACTACAGGCACAGCATTGGATGAAGTAGGATTCTCTGGAAAAAATCGAGTGTGAATGATCCTAATGTGAGTGAATATCTTAAGGTAACAAAGGCTAAACCAAGGTAAAGACGATTTGCTTTCCATAAGGAAAACCATTCATACAGTTTCTAAATGATCTGTTACACGAGTGTGGATAGGTTTGCTCAAAGCAACTCTTACTGATTGCTTTGACTGTAGTGGGAAAAGATGGCTCAAAACACCTTGCTTTTATTTATCTAATATTGTGGTACTAATTGTACAAAGATATATCTTTTGATGAAACATGGTATCAAGCATGGAATCATTTTATAAGAAAAACAGTGTATTGTGATATTGCTCTTCTGTGATGTAGTGTTTTTTTTCTGATTTTGGCATATATGCTAAACAAAGTCGAGTATGTACAACTATAGAAGAACTGCAAACTTTCAGAACAAATCAAAACAAAACTCAATCGAAGAAATGGAGAACACTTTTATACGTCGTTTTTTTTCTACATTCGCTTTGTGTGATTTTCAAACTTCTGTAAGCAAAGGATTTTTTTTTTTCTCATTTTGAATGTAGAGTAAAACCAGCTTCTGGAAATTGCTTTATATATTTCACTGTCTGTTTTTTTTTTACGTTCATTGATTGACTTTGTGTACAGTCAAGCTATTATAAGATAAATACAGTTTATGTGATACACGAAATATAGTTCAGTGGTGAGTATGAATACTACTACTACGTTTCAACTACTTAATGACAAAAGTCGTTCTCTGGACACTCTTTAGTCACTGAGATGACAGTAAGTGATGTCAGGGGAGGTCACTCGGCGAATCATATGGAAAATGATAGCTGGGGGTCTCACTAATCTAATCATGATTCCACAATAGCCAGTTAAGAGTTGAACCATGTGAGTGATAGATAAGCGACACTAGAGGACGAAGTTTCCCATACCAACATTTATCTGAATGTGATCCAGAAAAAGAATATTAGCCAATACTGCCATGGGCTTCAAGGAACGTACTGTATTAGTCACTGCCTGGAGATTTAGCTTTGTTACAGTGGAGGTCTGAAATTGTCTGTGATGGGTCAATGCCTGTGATTTATTGGCAAGGTTCTGGGTCTTAATATATTTGCCAATGGTTTAAAATATGATGTCGTTTACATGATTTGCGTGCTATCTAAGACGTGCAAATCTTCCCGGGTCCATGATCTGTAAGTATTGGGACAGTGTTTAATTTCTTTAGGATTTTGCCGGTTTGCTGATCTATATGACTTGTTTTTTATTGAACAGAACGTGACAGAAGGCGGATTTTTTGCTGATGCACATCACTATAACATAGAGTTTAGAAGTTAGTTTAAAAAGGGCATTGAAATGTCAGTTTCTACATCTTGTTTATTCCTTTATCTTACTCCACACTACTTGCATGAATTATAACAAACAGTACTGTGCATTTCTACTGTATCATATTGTTTTCGCAACTTGAGAATATATGAGTGTTATTGGTAATTGTCAGAACTACAAAACCAGCATGAACTCAATGTAATGGGGGTAAACAGCAATGTCATTTTACACTTATCTTCACAAACAACAGACAGACATTAGGCAGTACTGTGTTTAGCTCTTGACAGTGACTGTCATGCAAGAGAATACTTTTCCTGAATTGTCTCGTATTTCCTGACTGCTTATATTGACACTACGAGGGTAATGCAAATGACAGACCGCCCGCGACATTATGCAAATGTCGGCAAATAGTCGGCTATCAGATGTGTTTTACAGTGTAGATTGGAAGTAAATTGACTGACGCTACTGCCGAGTGCTTAAGAGCGTTTGGCTTCAATCCCTTGGGTCCATGAAATCTCAGGTTCAAATCTCGGCGTTGGTGTCTGGTTAATCTAAGGGTGGAGATTTCTACGATCTCCTTTGCGGACTTTTAAGTGCAGATCTGCCATTGCATTCATTCCGTCTGTGTATATACATGATTATGCAGGATATCAGGTATGCACGTTAAAGATCCCGTAAATCATGCCAGCGTTCGATGGGTCGAGGAAACACGAACACGCCTAGCATGTAACCTGTACAATGAAACGAGTAGTTCTGAAGTCAGAATGTATCGGCTGAGGCCAGAGGGCAGAACTCCTGCAAAATCAAAAGCACAAGAGAAAAGCAGACATTACACACCACTTCTAGTACCAGACAGACTAGAAAAGAGAGAGAGAGAGAGAGAGAGAGAGAGAGAGAGAGAGAGAGAGAGAGAGGGGGGGGGGGGAGAAAGATAGGTCAATTTCATGAAATAATACAGGCTAAAACTGTTTATAGCATATACCTCCAAATTGTATAAAGAGACACCAAATGCCTTAACAACGATTTACATATTTCCTTTGTATTCTAGAGACCACTTTAGAATAGACAAAACAGAGAGACCTCCCTTTGTTCTTGACTGCCCAAAAAAAGTTTCGGGAAGTTTGGGTGTGGAAAAGCTACCACAGCTAGGTACTATTATTCAGCTGCTGTCTCTGTCTGGCATTAAGTGGATTATGTAGATCAGGCCGTAAATATCGACAGTGGCTATGAGAGAGAAATGCAAGCCCGGAAACTGAATAAAATAAGACTCAGCGAGAAACCGGAATGTGAATCTGATGGGTGTATTCCAAGCTACTACATACCATAGCTAAGTATTGAAGGCTAATGACTCGTGCTTATGCATACAATAATAATAATAATTATTTAGTTTGAAAATTACAAAAAATGCTTTTGAAGAGCATAAACAACAAATGTCTAGTACGAGACCCGATAGAGGCATTCGGCGTGATAATAGATGGACAAAACACGGCTTTAAGTTTTATTAGTGTAATTTAATTATTACATTGAGATGGGACTATCATCTGAGAAAGTCAGTTTTAAGGAACATTACTACACAATTATTTGTGCAGTTTTGTTTCTGATCTGAATAGTTGCAGTTTGTAGCGTGCTTATATCCAATGAATGATAGTAAGATTTTTTAAAGTGAGTTTGTGTCCAGCCAAAAAGCCCACGCATAAGATTCGACCTGGAAAAACTCAAAGACCCAACAGTGGTTGAGATCTTCCAAGCCAACATTGGAGGAAAGTTCGCCGCACTCACAGCCATTGACAATGATGTGAACACATTAGCCAACAACATCAAAGAAGTGCTAACGACAGCAGCAGAAGAAACATTAGGCAGAAGCAGAACAAAGAAACAACCCTGGGTGACAAATGAGGTTCTTGACCTCTGCGACAAAAGAAGAGAACTTAAGAAGCAAAAGTTCACAAGTCAAGAAGCCAACAACAAGTACATGGATAGCCACAGAGAAGTGAGGAAAAAGATGAGAGAAGCCAAAGAAGCATGGATAGAAGAACAATGCAACAACATCGAAGATGGAATGGCCAAGGGAAACAGCAAAACAGCTTACAACACTCTGAAAGCACTAACGAAATCCACACAGCCTAAAGCCTCTGTTATTGAAGACAAAGAAGGAAATCTTTTAACGGAAAACAATGCCATCCTCCAGCGCTGGACAGAATACTGTGAGGGATTGTATAACTACCCACTACGCCCAGATACCAACATAGTTTCCAACAAACCCCCTGAACACCAAGATAAAGACCCACCAATACTAAGGTGTGAAGTAGACACAGCTATTAAGCAATTGAAGAAGGGGAAGTCCCCTGGAATCGATAACATCCCAGCTGAACTCATAAAAAATGGAGGGAATGAAACAGCAAGGCGATTCACAGATCTTTGTCAGAAGATCCACGACACCAAAGAATGGCCAAAAGAATGGACACAGTCTCTTGTAATACCCCTGCCAAAGAAAGGAAACCTAAAGCAATGCCAGAACTACAGAACCATCAGTCTCATAAGCCATCCTAGCAAGATCATGCTGCAGGTAGTCCTCAACAGACTGAAAAACCAAGCAGAAAAACTCCTGGCAGAAGAACAAGCGGGCTTTAGACCAAAACGCAGCACAATGGAACAAATTTTCAACCTGAGAATTCTGATAGAGAAGCATCTCCAACACCAAAAAGACTTGTACCACAATTTTATAGACTTCAAAAAGGCCTTTGACAGGGTATGGCATGACGGCCTCTGGCAAGTACTCAGGCACTTCAACATTGACAACTGCCTAATTGAAGTCATCAAGGCTCTGTACGAGAATGCAAGAAGTGCAGTTTTCATGAACAACCACGTGGGCGAGTTCTTCAAGACCACGGTTGGAGTCCGCCAGGGCTGCCTTCTCTCACCTGTACTCTTCAACCTCTTCCTCGAAAACATCATGACAGAGACACTGCAAAACCACCACACTTCCATCTCCATTGGTGGAAGATCCCTTTGCAACCTCAGATTTGCAGATGACATTGACCTCATGGGCAGCAGCAAACAAGAACTGCAAATCCTCACAGACAGTCTAACAGACCGAGCGAGCGCATACGGCATGGAGGTCAGTACAGAGAAATCGAAGATCATGGTCAACAGCGCGAGTAATGACAGCACGGAAATAAAGATGAATGGAGAAATATTGGAAGAGGTGAGCCAATTCAAATACTTAGGCTCCATCCTAACAAAAGATGGCACATCAAACAATGAGGTGAAAGCTCGCATTGCAACAGCAACATCTGCTCTAGTCAGACTCCAGAGGATCATCAGAAGCAACAACATCAGCTTCTGCACCAAATACCACCTCTACAAATCCCTCGTAATATATATCCTCCTATATGGCTGTGAATCATGGACTCTGACAGCAGAGTTAGAGAGAAGAATCCAAGCATTCGAGAACAAGTGCCACAGAAGACTCCTCAAAATATCATACAAAGAACACAAGACCAATAACTATGTGAAAGAGGAAATCAAAAAGCGTGTGGGCCCCCAAGAGCCTTTGCTCTCCACCATAAAGAGGAGAAAGCTGATGTGGTTTGGTCACACCACAAGACACAACACCCTAGCAAAAACCATCTTGCAAGGAACAGTCGAGGGCAAAAGAAGAAGAGGCCGCCAAAAGAAATCATGGGTTGACAACATCAAAGACTGGACTGCCCAACCCCTGCAACGCCTCCTACTAGCCACACAGGATCGTGAAGCATGGAAAAAGATCTCCGTTGCGTCTTCTCTCATGTCCCCCCTACGTCCTTTGGGACATGGGACTGAGTGAGTGAGTGAGTGTGTGTCTAGCAATTGTTCATAATGATTATAGTAACCCGTTTACAAATTGTTATAGAAATCATGCCTCTGTTGTTCTCTGGATTATATACATCATAATCCTAGCATTCCTGCTGTTATCCTTCGGAAATGTTTCAGCAACCTTATTATACCATATTTGTATTTTCTGTGGATTTAAAAAGTATTTGTTGTCAACAGAGCTATATATGCCATAACTGAATGAATTACTTGGTTAAAAAACAACAACTGAAATGTCATTTTCTTTCTGACTTAAAACGCAGCAAGCAGACCTCAGGCAATGTTGTGGCTAATTCTTGTAGGTTACCCTCTTGCAATAGAACACCTATCCGGAATTTTACAGCAATTTCTGTTTAATTCTGTCGTGCTAACAGGACGTATTCAAATCAGAAACTACAACACTATTGAAAGGCATGCAGAAATCGAACATTTGATAAGTTTTGTGAATGTTTCTTGAAATCAGATAGATTGAAATGAAGTGTATAGATAGAAATGTGATGGCTAGGTAAATGATAGTGTCGAATAGATAATTTATTTTGTCAACATTCAATTTAAGCAGCGTATTATGAAGGACAAAGTAGGTATTTGTCTTGGATAATGAGTTCGTACCGAAAGTGGGTTCACTAAGGACGTAGTTTTTGTGCTGCATTTTCATTTACAGAGAACATCCTGGAAATTTTAAGATGTAATGAATGTTTCTGTGTTTTATGCTACGTAGCGCTAAACAATAGTAGCAATGGCTTAAAACAAAAGACTAGAAGCATTCTAGACAATAACCATTTCCCAGTGATGTATCAAATGTAATCGCTTTTTTTTTTAAAAGCTTCTAAGAGATGCCTGTTTCTGCTTTTCATGCTATAATGATGGTTTCATCAAGGGCAGAAACGGAAGGAGAGACAGAATAAATAAAGAGTAAGACGGGATAGATAGAGGCTATGTAGTGTGTCGATTTCATAATCTGTTGCACTCTGAAAAATAGTATAACCGTAAACGCTGCAGCAAAATGTTTTGTAAGTGTGCCCCCAAACGCTGGAGCAAAATGTTCTGTAAGTGTGCATCCAAATGCTGCAGCAAAATGTTCTGTGAGCCCCCAAATGCTGCAGCAAAATGTTCTGTAAGTGTGCCCCCAAACGCAGCAAAATGTTCTGTAAGTGTGCCCCCAAATGCTGCAGCAAAATGTTCTGTAAGTGTGCCCCCAAACGCTACTGCAAAATGTTCTATGAGCCCCCAAACGCTACTGCAAAATGTTCTATGAGCCCCCAAATGCTACTGCAAAATGTTCTATGAGCCCCCAAATGCTACTGCAAAATGTTCTATGAGCCCCCAAATGCTGCAGCAAAATGTTCTATGAGCCCCCAAATGCTGCAGCAAAATGTTTTGTAAGTGCCTTCAAACGCTGCAGCAAAATGTTCTGTGAGCCTCCAAATGCTGCAGCAAAATGTTTTGTAAGCGTACCCCCAAACGGTGCAGCAAAATGTTCTATGAGCCCCCAAATGCTGCAGCAAAATGTTCTGTGAGCCCCCAAATGCTGCAGCAAAATGTTTTGTAAGTGCCTTCAAACGCTGCAGCAAAATGTTCTGTGAGCCCCCAAATGCTGCAGCAAAATGTTTTGTAAGTGTGCTCCCAAATGCTGCAGCAAAATGTTTTGTAAGTGTGCTCCCAAACGCTGCAGCAAAATGTTTTGTAAGTGTGCTCCCAAATGCTGCAGCAAGATGTTCTGTAAGTGTGCCCCCAAATGCTGCAGCAAAATGTTCTGTAAGTGTGCTCCCAAACGCTGCAGCAAAATGTTTTGTAAGTGTGCTCCCAAACGCTGCAGCAAAATGTTCTGTAAGTGTGCCCCCAAATGCTGCAGCAAAATGTTCTGTGAGTGTGCTCCCAAACGCTGCAGCAAAATGTTTTGTAAGCGTGCTCCCAAACGCTGCAGCAAAATGTTTTGTAAGCGTGCTCCCAAACGCTGCAGCAAAATGTTCTGTAAGTGTGCTCCCAAACGCTGCAGCAAAATGTTCTGTGAGCCCCCAAATGCTGCAGCAAAATGTTCTGTGAGCCCCCAAATACTGCAACAAAATGTTCTGTGAGCCCCCAAATGCTGCAGCAAAATGTTCTGTGAGCCCCCAAATGCTGCAGCAAAATGTTCTGTGAGCCCCCAAATTCTGCAGCAAAATGTTCTGTGAGCCCCCAAATGCTGCAGCAAAATGTTCTGTGAGCCCCCAAATTCTGCTGCAAAATGTTCTGTAAGTGTGCTCCCAAACGCTGCAGCAAGATGTTCTTTATACCTTAACCTCCAATTATGTACTTTTCATCATTCATGCCACTGAGGGCACACAAATCCACTTAGTAATCTATCTTGCGAAGACAGACGGGCCAAACCATTTTTTCCTTTGATGCTAAAAAAAGCTTTAGGGAGTTAGGATGTTAAAAAGAAAACAAAACCCAAGTTTCCTCATCTGGCTGCTACTACTCAGCTGCGTCTGTCTGGGATCAAGTGGATTATGCAAATCAGGCCGTAAATATCGACAGAGGCTAGGGTAGAGAACTGCAAGCAGGGAATTGGGGAGAAATAGAATTTTGGGGGGAGAAGGAAAAGTGAATGTGTATAATGGCTGGTTTAGTATGCCAAGCTACTAGAGATAAATGCAGTGTAGTGGAGGGCTATGTTGCTTTTCTTTCTTAATGACAAGTGTCTGCGTACCATTGTTCGGTCTTGAGTGTGAATTGAAACGCAAGACGGATACATAAGCATCACATATGAAAGCAAGTAAATGCAATGAGCATTGTGGAAGAATGTAGAAATTGTCCAAGATAAGCATTTGCTTGTTTTAATTAGTGCTCAGATAATGTTTACACTGAACACACACACGGACGTACACAGGCAAGCAGGCAGGCTCGCATACACATACGCTAGCACGTGCATACGTACGCACACACGCACGCACACACAAACACACACACTTCAGCTTTTCCTGATCAAGTCACATAGCTATTGTATTAATCACACAAGGCGTTATCGATATAGCCAAACGACTTTGGGTTGTTGTTTTTTTGTTTGCTGCCTGGTTTTACATAATTATGAAAAACGTTGAAACATATCCAGCGCATTATCACATTAAAACACCCCTAAGTCTGTATGTGGCTACATTAATCGTGTGTAAAGTAGTCGCATACGCAGAATCTCACTATTGATGAACCTCCTGAGTTCTCGCCGAGGAACAAAGAAATAAAAAACGCAACAAAACGTTATCATCACAAGCTCTGGTCTTCTGCACAGTTCAATTATGACAGAATAGTGATACCATGAAGAAGTGTACAAATCTAGTGTAGTACCTTTAAAGATGCACAAAGGAGAAATCCAGTTTGCAGACTCTTAGTGTGCAGCTATCAGTGACGGAGGGGAGACCATCGCCGTTTCCGGAACACTCTTTTGTCACTGAGTTGACAGTAGGTAGCGCCAGGGGAGGTCATTCAGCCAATCATTTGGAAAATGATAGTCGGGGGTCCGACTACCGTGATCAGTTTTCCGTGAAAGCTAGTAACGGTAACAGCGCGTGAGCTTCCAGATTAGAGACTCCAGACATAAAATGTCACCCTTGCCAATGTGCGTCTGAACATGAGCCTGGAAACCATTAACAAACATCACCATGGGCATCAAGAGGTCTTCTGTCCTTGTCCCTTGCCGGTGATTTGACCTAAGTGATTGGCAGAAACTGGGAAGATTCGTAATGGACCACACTGGACATCGGAGTTGATTCCTAGAAATCTGACTCTTAAGCATCATGTGCATTTGGCATTGGCTTCGGAAAGATGAATTCCCAGTGCTTGAATTGGTTTTTATAGCTAAAACATTGCACATAAGAGTCTGTAATGTATGTCAGAACAGTGAAAAATCACCATTTGCTAATGTGCTTCTAAAAAATACTTCTGTACAAATAATCTGTAGCCTTGTTTAGTCTCGAAAACGCCAGGAAAATGGGCTACTGTTACACTGTCGTTTTCCACCTTTCACAGATATATGGGCAAAACCACGTAAACTTATGCTTGTGCTAATTTTAATCGTTGTTTAATAAAAAACAGAAATATTTAAATGCATAGAAAAGAGACATGACGATTTTGATCAAAACGAGATGTCTGATAAAACAAACACGATGAGTTTAATCAAGTGATTCTAATGAATCAGACATGAAGAGTTTAATCCAAACGAGATGTCCAGCTTGATATTAGTTGATCACAGTGAGTAGTGCTGCTCATTTGCTCTTTTGATTGAAGGCACCCCCGTTTGGGAAGTGTTAATTTTCCACCAAGGAATCTGCACATGAAAATCCTCAATATAGAGCTGACATTGGTTCTATCTCTAGACTTGTCCCAGTCCTTATGATGAAAATATGTCAGTGCATGTATATCCTCTTGTTTACAGAAACTGAACACTGTAAGTGACGGATGAATAATGATGAGCTTCCAAGTAGGTGATGGTGACAGACTAGTTTTGCGATTATTTGCTGTTATTAATTTCAGATGTTAAGATATCTTCACGCCGGGCACCCTTGGGGTCTCACTTGCCATGCCCGGAAATCATTTGTGATTGTATGAACACGCAGGGATTAGACGTTTTGTGCATGATTGCATTCCAAATACTCCACAATAATAGGCAGCAGCAACGCTTTGCCTTTAAATGATTTTTTGTTTTTGTTTGTTGTTTGTTTATTTTGTTTGTTGTTGTTGTTTTTTTCTTTTTACTGCAGGTTGTTGTGCTGGGAGATTGCCATGTAGGAAAACAGTCCTTATGTTTTCCAGCAGAGCAGCAGTTTAATGCAGGCCTTGGAACTTTGATTACAGTAAATAACTGACAAAGCTTTTGGCTTGAGCCTGATCTCATTTTTCTGCCAAAAATGGTGTCTCCTTATCCTTCAGCAATGAAAAAGCAGTAATTCGATTACTTTGTTTTTTTCACACTAGAATCACAGTGATGCAGTTTTTATGATGATAATGAGCTCTTATACTGCTTCCCTGTCGAAGCTAAGGGCGATAATTTGCTGAGACTGGCAGAGAGTAAGAGGTTTTGTGGCGTCACACGCCGGCCCTCATCGTCTTTTAGAGCCTCTGTGTGTGTGTGTGTGTGTGTGTGTGTGTGTGTGTGTGTGTGTGTGTTGTGTCTGTGTCTGTGTGTCTGTGTCTGTGTCTGTGTGTTTGTGTGTGTGTGTGTGTGCGCGCGCGCGCGCGCGCGCGCGCGTGCGTGTGTGTGTGTGTGTGTGTGTGTGTTGTGTGTGTGGTGTGTGTGTGTGTGTGTGTAGTGCGCGCGCATTACCATTTTATGGCTGTTTTCTTTGGACTGGCATTTTAATTGTGACAAGAGGCTGTCTTTGTGTTTATGGTTTTTTTTCGCTGATGAGCACGGGGATTGTCAAGCTCCTCGTTCATTGCTTCAAAAATGAACTTTTTTCCGATAGTTTGAACATGCTGTTTTAGCAACAAATTAATGTATTTTTGTCAAGAGACCCAAGAAAAATAATTTAAGAGAATCTGAAAACGTACTCATCAATAAGAAGTGGCACATCAAATTCGCGTAAAAATGTTTATTTCAATATTTTATTGGCATAGATTTGCACACTTTACTTTTGCCGGCCAATTTTTTCAACTGCTCAAGGTGTTTTTTAATGTAACTTTCTTACTTTAAACAACTATGTGAATTGTAAAGGGAGGAGTGATGGTGAACATTTCAGAGAAGTGGGAGGATTACAAAATAAAACAAAGTTTCATTCTGCGCATGAAACTATACAGGAAATCAGTAATGTGCGATTGTGATCAACATATTCCAGAGCAGCATTCTATCAAATCGGAGACTTTTTTATACATTGCATGATCGCCAACAGTGGTATAATGATGATGCGATGATGATGTGATGGCAGTTCGCCAGCTTTCATATTACTTGACAGGGCTGTAACCAGTGTTTCCTAACATGGGATTAATTACATCTGGATACTGAATCGCAAGGATACAGTAGTTGAAATAATTTGATCAACACTGTCCAAATCGCCTAAGTAAAGCAAATGATACTTAACTGCATTGTCCTAGTCTTATCAATGAGTTCTTGTAAATTCACTATGGGATGGAGCCACTCATGGTCCACAAAGTCCCTATGACTCCACTGCGATTCGAAACCGCGCCTGTTAGTTAAAAATGCGACGTGCTAATCATTTAAACCAAAATGATTCCTTTTTTCGGGCGAGGGGAGGGAAGGAGAATGTAGCTAGTATTATTATGGTTATGTACACAAAAGAAAATGTACATACAAAATGATGACAAACAATTTTAAGCTTTCTTGAATGGTAAAACTCTCAGGAAATCTTTTAGCTCTGATACTAGACATATGAACAAAGTATGTCAGGGACATCTTTGTTTAGTCAGCTGGGATTTATGTTCGATTAGTGGCGCATACTGGAAGGAAGAGCAGTGTCTAGACCTTATATACTGCACGTGACCTAATCCAATCCAATCCAATCATGTTGTTTATAGCCCCGCCGAACACACTGGCCATATCGGGGCTGTCACCTTGTAACCTGCACATGACCGGCGATATGCCAAGGGAAGATTATGTTCGGAAGAAAGTCAATCCATCTTTAATGAACTATTATCATACTATTGTTCATTTTAAAAATCTAATTTACTGTTATCATGCTATGCTACCCACTGTGAGCTACCGCTAACACATTCAACGTGTTGTTACTGCGTCACTCCAACGAAGACATAATTATTAACACAGTGTCTTTGATATAATTCTACTACTGGAACTCTCTCTGGAAAAGTTTTACAGTTGTTTTCCATCATTATTTTGTTGGTTGTTTTTTATTGTTGGAAGAGAGGTTTTGTCTGTTATTTTATTCTTGATATTTCTGAGGAAATATGTTTTAATTTTCAATATATCAAAACTAAATAGTTCACGTAATTATGCCTAGAAACCCACGTTACAGGCACGTAATTGTAACTGACCGCTCATTGCAGAATCCTAATGTTATCTGTTTGACATATACCTCGCTGATGACAGTCTTGCGCTACTACAGTACATTGACTCAGTCGCACAGTTGACACTTAACGAGTAATAATACTGCTCTAATATGTTAACATATTCGCAATGGTGACACTGACACAGTTTAAAACTACTCTTACACATTGACACACTCACAGTAGTGTTTTACAACCGAGCCACATTTGAAATGATCTCTGAAATGACCTGATCGTGTGTAGGTGGCTTGTCAGTGAGTATCAGACAGAAGAATCCCTATAACTATGTTCCCCATTTCTGCATCACTGGAGATGCTGCAGTCACCCCACAGACCATCCTGACCACATCAGCCACAGTCTCTGTCTTCGCTTCGTTTGCCTTAAATCCTAAAAATGAAATGGAATTGTCCGGCTGATTTCACAAACACCACGCGTGTCTCAAAGCTACTGTTAAGCTTTGTGGGTATACTGGTACTTAGTTGTAGGATTGTTGGTTATTTCCCGTTTTCTGTTGGTAGTCACAGGATTATAGCAAAAGCGTAAGCATCAAACTAGTTGTAGAAACAGCGTCTAGCAGAAGCAACAACAGAAATAACAGCGGTTGTAGTATGGTTATTGTGGGTGGGATGTGTAGTGCTTGGTCTTCTCCTCTGCTTGTGACTCTGGTGAGGTCTGCACGCTGGTGTCAATCCGACATCAGGGCAGCTTTGTGATCGGTCTAACCTTAGATCCATCTCGGTTTAGGGAGTTTAGAACTAGTTTCATTATTGTCCTGGTCTTTGCAACAATTCCCAGTTTGTCAACATCGAGGCTGCATTCTCCATGCATGCCCCGTGTCCCACGAAGAGAGCACCCACACTAACGTGGCGTGGACGTACAATTACGGAGTTCACTCCCGACCCAAAGAAAGTGGGAGATACGTGCAAAACAGAAGTAGTGTAATCATCATCTATATTATTTACAGTATGTTTTTTTTTGTTTTATTTCACAGCAATCATTTACTAGTTAGGATATAAAAAACATCTTTCAACCAACACAACAAAAGCATCATTGGCATCATTGATTATATCTAATAGCGTTAATATCAAATATGGACCTTTAGAACACAAAATCAGCACGTTGTATTATGTATTTTTTGTAAGAAAAACAGCACAAATAGGACAATACTGACAAAAAGGAAAGAGAGTGTTAATCAGGCTAATACAGAAAAAGGAAACGACTCTCTGGCAGGATTTGCAGAATGCAAGGACTAGTTGTTTCTGCGTCTCCTAACATTCAACATTCATACCAGCACCCACACACAGGCACAAACGCTCGAACACTGGAAAGAAATGTGCTCGGCATTAGCAGCTGAAGATGAACTTTACAGACGTCGTCACGACGGAAAGTGGAAGACGTAGACAAACAAAATCAAAGATTACAGTGAAGAGAAAGGAAGATATGCCGAGTTCGTAAGTAATCACGACGAAAATTGAATGATGCGGATATAAATGAAAAAGTCCGAAAAAGAACAAAATAGCGAGATGTTGAATTGCATAAAGGTTGACCTTTTAACATAATTGTGTTTTGTCTTTTTATGAAACAAAGACAGTCCAAATAAATCAAAA
>CM060326.1:36358942-36361442 GCA_030674155.1 Stramonita haemastoma | reverse complement strand
GCAGTCCCTAAGCTCAGCTAACTGTAAACAGGTATCTGCCCTCTTAATAAGAAACAGGGAAGGCAAAGCAGCAAAGGAGAGGAGATAGGCGACACTCTCAATGTGCTGGCCGCTAGAGAAACTGAAGTCTCTGACGCTTTGACCCCCGGTGACTTTGGAAAAAATGATGGGAACACTTTTACCTTTTAATGTCCTACAGCATGATAGACACGTGCCTGAACAAATACCAAGCACAAAGCCAATCCAGGATATAGCATGTCTCTTATACACCTCAGAGGCAGGTTTTGCCGCATGTTCATACTTTATAGAAGGGTTTGGCTACTGCACACTCCAGACCTAGTATACAGCAAAGCGTGTAGTGGCCTGTGGTACAAAGTTCAGCATCTTCCTACACCTTCTTCCGCCAGCACCATTACCTAGTCTGACGGCAAGTTCACAGTCTTTGCATGCACGACCAAAGTCATTCATCAAGGGTTCAGGGCCATCAAGAATTTGATGACTGAAGGTATAATGTCTGTATAGTCTGACGGAGAGATGGGGGAAGGGACAAGGGAGCATAATAAAATGGGGGGAGAGTATTTTGAAATAGAAGGGGAAAGATAGATGGGGGAGATGGAAAGAGAGGGGGAGATAGACTGATAGATTCCCCCTTGGGGATACCGGGGGCCTTTTAGTATAAACAGCAACCTCACCTTCTGGAAATTCTGTGTAAGGAGGTCCTGTCTTCCTATCCCTTTCTTTGTTTCTGCCTTGTTCCTTTTCTTCCTGCCACCTCCTCCTTGCTTTTTCTGTCTGTTTGGTCCATTGTCCTTTTCTTGCAAAGGTTTAACAGATGACAATTCTCTCCTACGCCGAAGTAGGATACCCTGGGTCTGATATCTTCGGCTTTTAACGGCAACACAGCAAATTTTCGCTCCTTTGACAGGCAACAATAGTTGCTGTCTAAGCGCTCGACAAAAGGAAAAACTGATAAATAGACCGACATACAGACAGACAGACAGATGAAGTCTGGAAATTGAATTCTTCCAAAGCCCATATTCCAACGCTGTAACATTGGCTCAATTTAAAAAAGAAAAAGCCTAGGTATTAGTTTAAAAATCCTAGTAATTTTCCTAGCGTCCATTCAGCAAGTTTTTGTTTAAACTCATTTAGCTATAAACTAAGTTAGTAATAAACATTTTTTTCTTTTACTTCTTTTCTGTCAGAGATATTGTGTTTGTTTTCTATTCTACGTAGTTGACTATCATTTATTATTACTGTTTTTTATGTGTTCAGTTTACTTTAAAGAAAACCTGATTCTTGCTTAAATATTTTTCAATCATTTGATGATAGTTGCTAAATATGATATCAAGTGTAAATAACATAACGGAACAATGTGATAACTAAAAAGTATTTGATTCCAGTACCCCCTTCTTATGAGCTCAACTGCCAGTTCATTTGTAAAGAATAAAAAATATTTTAAGTCTCAACAAGCAGCCTTCCTTAATCCGTGAGGGACGATCAAGTGTGTTATTGTAAACATCACGAAATGGCAATCAATTGTCGATTGTATTCTTTTTTATGTTATATAAGTCATGTTAATTTCCATAACGAAAATTAAAATGCCTTCTCAATATGTATTTTCTTTTTAAAAATTGACCAATAAAAAGTAAAATTGAAAGGCGTTGTGGGTTGATGCAAATTTGATGTAAACGGAAGCTTTGGGTGCTGTAGCAGTGCATCCTTATTTTGTATTCGGTCTACTTTCTAGTGTATTAATTTATTCAGCTGATTTCCAGAGGGAGAACGAGAAACAGACAGAGCGATAAACAGACAGACCGATGGACACATCAAACAAACAGAAAGGCCCATAGAGAGATCCACAGAGAGACAGTGTGGGGGCAGTAGTTCCTAGTGACAAGAAAACAAGGACAGTGACAGTGTGGACAGAGAAATTACAGCCCACAAGCACACAGCCCACGCTGTCATTATCGGAGCCAAAGTTACGCCAGGTCTACTACTGCCGATATTTCTGCACCGAAACATGCGAAACCTTGTCCCTGTGTCTGTCTCTGCCTGTGTGTGTATATTGCTTTTTGTCACTCTGTCTGTCTGTCTGCCTCCCTTCTCTTTGTCTCTGTCTCTCTTTCTCCCCCCCCCCCCCTCTTTCTCTCTCCCCTCTCCCTCCCTTCTTCCTTCCCCTCCTTCACTCTTCCTCTCCCTCTCTCCACTCCTCTCTCCTCCCTCTCTCTCCTCTCTACCTTCTCCTCTCTCTCTCTCTCCTCCCTCTCTCTCCCCCTCCCTCTCTCTCCCCCTCTCTCTCTCTCTCCTCCCCTCTCCCCGCTCACTTACACAAAATAATATACAAACAATAGGACAGTTGATGTTTTTGTTGTGACACGGATGCGGTAGAGATTTATGTCCTCGTCATGGTAATCAAGCATTAAACGCAGAGGCGTTTGCAAGACCATGAAGAGAAACTGCTCTCGGGAAAGTTGTGCCTATAGAAACTTCAATTGTT
>CM060326.1:36351442-36353942 GCA_030674155.1 Stramonita haemastoma | reverse complement strand
AATCCAGTTAACATGCGAACTATTACAATCTCCCCCAAACACACACACACACACACACACACACACACACACACACACACACACACACACACACACACACACACACACACACACACACACACAGCAACCGATTACTTCAATCCAATAGTCTGCCACTATTTCTATTGTAATTGAAAATGTTTTCATTTTGTTGTGAATACTGTCAAAAATATTAAGGCCTTACATATAGATTGAAAAGAGCACAACACAAAAAAATATCAGGAACAAGAAGCAGAACTTTGATAACATTTTGCGAAAACAAACTTGTGCTAATCCAACAAACTTAAATGATAACAGTCAAAGGAGTTGGAGATATCAACTATCCTTAGGTTAAACAAAAAGGAATTGGTGAAAAAAGATATGAAACTTATAGCTGGAAAATGCTTTGTGCACCATTCAGACAGTGCAAACCTATAACATTGCAGATGAAAACTAAAACATTATTGGAATAAAGAAAAACAAGCCTTATTTGCCCACAGTTTCTCGTAGCGGTGCAAAGATAAAAGAAAACCAGAAAGTATATTTAAAACATCATCTATAAATAGCCCAATACAGATGGTCATTTGACTTCATAAACAGTATCAAGCAGTACACCAAAAGAGAAATAAAAGCTCCCAATCAAATAACAAACAAATCAACAACAAAAAACGAGAAAATGGCAGCAAGACAAAAACACAAAAGAAAACAACAAGCAAATCAAAACAAAACTGCTATATAAAATGTTGCCAATACAATGACAGGTTCATTAACTTGACAAAAAAGTCTTTTTTAAAAGCAAGTTCCCAATATTTGCTTGTAGACCTAAAAACTAGAAGATTAGCGACAGAAGATTAAATATTCAGCATTCAAAATCTTTTTTCCTTAACAAGAATGGGTCATTGAAACCTGAAAGGATCTGTTGTGTCAGCACGGCAAAAATGAAGTGGGATAACCGACAAAAATTGTTGTTGCGAGAGCACTTACTAGAGGTGTTTTTGAATAGCTCGTTTTTTGTTTTTTTTCGTTTCAAGATGGTCATGTAAGCCCCCGTGGCTTTAGGCAGTCAATTTTACGTTAAAATGAATTAAAGATCAGAAACAAAAATTATAAAACAACCAAATCTCTCGAGGAAACAAAATCATAGAATAGATAAAGGCCGACATTACAAACCAGCCAGCACAAGCAAACTTCAAGCACGGCTGCGTTTTGCCAGTGAATGCCGCTGTAATACAGAACAGTTCCCTTTCATAGGAAAATTTCACTAGAACTGCGTCTATATTGCCACCATTATCCTGATATAGACAAATAAAATGTGTCCATTTCAACACGCATGCTTGTATTACTTTAAAAAATATTGTTTCATAAATTTCGGCCTAAAGTCACTCTAGATTCTTCTGCATGAAGTTTTGGTTGCTCTTTTGAAACAGTTGCTACGATTAAAGTTCCATGCATTGTGCTATGTGTGTAAATATGTGTCTCCTTAAGATGTGGATTTTTGTCTACACCAGACGCACACGCACACCTCTCTCTCTCTCTCTCTCTCTCTCTCTCTCTCTCTCTCTCTCTCTCTCTCTCTCTCTCTCTCTCTCTCCTCTCTCTCTCTCTCTCTCTCTCCACTCCCTCCCAGCTATATTCCCTGATCAGGGCAAGGGCCGGATAAAAAAAAAGTATGTCATACCTACTTGGTAACCCTTGCAAAAGTACTGATGATTATGATGATGATTATCATTATATTCTCTCTGTGTGTGTCTCTCTCTCTGTGTCTGTCTGTCTGTCTGCCTGCCTGTCTGTTGTCTGTCTCTGTCTATGTCTGTCTCTGTCTATATCTGTCTCTGTCTGTCTGTCTCTCTCTGTGTCTTTCTTTCTCTTTTTGTCTTTCTCTTTTTCTTCTTTCCTTTTTTTCTCTTCGTCTTTGTCTTTTTTGTCATCGTTCTTTACATTCCTTTTCGTTTCTTTGTTTCTTACTTCTTTTCTCTCCCTTGACCCTCCCCACCTTTCCAGGTTTGAATATCCGTTTAAACTTGTTTTTTTCATTTCTATTTTTGTAGCCTTTTCTTTTTCCATTCAGTGTACAGGGTTGCACTACTTTTCGTTTTTTTTTCTGTCTTTTTTTTTTTCTTGCTTCCCAAGCTGTGGCAGTTGTAGGGATTGGAAGCCATGCAACCAGTATGAGAGAGCTGCTTTGCGCAAATCCAACTAAAGATTCTCTCTTATCACTGATTTAGGAAAGGTGTTTATTTTGGATTTGAAAATTCAGTCAGTCAGGACTCTGGTGGCCTAGTAGGGAATACCCCATCTCGGACGCAACAGCCGCGTGGTTTGAATCTCTGTAGCACATGCTTCCTTTAACAATCACGTGTATCTGAACTTGTTTGTTCATAGATCCATAGTCCACAGCGTGGTTTCACATTAAGGTGATGCTTGGTGTATGCTATATTATACCATCGTAATGCGTGCACAGATCCTGCCTTCAAAAAAAGGG
>CM060326.1:36338942-36346442 GCA_030674155.1 Stramonita haemastoma | reverse complement strand
GAAGAAAGAAGAAAAAAAACGAAGAGCAAAAAGTAGAAAACTGTGTGTGTTGGGGGAGGGGGGGGGGGGGGTACCGAGCTTTAGCTCTACCCACGCTAAGGTTAAGCAGCATTGAGCATGGTTGCCTTGTGGATGGATGACTGCTAGCACACCCTGGGTTTAGGATATTTCCCGTGTTCACTTAGTGATAAATGGGTGCATGCCCTCTGTACGTGTAAGTAAGGTAAACAGCGAGGGAGAGGAGATAGGCGTGGCCCTCAACATACTGGCCCTTTTAGAAGCCGTGGCTTCCGACACCTAGCTCCCGAACGTTGACATAGGTTAGGGGAACACATTCATTTGGATTTACTGTTTGAGAATGTTTATTTGTCAGTTTAACAAGCACGTCATAGCTTTGGCAGTATTTCAAACAATTGCTTTTGTCTTTGTGAGGGGGAGGGGATAGGCTTTCAGCTTTGATTTTATTTTGTCCTACTTTGTTTTTTTCCTTCTTTTGTTTGTTTCTTCTGTCTCTTTTGCAGTTTGGAATTTTGCTTTGTTTTGGTCTACTCCTGAATTAAGATTTAAAGAATCACATTGCTATCGGGTCTTGTTTTCATTAGCGTACACTTTCACTCTCTTATTGTTCTTTTATTTACGTTCATCCGGTCACATTGTTTTAAGAAACTGGGCATTTAAGAATCTTTTTTCAATTCTTTCCGCCCAGTATACTTCCATATGCATCTGCGATCTCAGAAATAGCACATGTGCTTGAATTACCTTCCTTCGCTGATAGAGTTACAATTAAGGTCCTTATATGTGTCTTCCAGCTGATTGTTTCAAAGTCTTCTTTTTTCTGTTCTCCTCTGAAAATTAGACTCAGTTTCTCGAACATATATTTTTTAATCATTAAATTATGATTGTTGGACTAGTAAGTTTTTGCGTCTCCGGAACTGTGCTGCTCATTTCATCATTTGCTCGGAATACAAAATGCTAGATGCAATATTTACGGAGATTTCTCTGTGTGATTTTGTATAATTTGCTGTAAAACATGTCTGTAGAGACAGGTATGTTGTACTTGTCATTGATAAAGCGGCTTAGAAGTTTGAAACAGTTTAGTGGCCCTACTGCATTGCTTCCATGGCAACAGTGCAGAGTAGTAGGCACCCTGCAGTCTCGGAAGACTATAGAGTTGCATTCTAGAGATGTACAGACAGGCAGAAACAGAGGCGCGCGCGCGCGCGCGTACACACACAAACACGCTTGCGCACACGCGCACACACAGAGACACACACACAGAGGCGCGCGCACGCACGCACGCACACACACACACACACACACACACACACACACACACACACACACACACACACACACACACACACACACTCGCACACAGGCACACAGGCACACATACCCCAAAAAAAGTTTAGAAAATGTCAAAGCGGCAGTAATGGAATACACGAACCATTGTTCTGTGTTGGCTTAAATTTCCTGGTCCTAGTTGCCCTGTCAGGGTTTTATAGAGAAAGAACCGGACATGAAAGACAACAGACCGAGTCACGCTGAGCAGAGAACGATAACAGATACCGTTACCTAACTTGCAATAGTACTCTGTTGTTTCTTGTCAGTCCATTTCCCTAGCTGTATGACTGGTGTGTCTGGTTCTGTTGTAACTATTGGATTCTGTTACCAAGCCAATGTTCCATTTCTTTGTCGTTTTTTTTTTTTGGTTCTGTCTGTATCTCTGTTTTATTCTCATCGTATCTTCTTCCTCTTCTCTCTTTTTTCTCTGTTTTCTGCGCACATACCAACACATGTGCACGCACGCATGCACGCACGCACACACACACGCAAACGCACGCACGCACGCAAGTACGCGCGCGCATACACACACACGCACGCATGCAGACACACATACACACAGATGGGCTAGGATAGCCTAGTGGTCAGAGCTTTACGCCTGTGATGTGATGACCTGGGTTCAAACCCCGGCTTGTACCCACCAGCAAGATGCCTGTTCAATAACGATTCATTCCTCGGAGTTTACATCGGTGCTGTCGACTCCTCTGGATGTCCTTCATTTTCTAAGATGTCATGTGTGAACGCTCGCACGCACAATATAATAATAATTATAATAATAATAATAATAATCATAATAATAATAATAATAATAGTAATAGTAATAATAATAATAATAATAATACATGAATTTATATAGCGCTATATCTTTGTAAAAACATATATAGCGCTATATATTTGTAAAAACAAATCAAAGCGCTTGCACTCGACCCTCACAACAAACAACCAATGACAATAAATAATTCTAGCAAATTCGAAAGCAAAACACGCGCGCGCACGCGCACACACACACACGCACGCACACACACGCGCGCACACACACACACCACACACACACACACACACACACACACACACACACACACACACACTCACACACTTATAGAGGTTATACATTTTGACAGGGTGAATGGAATTTCAATTGTTGAAGGCAGGGACGAATAGGAGATGAAAACAGAAGGCAAAAATCTTAGATTTGAAACAAGTGTGTCTTGAGGTTGGATTTAAAAGTGTCATATGTAGGCTTTTGCCGAAGGGAGAGAGGGAGGTCATTCAGATTGATGGACCAGAAATAGAGAAAGAGCGGCGGCCAACGGTAGATAGGTTGAATCTCGAATTTTTAAGGATAAGGTATCTGCAGCCGAGCGGAGGGAAGGAAGCGAGGAACGAGAAGGTGTGTACACGTGAAGACAATATCGTGTGCACATGTTTATACATATTTATACCCGTTCCACTTTTCAGGAGAGTAGGATATTGTGTGCTGATGTGAATAGTTCATGAACTTTACAGAACTGCATGCACATGGGGACTTGATGTTAAAACAAAAAACAGCCACATGAATGATTAGTCATTATTACCAAATTTATAGTTTTTAACTATAAAAAGTACGCATACACACGTGCGCATGCACGTAGGCACACACACGCGCGCGCTCGTGTGCGCACACACAGAGTCATTCTTTGTCTGTGTATGTGTGTGTCTCCCCCCCCTCTCTCTCTCTCTCTCTCTCTCTCTCTCTCTCTCTCTCTCTCTCTCTCTCTCTCTCTCTCTCTCTCTCTCTCTCTTCTCCCCCTCTCTCTCTCTCTCTCTCTCTCTCCTCCCTCCTCTCTCTCTGTCTCCCTCATTCCTCGCTCTTCCTTCCTCTCTCTCCTCTTCCACCCTCCTCTCCCATCTTTAGCTCTCTTCTTGCGTCGCGCGCGTGCGTGGGTGCGTGCTTGTGTGTGAGTGTGTGTGTGTGCGCGCGTGCGTGCCTGTCTAAGAAGAGGTAAAAGAAAAGCAGTATACAAATAAAGCAACGAACAAAATTATGGAAAGAAAGGATAAGAGAAAAAGAATAAGGAAGGAAAGAAATTTGTTTAAGAGAAACTTTAGGAGAAAGAAGAAAAGGAAATAAGAGCAAAGAACTGAAATAAAACACAAGAAAAAAAGTGAAAAAATACATAACATCCCTTGTGACTTTCCGACAAAACCCCCACAGAATTGTTGAAGCTTTTAAACACAAATAATTCTTAAAAAGGTTTCCTGTTACACAAATTATTTTTGTCATTTGTATTAGAGAAGAGACTGGGTGAAAGAGTGAAAATAGAGAAGGGAGAAGTAACATCAACTGTTTTTAAAAAAAAAATTAAAACCTTTTCTATTGTCTGAACATTTTCCATTTTTAAATTACGCTAAAAGCAAGAAAAGGAAGGTAATAAGAGAATGAGAGAGAGAGAGAGAGAGATGAGAGAGAGAGAGAGAGAGAGAGAGAGGAGAGAGAGAGAGGAGAGGAGGAGGAGGGAGTAGTGTAAGTAGAGCTTGTCTTCTGTCTCGGGTGCGGATTCAGTTCGGTAAAGAACAACTGGCCCTGATGCAGTCACCAGAAGTCCAATTCTTTGTCCATTGATATTGGCCATCGAGGTGACACGTGGTGAGTGCTTTTGCCTTGCCACTAAATGAATCTGGGGGGGGGGGGGGGGTAGGAATTTTAGAAGCGACACAGATGTCTGAAAAAGCACAAGGCTTTGGTGAACTGGGTGATCACCTTTTAAATGGGATGATAAACTGAAGTCCCGTGGTTAATAATATACATTTAGTGCACGTCAAGGAACCCATTGCGGCGAGAGAGTTCTCCCTGTCAAAAACAGGTTGAAAATCTCAAGAAAAAGCAAATACGCGTACATCTTTTTTCCAATGAGTGAGGATTTGTGGTTTGCTGTCTCCAAGGACAGTGGCCTCAATTTCACACAGACAAATCTCTTATGACTTAATCAACAGAGCACCAAACAATACAAAACAGTACAACATAATGCAATATTATTGCATTATCTTCATAATCCTGATGTATAGTATGAGACAGCAGGCTTCCTCCCAGGATAACACGTGTACACTTACCTCCTGACATCTCGGGGAGGTTGGGGGGGGGCCCCTTCCCCCCCCCCCCCCCCTCTCCCCCTTCTTTTTCTCTGCCGGGTGGGATGCGTAGTAGCCTACTTACTCCTCCTCTTGCTGGTGACTTCACAGGGGGTCTACCAGCTCGCGCGCGCGCGCGCAAACACACACGCGAACACACACACACACACAACACACAACAAACAAACAAACAAACAAACACTCTGTCTGTCTGTCTGTCTGTCTGTCTGTCTGTCTGTCTGTCTGTCTCTCTCTCTCTCTCTCTCTCTCTCCTCTCTCTCTCTCTCTCTCTCTCTCTCTCTCTCTCTCTCTCTCTCTCCTCTCCCCGCTCTCCCCCCCTATCTCCTCGCTCTCGTTCTCTCGCTGTAACTGTGTCACTGTATTTATTTGCGTTCCTCGTTTTCTGCTCGTGTGTGTGTGTGTGTGTGTGTGTGTGGTTGGGGGGGGGGGGGGATTTCAGTGTTTGTGAATGTACACATGACTATGTCACTGACAACAGTTGAATATTTGTGTCTGAAAAGTTACATGTTCTTACTTTAAACTTACATGAATATTAAGAAGGCGGGAAGAAAGAAAGAAGATAAGATAGTTAAAAAGAGAAAAGGACACGGGAAGGAAGAATCAAAGGAATAGAACAAAATGGAGAAAATAAAAGTAAAGAAAACAAATGAAAAGTATGCAGATACAAAAAACTACAAAATATGTCTTTAAAAACCCGGGAGGATAAAAACAAAAGAACAGAAAAAAGAGAGAAGGAGAGAAGAAAGAATAGAATGTAAAGATATGGGTTTTCTATAAACACTTCTCCAATAGTCTGACATTTCTGTTCATACCGCAACAAGAGACAACAACAACAATAACAACAACAGCAATAGAGAGGATAATGAAATTACAGGACGGAATCAGGACAGTGAAGATTGTATTCAAGGTCGAAACAAAAGGAGCAAAGAAACAAAGGGAGTAGGAGTCAGACAATCAATGAACGAACGAATGAGAAAAATAAATAATAGCAGACAAAACAATGGAGGAAACCAGAAAAATAAAAGTAAAGTAGTGGCAAAGGAATAGAAGGATAGGCGAGGAAGTAAGAACAGGAGAAACGAAAACAGAACAGAAAGAAAGAGCAGAGAAAACGAACAAGGAGACAGAGAACAGGGAGGGAGAAAGACAAGAAAAAGAGAGAAAATACTCAGATCACTCGTGACCTATACCGACAAAACACTTGGATTTGTCTCAGCTTTAAAACCCCAACCATTTTAAAAAGGTTTCTGGTTGCACGAATTAGTTTTGTCATTCGAAGACAACGCAAGTTTGGTGAAAAGGTGAAAGAAGAGGACAGGAAGTTATCATACGTTGTTTTCCCTATTGAACAATTCTGAATAATGGTCTGACATTTCCCTTTTAGACGAAACCAAGAGAAAAAGGTGAGACAAACTTCAAGAGTACCGGGCGAGGGGAAGGGGGGGGGGGTACGGAGAGTGAGAGAAAGAAAGATATGGGATTGGAAAAGCAACAAAAAGCTAGAGTAGGAGAGGAGGAGGATGGGAGATGCGGATAAAGATAGGGAGAGACCGCCAAATACAGAGTAGGGGACGGACAGACAGAGGGCTAGAAAACAGACGGACAGACAGACAGACAAACAAGAAAACAGAGGCAAAGAACAGAAGTAGACGTACGAAGAGACAGACAAGAGAGAGGGGGAAAAGGGAAGGGAAAGAAAAACTTTAGAGACAGAGATGGATGGACAAGAGAGAAAATTGTGTGTGTTCGGGAGGGGGGTGGAGGGAGGAGGAGGAGGGAGAGAGATAATCCGATCTAAACAGAGACAAAGAGAAATGGGTAAACAGATACATTCATGGGGATAGGGGGGGAGGGAGAGATGGAAGGAGGGGAGAGAGAGAGAGAGATGGAGGGGGAGAGAGAGAGATGAGGGGGGAGAGAGAGAGAGAGAGAGAGAGAGAGAGAGAGAGAGAGAGAGAGAGAGAGAGAGAGAGAGAGAGAGAGAGAACCATAAAGAAACAAACACTGGCAAGCAGACGGAAAGAATGTGAGAATATAATAAAAGGCTGAGAGACAGACATTCAGAAAAAAAAGAAGAAAAAATAGGAAAAGACAGACAATGGACCGAAGAGAGACAGACAGACAGACAGACAGACAGACAGACAGACAGACAGACAGACAGACAGACAGAGAATCTTCACAGACACAGATGTAGAGAGGGAGGAAAGAGACAGAGAGCAACTTTTTAGGAAAACCCTGAGTCATAGACTGAGGTCGTAGTCAGTACTCATCAAAGCTGAGAGGCATGATCATTATATCCTCTGTCCCCCGTGACGCCCTCATCTACATACATAGAATTTCTGTCATCACTTTTATTGCTCGTTTTGTCTATCGTTCCGTCTCTTCCCCCGCCCTCCAAACAATATTTCTGCCAATTGTTGTTGTTCTTTAGACGAATATTAATAAACACTAACCTTAGTATAACGTACCTGAAAGACAACAAAAAAGCATAGAGAATGAAAATAGTGTTGTACATTGAATTCCATTTTATTGCTGATACTTTCTGCGTTGCGTTTTCTTGCACGGTATTTGGGATATACTACATAAAAGTCTTTCTCCTAGATGACAAATTTGGCAAAACTGCCCCCCCCCCCCCCCCCCCAAAGTATACGCTTTTACTTGAGTGTACGCTTGCGTGTGTGCTTGCGCGCGTGTGTGTGCGTGCATGCACGGATGCTTATGTGTTTAAAGTCTAAAGGAAGCTTGCATAATTGTCATAAAAAACAAAGAGAGAGCAAATGAAACAGCCAAAACACAGAAAGCAATGAACAGAAAAGTACTAGAAAGACAAACAAAAATGAGAGAAAGACAAAAAGAAAAGAAATACACCAAACATCCGTGTGACCTACACAGACAAAAGGCAGAGATTTTTCCAGGCTTACTAATTCTTAAAAGGTTTCTGGTTTCGGAAAGTAGTTTCGTCATTTGATTGAAAGAGCAAGTTTGGGTGAAAGAAGAGAGGTCGAATGTAAAGATAATGTGTTTTTC
>CM060326.1:36326442-36336442 GCA_030674155.1 Stramonita haemastoma | reverse complement strand
AATGGCTTACTCTTCCGAAAAGCGAATTTGTAATGTGTGCGCAAGATATTCTGTGTGTTTTTGCACACTGAGCCCCAGTTTATAGTCTCACACGAAGAACATTGATATCCATTTGATGTTCTTGTCAAACTTGGGTTAAAAGAGCAAGGCTTGGATTCTAACCCAGAACCTAAAGTTCTACTAGTTAGGGAGGTGAACGTCTTAACCGTCCTTCCACCTTCTTTCTTGACCCCCATGCTTACACAGCCATTTCAAAACAATAACAAAGGCTAGAAAAAAAGGGGGAAAATGATCACAAAAAATAACAAAACTGCGCTCTAGAAGAAAAAAATAAGATAGCAATAGACTCGCCGCCTTGCAGGCCATCCCTCTCACAAATCCCTAGACACCAAAGGATGTACGCTGTCCTCCCCATTCACCACTTGATATATATCAACTGCTGCCCTCGTTCCTCCAACACATCAGTCTTGATTTCTGTACTGCTCCCGTATACCGTCTTGATCTCCTGAGCGTGTAGAGAAGGAAGTAGACACATAGATCTTTGTGGAGGGAAACGATGCAAAAACAGAACTGTACTATCTGTGTTTAGCTTTTGGGCCAAGTAACGTCTTGTCCAGTGCGCAGTTAAAAAAAAATATATCCGTCCAATTTAGCATAGTTCAAAGTATGAAAAACATGCGCTGTATGATTTGTGTTTTGGAAATTGAAAGGAATGATGACTGTCAGTCATTACAAAGATCGAAAACGTCATTATCAAAGAATTGCTTGTTTGATATGTTAATGGCCTAGTGCATGCACGCGAATTCTCTCTCTCTCTCTCTCTCTCTCTCTCTCTCTCTCTCTTCTCTCTCTCTCTCTCTCTCTCTCTCTCTCTCTCTCTCTCCCTCCCCCCCTCTCCCCCCCTCTCTCTCTCCCTCCTCCCTCTCTCTCTCTCTACTCTCTCTCTCTCTCTCTGCATCTACTCTGTCTCTCTCATCTACATCTCTCTCTCTCTATCTTCTATTTTGTTTTGATATTTGGACAAGGAACAAGCAAAGCAACCTTTCGATCAATGATCAACTTGTTAATGCCATGTTCATGAACCATAACATTACATGGATCTTAATCTACACTCTCTGCGATGCATTGAGGGGAATTTAAGTCAAATTAGCAAAATGCCCCTAAAACAAAAAAACAGATGAACAAAACAAATGAAAGCACTTTGTCAAGCTACTTCTTTTGAGTGACGTTGTCAAAAACACATTTAAAGCAATTTTCCTGGCTGTCATAAACTGCATTGTTTAAAAAAAGCTAAAGGAAAAAAATTTTGCACATTGCCATTATCAATTCCATCAATAAATGTTCTTTTACAGTGTTTTTTTTTCCAATTGTTATTTTAAAAAAATATTTTCACACGAACACTCAGATTTTATTTGATTAAAAACAAAAACCATGATTAGTACTCTTGCTAGAAGTAAAACCAATACTATCATTTCGTAATGATGAGAGTTTCTTGGTAGGCATCCTTCAGTCTCGGAAGATTATGGAGTTGCGCTCTAAGTATTAATTTTATGCTTCTCCAATCTCGGGTGTGGCTGGCCATCCCGACGCGGGAATGACAGTCCCTATAGCAGAGGGCACAGATGAAGTCTGACGGGGAATATGAAATAGATATACCATGAATGCGAAATATGAAGTGATAAAAAGTTGACTGATAATATCCCTACAGATCTGCCTCAGAGGCATTTGTTTCCTGTGATTAAAAGTAAGTTGTGTGTGTGTCTGTGTCTGTGTCTGTCTGTCTGTGTCTGTGTCTGTCTGTCTGTGTCTGTCTGTCTGTGTCTGTCTGTCTGTCTTTCTGTCTGTCTGTCTGTCTGTTTCCGTTTTCTGTGAGTGTACAAGCTCATGTCTACACATGTGCATGCATGTGCTATGCGTGCGTGCATGTATATATGCATGTATAGTTGTATTCATCCATTAATTTCTCCTTCCGCACATGCACGCATACTAACCAGCACTTACAAGAATTGAGGAATACATGCAAACTTTTCCTAGGATATGTAAAAAATATATTTATGTTTCTGTTTATTACTGACAAAAAACACATGTACATCATTGCAGTATCCACGTAAGATATTAACAATTTTAATGAAATAATTGGAAGCCCTATTGTTTTTGTGATGCATCCTTTATTCCTTCTCTTTTTTTGAGAGAGAGGGAGTGAGATAGAGGGAGGGAGGGAAGAGATGGATTGGGAATACCAGAAAAAAGAAAAAAATGACGTTTTCCTACCTTTTATTGTCAAATCATTTACCCCATAATATGGGTTTTGTCGACTGCACATACTGGTAGATTAAAAGCACCTGCATTTGATAGAAAAAATCATGTTCCCCTGCGCTGATGCCGGGGACCTTTCAGTATAGATAGCATCCCCACTTTTTGGAAAGTTTGTGCTATGAATTCCCTCTTTTCTATCTATCTCTTTCTATCCCTCTCTGCTTTGCTCCATTTCTTTCTATCACACCTTTGTCTTTTTTCTGCCTTCTTGGTACATTTTCTTGCTTTTTTTTCAGAACGATTTAAAGATAGTTTTTTTTCCACGCCGAAGTAGGATGCGCCAGGCCCGACTTGTCAGGCAACGCAACGCATTTTCGCTCATATGACAAACAACAATGGTTGCTGTCTGAGCGTTCCAAGACGACGAGATTATGTTGCTGAAGTCTTTTATTTAAGCTTTTGTATTTTACGTTTCTTGTAATATTTGCATGCGTATCAAAGTGCTGTGTCTCTGGCGAGTTTCAAATTCAAATAGAGTTACATTGAATCTTTGTTGCTTTATACATTTCTTTATAAGTCTTTATTCTTATGGTGTGTGTGTGTGTGTGTGTGTGTGTGTGTGTGTGTGTGTGTGTGTGTGTGTGTGTGTGTGTGTGTGGCGCGCGCGCGCGCGCGCGCGTGCGTTTGTGTGTGTGTGTGTCCAAGACCGGCTTTAACTTTTCTTTTTTGTAAGTATGAAGTTGACATGATTGTAGACCTTTTCAGAATATCACTCCATAACAACCCCCGTGTGTATTTGAAAGGCAAAATAAGGCAGTAAATAAACAATGAGATTTCCCCCCTCTCTATTTTGAGCTCTAGGATGCACAAGTGGTGCCGAAGTTCGTTTATTGTTGGCCAGGGCGTTGATATAAAGAGAGTTGATTGTATACCCAGTTTTAATCTGTATATAGCTGCTTACTTTTCTTCTCAGATTCAAAGTTTTACGAGGTGACAGCCGCGATGATCAGATCAGATTAGAAGTGGTGAGGTATTTGCATATGCAAACGTTTTTTCATCATTAGAAAAGCCTCAGTGTAACTTCGGAGATAATGTCTAAAGGCACTGCTATTGCGGATGCGTTTTTTGTATTTTTTAAACTTTCTCTTCATTTTCTACCAGCATGCAAAGGCCTACTGCTGTGAAAAGTGGAGTAGGTTTTGACATGTGTGCAAGATGCTTTCTGAGTGTTTACATATGGGGCTTGGGATTGAGGTAAACAGTGAGAAAAAGCATCTGATACAAATACCTGAAAGACTGGGGGAGGCTTTCGTGCTTCCTTTCTTACTGACAATAGACAATCATCCTTTGATATTGCAAAAACTGACAAAACTTGCAAAAACTGACATATCCTTACAGCCTTCTGTCAACTTTAACCATTGCAATTCAAGACATGACATTAAACATTTGTGACACTTAGTTTTTTCTTTCGAATGTGTAAAACCTTAAGATACAAGCATGATTCAGAAGAAAGATTCCTATGGGTTTTGCTCCATTAACCATTTCTGTTCAAATATTCTTACTCTAATCCAGGATGCAACAGAATATTTTTTAATGGACCATGAGAAGTGGTCTGTGGGCTTGTCTCTTATGCAAAATGATAAATTGCAATCTCTTGGGTTTTTTTGTTGAAAAGTAAGTTGTGTTTATTCATAAGCATTAGTTTCTTAAGTTAAAAAAAATAATTAAAGAATCACACGCACACACACACACGCGGACACACACACACACACAAAACACACACACACACACACACACACACACACACACACACACACACACACACACACGAGTATTATTATTTGCTCTGTCCATATCCTCCACTGAATGGAGCAAACCAGTGAAGCAGTGATGGCGATGTTAACAACAAGGGGCAATTAGGCGTTATTTCCACGTGGCCAGGCTGGTTTGAAAATGACCCCTAGGGACTGCCCCCGTGTTGATAGCAGTTTGCTTCAAAATAATTGGATAACCCATAACCCGTCATCTTTTATGGGCCCAGGCATATCTCTTATTTTGAGGCTGTTGGCATAAATGTTTTGTTTACTTCCCCTCACCACCCTTCAAACTCACACACACACACACACGCACGCACGCACACACAGAGACTCCTTCTCTCTCTCTCTCTCTCTCTCTCTCTCTCTCTCTCTCTCTCTCTCTCTCTCTCTCTCTCTCTCCTCTCTCTAAAACAAGGGGGGTGAACTGAGTTCACTGTTGAGATAGGATGCACATTCAAGTTGTGCTCCCGAAATTTAGTTATTTTCCTTAATTAATGATTTGTAATTGATTAGTATTTCTGTGTTTTGAATTCTACATGTCTCAGTGATCATGCCGGTACAAAATTTATCAGCAAGAGTTGCCTGTGGCCAGTTTTATTGGACTTGTCAGAACTTCATGTTTAAACGTGTATTGGACTGTGTGGCTGCACGTAAACACCCGCTGGTGTTGTGTTGGCCAGTGAGTGGTGTGAGGACACTGTGTGTGGCAGTGGTGTTGGCAACCCTGTATTGCTGCACTCCTGATGTCAGTCATGATCAACTGAGTGATGTGGAGGGTAAGTCAACAACATGTGTTGATGTTCAACTGACAGTACAGAAACTGCATTGTGACTTTCTTTCCCTTGCTACAGCAAGGTTTCTGCAAACAGTAAAAACTGATCCAAGACAGAAGTTCACGCTCATATTCTCTGCCAGTGCTGGGGTGATGTATGGAACTGTTACAATAATGACTATTGTATTCCTCTCACGTTACCTGATGGCTTGTGGTGACATAGAGCTTAACCCAGGTCCTACATTTGGGAGGGGGTATGAACAGAAATCGTCTTCAGCCTCTCAAGGCCTTAGCCGGGGTGGGGGGTACAGACAGGAATCTTACTCTGCACCACAGGCATACTATGATAACAGTGCCTCACACACTCATTATGACAATATGCACCCAAGTGACCACCCCCTTGCACATCTTCATTCAGAAATGGCTCAGACCTTCCAGGATGCCATATCAAGGATAGAAGCAAGCAGTCTCCGTCATGAGCAAAATGTCGAGAAGCATTTCCTAACCATGGAAAAGAAACTGTCAAGTGTAGAGAGGAAAATCGATCATCGTCTGTGTCAATTAGAGGATCAGCAAACTCAACTTACCAACAGTCACAAAATGCTGGAGGAGCAGTGTCACTCCTTGCAGTCAGAAGTACACAGCCTGAAAGAGACAGTCAGTGTCTTTTCTGACAAATATGACCATTTGGACAACCAAAACAGACGGAACAACCTCCTCTTCTTTGGGCTTCTGCAATGGGAGAGTGGCAACTTTCTGACAGCCGGTGAGGAAAAGATCCGGGAGGCAGTGCTGGTTGGAATGGGCATTGAGGAGGACTTACGCATTGACCGCATCTACAAGGCTGGCAGAGCCATTGTTGTGAAGTTCGAGTCTCACCTTCAAAAAATGCTAGTACTCCGGAATGCACATAAGCTGAAGAATTGTGAGGATTTTGAGAACATCTTTGTGAAAGAGGATTTCTCCGAAAAAGTGCAACAGAAGAGGAAGGAACTCATCCCTCTACATCGCCAGCTCAGAGAGAAAGGACTGAAGTCAACTCTACGTTATGACAAACTGATCACAGATGATGCCATATACACCTATGATCTTCAAAAGGAAACAGTGTTGAAAGTGGGTCAACCATGGCGTCAAAGTCAAAGCAAACCTCTACACTTTGGGAATCACAAAACGGGTCACAGTACAGGCAAGAAGCAAAATCCTGAGAGTGATCCGACTTCAAGTCAAACAAAAGTGAACCACGGTGAGTCTGCATATTGCCTGTCACCAAATGACTTTCCAGCCCTGACATCAAAAAGAACTGTGCCTCCCTCTGGAGTCAAGAGACCTGTACCCACGTCAGCAAGAAAAGGAGCTCGTACACTGACCAGGGCTGCCAGCAATGTGTCACGTTCTTCAGAGAATCTCCAGCAGACCCCAGACACCTCCAATGAGGCTGGTGAGTCACAAGGGCAAAAGCAAAACGCAAGCGCCAGCTGCAGTCAAGGCAACAGTACTGACTACAATCTCCGGGCCCGAGGTCAACAGTCTGCAGTCAGGGGACCTACACCTGACAGGACGGGGCGTCCTGGAGGCGGTGCTGGTTCCACTCCCACTGAACGTGCCAGACAACCAGGAAAAGGGCATGGACGGGCAGCATCCCCTTCCCAGCCCCGGATCGACCTCATGCTGCAGCAGTCACGTGCTGAGGGACAGGACCACCTGGCTGAGGACGACATCCCTCCAGTTCTGAACATGTCAGAATCCACTGACATGGGTGGGGATGTGGACTCTGAAGACAGTCACACTGATGTGCCTCCTGGTGATGCCAGCAGCTAGGACAGCGGCCGGCCCCAGTCATTATCTTTCCTTTTGTTCAATGTTGCAGGTCTTATCAGCAAGTTGAAAGATTTTGAGTGGATGAATTATGTTTCAAACTTTCATGTTGTTGGTTTAATAGAAACATTTATTGACAATGATTTTGATTTGTCACATATTTTTCAAAGTTTTGTTAAATACGTTTGTCCAGCAGTGAAGCTGTCGCATCGTGGGCGGAGATCAGGTGGTATTTTGGTAATGGTAAAACAGCATTTGGAAAAATATGTTACTGAATTACAGAGTGATGTTGAAAACTGTGTTATTCTGAAATTGTCAAGACAGCTTCTGGGTAGCCCA
This sequence comes from Stramonita haemastoma, assembly GCA_030674155.1. Taxonomy (NCBI): domain Eukaryota; kingdom Metazoa; phylum Mollusca; class Gastropoda; order Neogastropoda; family Muricidae; genus Stramonita; species Stramonita haemastoma. Next base: position 36,329,443 of record CM060326.1, on the reverse strand, counting down.
AAGGATATTTTATACTTATGCACATACATACCTCCATATGGTAGCCCGTTTTATGACCAGGCTGAATCTGAATGTCATATATTGGACATTGAAAGACAAATTGGTGATCTTTTATTGAATGATGATAATGTCCACCTTCTGTGTAATGGTGACTTTAATGCTCGCACAGGTAACCTGCAAGTCCAGTACCTCAGTTCTGCTTCAAATGATTATTTGGACATTTTTGATAACTCAGTAACTTTTGAGAGCAGCAGACTATCTCAAGATTTGGTTATCAATGATTTTGGTAAAAAACTGCTTGATATGTGTGCTTGTTTTAATTTAAAGCTACTTAATGGTTGTCCAGGTCTTGATAATTCGGGCAACTTTACTTATTTGTCTGATCAAGGGCATAGTGTTGTAGATTATTTTTTGGCTAGTTCTGATATATGTGGAATTTTTGAAAGAATGTTTGTATCTGATAGAATTGAATCAGATCACATGCCAGTGGAATTATATTGCGTTATAGGCAATTCATGCACTCAAGTTTCTGTTGATTCCCCTGTTACCATGGGAAAGATAGTTTGGTCAGAAGACCAAGCTGCAAATTTTAGCATTAGTGTGCAGTCTGAAAACTTCAAGGTTCAGTTAGAAAGAGCAATCACTTTAATTGATAGTAGTTTAGAAGATTCAGTGTCTGTTTTCACTAGAGCGTTAAATGAAGCAGCAGAGTCAATGAAGAGAAAGTTTGTGCTTGGTAAACCAAAAAGACAACAGGCTAGATGGTTTGATAGGGAGTGCCTTGTGAAGAAAAGGGAGGTAAGAAGTCATCTTAGAAAGTTTAGGAAAACAAAAGCAAATGAAGATTATAAGAAATATGCAGAAGTTAGAAAAGAATATAAGACCATGCTTGGAAAGAAAGAGCGGGCACATAAAAACTCTAATCTCAACAATATACTTGATTCTATGAATGATCCAAACAAGTTCTGGTGTGAAATCCGTAAACACAAAGGACGCAGTATTAATGCTAATAACATTTCAGGGGAAGAGTGGGTACGTCACTTTGAATCTGTATTCAATGATGGAGTTTTTATTGATGATGAAGACCTCTTACAGGATGACTTAGATGATATTGCACCTGATAATATATTGGATATTGAAATATCTGAAGGAGAAATTAGGAAAGCCATAAATCACATGAAGTGTAGAAAGGCAGCAGGCTTAGATGGCATTCTAGCAGAAATGTTGAAAAATGCAGAACAAACAATCATGCCATTTTTGTCTAAATATTTCAATACCTTATTTTCTAAGGGTTTTTTCCCCATCACAATGGACTGAAGCAGCAATATATCCATTACACAAGAAGGGTGACACAAGTAGCCCAGACAATTATAGGGGTATCTCTCTTTTAAGTGTTCTTAGCAAAGTATTTACGTATATCATTAATAGGAGACTAACTTTGTGGGTAGAGCAAAATGGATCTATTTGTGAAGCCCAGGCTGGATTTAGGAAAGGTCGGTCAACAATAGACCACATATTTACTTTGAATGCTCTGGTAGAAAACTATTTGCTTAAACACAGGAAACTTTATGTAGCATTCATTGATTTTAAGAAAGCATATGATACTGTTAATCGTAATATTTTGTGGTCTGTACTACTTCGTGCAGGTGTTAAGGGTAGAATGTTTAGGATGATTAGGGCAATGTATTCTACTGTTAGAGCATGCGTAATGTGCCAGAGCAAGACAGGCTACTCAAGGTTCTTTGATTGTCTGCAGGGGTTGAAGCAGGGTTGTATTGTAAGCCCAGTATTATTTTCACTACTCATCAATGAGCTAGCAAATGAACTAATTTTAAATGGTAGACATGGTGTAACACTTGAATCAAGTGATATTGAACTATATCTAATGTTATTTGCTGATGATTTGACCTTGTTAGCCTCAACTGTAGTAGGCCTACAGCATCAGCTGAATAACCTGCAGAAGGAAACAGATAGATTAAAGTTAACTGTAAACACAGACAAATCTAAAATCATTGTTTTCAGAAAAGGTGGCTTTCTCGGTGCCAGAGAAAAATGGTTTCTGAATGGAAGTCCATTAGAAGTTGTGAATGCATATAAGTATTTGGGTCTTACCTTCTCTACTAGAAATAGTTTCACAGCTGCTATGGAAGAAATAAAACTTAAAGGTAAAAAATGTGTAAATGATATCATGTGTACTTTGAGAAAAATTGGTAGTAATTCTCCTGACGTGTTCTTTAAGCTTTTTGATACTCAAGTTGTCCCACTAGTTCTGTATGCATCTGAGGTGTGGGGACATAAGGCTTTTCACCAAGTTGAACAAGTACATCTGTACGCATGTAAAAGATTCCTGCATGTGAGAAACAAAACAGCCAGTGACGTTGTATATGGTGAACTAGGCCGTTTTCCGCTATGGATTACAGCCATTACCAGATGTGTGAAATACTGGCTTAGACTCTTAAAGCAACCTGAAGAGAGATATTCAAAAAAGGCATATAATTTGTTATTAACTATGCATGAGAAAGGCCATGTGACATGGGTATCCCACCTAAAGAATATCCTTTATGAGAATGGTTTCGAACAAGTGTGGCTCTTTGGATGTGGCTATGAAAACGCTTTTATGAAAGAGCTGAAAGAGAGGCTACAAAGCAATTTCTGTTACAATTGGCGAAACCGTATGGATTCAAATGTACGATTTTCACTATATGGTAAAACTAAACAGCTATTTGTTGTAGAACAATATGTCAAAATTTTGTATGTTGAAGGATATAGAAACATCGTGGCTCAATTTAGGATGGGTGTTTCACAACTAAATGTGCACGAATATCGCTTTTCACCTACAAACGAGAATACAGCATGTCCTGCATGCACAGACACGAGAGAAGATGAAGCACATTTTCTGTTTAAATGTCCTTTATACAAGGACGTTAGACAGCAGTACAAATTCAACGTTCATGCTGGCGTAAACATAGACAATGCGCTTGTCAGTGTGCTATCATGTAAT
>CM060326.1:36311442-36321442 GCA_030674155.1 Stramonita haemastoma | reverse complement strand
TTTTGCTTGTGTTGTCATAAACCACGCAAACTTGTTTTTTAAGAGACTCAAGAATCATTTTCTTTGCAATCTGTCCATATCTCTAATTTTTGTAGTTATTCACTCTTTCTGGTGTTTCTTTTTTTTAAAGATAAATAGTATTTTTATCCGAGTGCTTAGATTTTGTTTCAATCACGATGGTGTTGATGATGGTAATAAACTTGGAATGTCATCGTAGTGGTCCTTGTCTGTCTCACAGATAGACATTTCTGTTGCCAGATATTGCATACATGCAGACTGTACTTTGTATTGAATACGAAACGTGAGTCACGGCAGATTTCTTTGCGTTAAATTCGGGCAGTTGTCCCCGGGGAGAAAGCGTCACCACATGTGCAGCGCAACACATAATTGTTTTTTTCTTCTACTTGTCCGCTCTGCGAGTATATTTTGTTTTCTTATCAGCGCGGTATTTTTCTCTACACAATTTTGCCAGGGATAACTGTTTTCCCGGTTGGAGCTTTACATGTGCTAAAAGACTAAAGTTAAAGTCTCATCCGAAAGACTAGCACCCAAACCGCCACTCTCGATTTTGTGGATGGGGGGGGGAGGATTTGGGTACAAACAGGGCTCAAACTTTGTCGCTTTCTAGGCAGGAATTTACCTCTAGAACACCAATCCACATACAGACACACACACTCACGTACACACACACGCGCACGCTTGCACGCATGCACGCGTTCATGGACACACTCAAAATGTGCATGCTTGTCTATCTTTGAAAAAAATTCTCACACACTTGCGTATGCACAGTTTCATCTACAACTGCAAAGACGCACATGCAATTCACACGAGTGCACTAGCATGCAATTTGCAAAAGAACATTTTTATGTACGTAACCAAACATTAGCACCATTAGCTTCTTATATCAGTTTAGCTGTTGAAAAAGTTTAGAAAGTTTTATTTTCCAGTGGGAGTATCATGCTTTCATGAGGTATTTCTCCTCTGAAAGAGAGAGAGAGAGAGAGAGAGAGAGAGAGAGAGAGAGAGAGAGAGAGAGAGAGAGAGAGAGAGAGAGAGAGAGAGCCCATAGCAGAAAAGACCCCTAGCCCTTCCTATGTGTTCAAAATTGGGTTCTTTGCAGCCCTACTGACGTAAAATCAAGCTGATAGAGGTCAAGTCCCCAGTGGCCGCAATTTTCATGATGCTTTGCTGTCTTAGGTTTCTTTGCATATTTTGTATGCATCTACGTGAGCGCTCTCTCTCTCTCTCTCTCTCTCTCTCTCTCTCTCTCTCTCTCTCTCTCTCTCTCTCTCTCTCTCTCTCTCTCTCTCTCTCCTCTCTCTCTCTCTCTCTCGTAATCAATAATCTATAGAAATGTAAATAATTTGAGATTATTGTTGTATATGTAGTCCTTTCTTTCCTTTGTGAAGACTATGAACCAATGGAGATTTCTTTATATTTGTATTGCTTCTATCTATCTATCTATCTATCTATCTATCTATCTATCTATCTATCTATCTATCTATCTATCCATCCATCCATCCATCCATCCATCCATCTATCTATCTATCTATCTATCTATCTATCTATCTATCTATCTATCTATCTATCTATCTATCTATCTATCCATCCCTTAGTCTTGCGACTGTGTAGGCACCCCTGAAGACTTGACAACCAGTTCCCTCCATACCTCTATCTGTTCTGCCTTTCTCAGGGTTTTGTTGAGTTCTAGGCCTGTCCATTCGATTCGCTAATGTTGTACCCCTATCTCTTCCTTCGTCTGCCTCTTTTTCTCCCATCCTTGGACAGCGCCTTGCAGAATTGTTTTTGCAAGTCCTTTTGATCTTGTGATATGCCCGCACTATTTAAATTTACACATCTTTACGGTTGATAGAAGGCTTTCGTAGGGAACATTAGTTGGCTGGATTCTGTTACGCACTCTTCGTTGCCTATGTGGTCTCTGTAGGAGATGCCAAGAAGTCTCCAGAAGCACCTCATCTCTACTGCCTGCTCTTCTCTCCAAATCTGCAGTCAGGGTCCACGATTCACAGGCATACAAGAATATGCAGGTGACAAGGGAGCGCATTAGTCTGATCTTGGACTTGAGTGAGATTTTTTTTTTTTTTTTTATCTTTCCAGATGGTGTTCAGTTTTGACAGTGTTGTTATTGCCTGTGTAATCCTGCATATTATCTCGACCTCTGGCTTGGACCCCTTGTCTGATACAAGGGCTCCCAAGTACTTGAAGCTTTGAACCGTTTCCAGCTTCTGGTCATTGACCTTGATACCATTGCTGATACCCCTGGCGTTATTGGTCATCAGTTTGGTCTTCTCTGCGCTGATTTCCATGCCGTATGCTTTAGAGGCCTTGTTCAAGTGTTCTGTTAGACTGGCAAGCTTTTTTTCTGATCCTGCTAGTCCGTCAATGTCATCTGCGACGCAGAGGTTTGTGATCGTTCTGCCGCCAATGCTGACTGATCCTTTATGGTGTTCTAGTGTTGAAAGATTTCTTTTCATGTGTGAAAACTCAACTCTTTGTTTATACTGATTCTACTTAGATGCTGTGGGTGTGTTTCTCACCGTTTGCCTTTGGGGCGAGCTTTAAGTTTTATTTTCTTTAGTCTGGATAGAAATTGTAGATATGTGTGACTGGTCTGCTGTCCTGGTTACTAGTATTTTGGGGATAAAAAAAGTTTGAAATTAAGATTTTTTTTAATCACTTTGATTATTTTGTCATTACTAAATACATCCAGTGTAAGGAGTATCATACATATGGCCTATGTGGTCGGCGGGGCTATAAGCAACATGATTGGATTGGATCTAATAGACGGTCAGTAAAGAGCGTTGTGCAATTCTCTTTAGATTCACTGAGCAACGGATAACCATAACTATTTTCACGTATTAATCATCTGAAAAACTTGTTTTCATTAAAAATTTATACACACACGCGCTCTCACACGCGCGCACGCACGCACACCGCACCACACAACACACACATAATTATGCCACACACACACCACACCATTCACACACCCACCTCTCCTCTCTCTCTCTCTCTCTCTCTCTCTCCTCTCTCTCTCTCTCTCTCTCTCTCTCTCTCTCTCTCTCCTCTCTCTCTCTCTCTCTCTCTCTATGTCCCACATGACGGAGACAAAAGGATGAATTAGTGATGTCGGTGTTAACAACAAGAGGCAATTAGGCGTTATTTCCACGTGGCCAGGCTGGTCTGAGGAGGACCCCTAGGGACTGCCCCTTTGTTGATAGCATTTTACTTCAAAACGTTTGGATAATGCGTCACTCTTCATCTTTTGGGCGATCTGCTTTTTGTTTTGTTTTTGTTTACAATAATGTATTGTCTGTTTTTGCACACTGACCATCCCCTTCCTCCAACTCTTTTCACATCCCTCTCAGTCCCTCTCCCCACCTTTCATTCTGCTCTTTTACTCTGGTTCATTCTCATTTTTGGAAGGACATCATTCCCCCCCCCTCCTCTAGCCCAATCTCCTTTCTCTTGTACCCTCACTCCTTCCCACTCTCCCTCTAGCAGCTTACCATGTCTCTGTTTTTGTATCACTCTCTGTCTTTGTTTCTCTGGGTTTTTTTGTGTATCAGTTTCACTCTGTTCTTTGCGTCTAGCTTTGCGTCTTAATCCGTTTTTTTTGCTCTCTCTCTCTCTCCTCTCCTCTCTCTCTCTCTCTCTCCTCTCCTCTCTCTCTCTCTCTCTCTCTCTCTCTCTCTCTCTCTCTCTCTCTCTCTCTCTCTCTCTCTCTCAATTAACACAAAGGCATTTAGTCATAAAGACAACGCTGTTGAAAACCACTTCATTAAAACGTTAATCCCCAAAAATATCCATCGTAGAACGCGTAATAGCAACATTTATAGCAAAAAAACCAAAAGAACAATAAGTACTACCTAAACTGTTTAACATGCCTTGCAGTGGAAATTAGAGACCAAAACCCATAATATGATATGCTGCAGGGTGACCCATAATATGATATGTTGCAGGTGTATCTCTAATGGCCAAAAGGGGTAGGGGGAGAACTAGTTAAGCAATTTCTTGATCTGTTGTGATGCTCAGTGTTGGTGAGTGTGCTGATTCCTGGCACACCCACCTCTCAATCCTGTCCGCTTTTCGTAAAAGAAGATCATTGTGTGCAGGTGGCAACAGATGACAAGACTGACAAAATTGGACGAGATGGAAAAAAGCACATGAGTGTTTATTCCGGTATACTTGATATAAAAAAATATAATATAAATATAAAAATATATAATATAAATCTCTCTCTCTCTGTCTCTCTGTCTCTCTTTTCTCTGTCTCTCTCTGTCTCTCTGTCTCTTCTTCTGCTTCTTCTTCTTCTCTCTCTCTCTTCTCTCTCTCTCTCTCTCTCCTCTCTCTCTCTCTCTCTCTCTCTCTCTCTCCTCTCTCTCTCTCTCTCTCTCTCTTCACTCCCTCCCTCCCCCTCTCCCCTCCTGCCTTCCCTCTCTCTCCTCCCTCCCTCATAACAAAAACTTTTGAAAAATGAAAAGTAATCCTGTTACCACTTTTACAAAGCTGTGCCTTAGAAAACTTCAAGCCCTACATACAAAGGTGTATCAGTTTTAGAAGATTTGATTTCACTTGCGTCACCAAACTAGCTGTATTTTCATCGGCAAAAAATCTATGTTCCCTGTAAAAGGAGAATGTTACTGTCAACAGGGTCTGCCACTATAAAGGAAAATGATTATCTTCAGCCTGAAATAAAAAACACCCCTTGAATAAACAAACACAACAAGATTGTTTCAGAAAAGAAACTTTTCGCCGATTTGTTTGTATGGTCACACATACACGCACGTATATACGCAGACAAGCAAGCACACAAACACACGCATGCACGCACGCACATATACAGACGCAAATAAAAACATTTTCGCGCGCGCGTGCCCACATATATACGCACGCACACATACAGACACAAACATACGCGCGCGCGTGCGTGCACACACACACAGAGACACCCGCGCGTGCTTGAAAATGTCAAAAACTTACTTATAACACACAGCCAAGTGAAATAATTTTGGTCTAAAGTATGATTGCTTTGCTTGTGGTTGCTTTAGACATGATCTGCTATAGGTATGATTGCTTCGCCTGGTGTTGATGTTTTTTTCTGTTTTAAACATTTTCCATCCATCCCCTTATTTGATATCCAACAGAATACTTTGGTTGGGTTTTCTTTTATGTTTTGCAGTTTTTGTGGGGAGAGGGCTACTTCATCTTCAATTAACGTTCTGGTCCTGATGTTTCCTTGCTGGTAGTTTCAATCTCTCCCCCCAGCTATTCCTAGTTTCGTTATACGACATCAGCTGGGTCAGGAGTCCAGAGTGAGTCCATCAATGTGAGGTTGTTGTGGGGTATCCATCCCCAAAGGCCCTGAATTGCTGCTGGGTCATTTTTGATGGTGTTCAGGCAGTGCCTGTGCTGAGCTCACATCGCAGGACACTACCTACTAAGCCCCCTACTCATAACAGTATTAGCTATGTCGTGGAGCTAGACTGAATGAGACGTCCACCCGAGGGGGTGACCACCACAAAGTCCCTCCAACAACCTTCTCCTTTGAACATCCAGTCTTTGACACAAACTTACTATGGGTTTAGAAGTGCATGGGAAAACCAAAACTGAGGTCACCATGAGCCTACAGCAATGCATTCACCAGGTCAGAGACAAGTTTTGCTGTCTGCATGATGATCAATTATGACGAGGGTTGTATAGTGCTACTTGTATGAAGGCGCATGTGCTTTGAAACCACGTGACAGGGGTCAACTCTACGCTTCCTGCCAACAGAGAAAATTAGTTGTTCTGCTTTGTAGACTTTTGGATATCTTTTATCTATCTTTACTTTCTCCGTGAATCATAAAACACCAGGCATATTTTTCTCGCAGTTTCATTCAGCTATAGGGAAAATTTATTGTTGAGCCACAAGCAAAGATCCGTGCAGAGTTTTGCAAATTGGGAACAAGAGTTATTTCTGGATAGATTGATTGGTGTGCATGCACAAGGCAACGTTTGTTCTCACATGAGGGCGAAACAGAGCAGTGACATTAATGCTGCGGTGTTCAAACACGGGGTAATTTACCGCTGTTGGGATATGATTGGCCTGTCTGTTGTCAGATGATGGAGCATAGGAGAGAAGTATTAAGCAGGAGGGTGAATGATAGGCTGCGGTCAGTTGTGCCATTCTCTACCAGCTTTATCATTTGAGGTTGAGTTGAGAGGGTCAGTAGAGACATATGCAGATACTCATTGAACGCGATACATACGTATGTGCATAAACATGCATGCACATGTACACACATATGCGCACGCATGCACCACACACACACACACGTGGATTGGTGGTATAGAGGGTAAAGTACATGCCTATATAACAAAATGTGTGGGTCTAATCCCTGATTCAGCCCAAACTTTCCCTCATCCATCAGACCTTGATTGGTGGTCTGGGTGCTAGACTTTTGGATGGCGTGATAAACCACGGTCCCATGTGCATCTCGCATTAGAACACATGACAGATCCTATGACAAGTAAGGGAGTTTCTGGACAAATGCTGTAGACTAAGTAACTCTTACAGAGAAACTAGTACACTTGCAGGCAGACTCTTTTAAAGAAACTACTGCCTTTGTGTCAAGGCTCTCTCCCCATGAAGAGCAGCCTAAATTCTGTCCCCAAAAATCTTTATTGACCGATTTTTGGTATTTCACACAAACACACACCACACACACACAACACACACACACACCCACACAACACACACACACACACACAAAACACACACACAAATATACACACACACACACACACACACACACACACACACACACACACACACCGATCTTATAAAATTTTCTTTATCATAGCCTCAATAATGTGACAAAAGTGGTAAATTAGTGATGGTGGTGTTAACAACAAGAGGCGATAGACGTTATTTCTACGTGGCCAGGCTGGGTTGAAGACGATTCCTAGAGAATGCCCCTGTGTGTTGGTAACAGTTCGCTTCAAAATAATTCGATAATTCGTGCGGTCTTTTAAGGTAGTCCTTATTTTGAATCTTTGTAATAATATGCTCCCCCCTCTCCCCCCTTATTAATCACTTCTCCCACTTGTGTACCTATCCTGTTCCTCCTCACCCCATTTACCCCACCCTCTCACTCTGCCTTTTCACTTTGATTCACTCCCTTTTCTGCATCTTTTCTCTTTGTCATTCTCTCGCTTCCATCTGTTCTTGTCCGTTTGTCTCAATATCTTTGTTTCTTTTTGTCTTGTTCTTTGCCTGTTGTCTTTTTATCTGTATGTCTTTCATTTTCTCTGACATTATATGTCTGTCTGTCTGTCTGTCTGTTTCTGTCTTCTCTGTCTCTCTCTCTCTCTCTTCTCTCTCTCTCTTCTGCTCTCTGCTTCTCTCCTCTCTCTCTCTCTCTCTCTCTCTCTCTCTCTCTCTCTCTCTCTCTCTCTCTCTCTTCTCTTCTCTCTCTCTCTCTCTCTCTCTCTCTCTCTCTCTCTCTCTCTCTCTCTCTCTCTCTCTCTCTCTGTCTCTCTCTCGTCTCTCTCTCTCTCTTCTCTCTCTCTCTCTCTCTCTCTCTCTCTCTCTCTCTCTCTCTCTCTCTCTCTCTCTCTCTCTCTCCCCTCTCTCTCTCTCTCTCTCTTCTCTTTCTTTCTTTCTTTCTACCCATCTCTCCTCTCCTAAAAAGCAAATATGTTTATAGGCAGACAGGTAGACATTTAAACATGTTCTTTTAGATTCTTTTATGTCAGCAATGTAATCATCTCTAGTATGCTTCTTTTTTCTTTTTTGTTTTAATACTGTTTACGTCTGCATGCAGTTTTGTAAATGTTATCCGTTTCCACCAGCACGCAATGGCCAACTCTTCGAAAAGGCAAAAATATACAGACAAACATGAAAGGACAGACAGACATAGATAACTAGATAGACAGAGAAGTTTATTGACAAAGAGGTGGGAAAAGGAAAAAAATCGAGAATATATCTTTACAAGGCATACTTATTATGCATTATTTTACAGTGTTAAAAAATTCCTGCAATTCTCTAACAAAAACGATAGTAGTATGGACATGTAGAGCAAGGAAAAGTAAAACAGACGAAGCACTGCACTGGACAACTGTTTAACATTCAGACCAACGCAAAAATATGTTGCGTCCTTGAGAGACCAAAAAACCTTTCATAGTGTCTTCCCCATGGGAGGTAACTGCAATGGCCAAACAGGCAAGGGGGAGAATTAGTTTAGCATTTTCTTGATCTGCAGTAATGCTCTTGTTGGCTATGAGTGTAGTGATTCAGCCTGACACTTCTTTCCCTCCCATGTATTCACCACCCCCATCCCTCCTAGTCTTTCTCTGTCTGTCTGTCTGTCTGTCTGTCTTTGTCTCTCTCCTCTCTCTCTCTCTCTCTCTTCTCTCTCTCTCCTCTCTTCTCTTTTTCTCTCTCTCTCTCTCTCTCTCTCTCTCTCTCTCTCAGCCCAGAAATTCTATCCTACAGATACAAATGCGTGATTGGGAAAACTACAAGCACCATGGCACAATGGTGTATTAGTTTCAGTAGATTTGTTCTACATTTTTTCCCTTTTTCTCTCTCCCTCTCTCTTTGTTTAGTTTGATCCTTGGTGGCAGAAATGGCATACTCTCACCGGCAGAACGAGTTTAATAAGTGCACAAGATGTTCTGTGTGCTTTTACACGCAGGACCTTGATCTATAGTCTGATTTGCATGTGCAGACGCACGCACGCACACACACACACACACACACACACACACACACACACACACACACACACACACACACACACACACCATTCCCCTAACCCCAAAGAGAGAGACAAAAGGATGAATTAGTGATGGCAGGGTTAACAACAAGGGGCAATTAGGCGTTATTTCCACGTGGCGTTATTTTCACGTGGCCAGGCTGGTTTGAAGAGGGTCCCTAGGGACTGCCCCTGTGTGTTGATAGCAATTTGCTTTTAAACAATTGGATAACGCATTATTCATAATCTTTTACAGTCATCTATTTGTTTGATTTTTTTTGTCATTAACATGTTAGCTGCCCCCCCCCCTCCCCAATACTCTCCTCTCTTCACCCTTCCCACTTCTCTTGTATCCCTGCACCCATGTGATTCCCCTACCCTACCCTTTATTCTACCCTTTCACCTTGATTGACTGCAGTTTTGCTATGTAGTTTCGGTTTGTTTTTTTTTTTTGTCCACATTTCTTTCTAAGTGGATCTCTCTTTGTTTCTTCGATTTTGTCTATTTTTCTTTGTTTTTTGTCTCCCTTTCTTTGTTACTGTCTCTTCATGCCGGTATGTCTGAATATGCCATTTGATTCTTCTTTGCATGTTGACTCATTCCTCTCTCTTTCTGTGGTTTTAGGTCTGTCTATCTCTTTGTCTGCACCTCTATCTCTCTGTTTGTTCGGCTGTCTCTGTCTGTCTGTCTGTCTGTCTGTCTTCTGTCTGTCTTCTTCTCTCTCTCTTCTCTCTCTCTCTCTCTCCTCTCTCTCTCTCTCTCTCTCTCTCTCTCTCTCTCCCTTTCTCTATCTTCCTCCGTCTCTCCGTCTCCTCTCTCTCTCTCTCCTCTCTCTCTCTCTCTCTCTCCTCTCTCTCTCTCCTCTCTCTCTCTCTCTCTCTCTCTCTCTCTCTCTCTCTCTCTCTCCCCTCTCTCTCACACACACAAAACACACATACACACACACACACACACACACATACACACACACACACACACACACCACCACGCACCAACACACACACACACACACACACACACACACACACACACACACACACACACACACACACACACACACACACACACTAACAAGAGTAAAGCTAGTCATGGGTTTAATCACTGCAGATAACTGGTTAAATTGTGGTTGGTTGCATTTCCCTTTTCAGGATCTTCATCTCGCTCTTTGATGCGCAACACAGAAACTTAATTATTCTGATTTGTATTTCCTTTGAGCTCATTTATGTTGTTTAATCATC
>CM060326.1:36298942-36301442 GCA_030674155.1 Stramonita haemastoma | reverse complement strand
CTTATCTTCACCACAGTCCCCTACTTCACCCAGATGTAAATGGGTTCCTGCCCTCTTTGGAAGATGGAAGGTAAAACAAGGGGGATTAAAGAGAAAATAGGTGCATCCTTCACGATGCTTGCCCCTAGAGAAGCTGAGGTCTCTGACATCTTGCTCTCCAATGACTGCAGAGATTATGGAACAACATCGGTGGTCTAGAGGTAACGCGCCTGCCTAGAAAGTGAAAAGTCCACGTCGGAGTGTGCGGTGGTTCGAATGCCGTTTGGGCCCAAAATCCCCCCCCCCCCCCCTCCATTAGACCATGAGTGGTGGTCTGGTACTAGTCTTTTGCATGAGATAAGAAACTGAAGTCCCGCGTGTTACATATCATTATTTAGCTCTCGTACAAGAACCCACGGCAACAAGGTGGTTTTCTCTGGCAAATTTCGATAGAAAAAAACCCACCCTGGTAGGGAAACAAATATAGTTGCAGGTAGGAAAAAAATACTGGGTATGCGCTGCACTTGTGGCGAAAGACACTCCTCGGGGTGGGGACCCCGAATTTCACGCAGAGAAATCTGCTGTGACATAAAGTGGTACAGAATAGAATAGAATGTTTTCTTTTTCCTGTACGTAGTGCGTGCGTGTATTTGCAAACCTGTAATTTGTAATTCACACAAGCATATTCGCAAACCTGTCGAGCGTCCTTCTTAATGATTTGAAATTGCAGTATTCTTGTGCATTCTCTCTGTAATATGCCTTTTGTGGTTTGCAGATTTCCTTCCATCCCTGCAAAGAAAAGAATGGCAATAATGCAGTCAGGCTGAAGACAGGAGCAAAGATCACCACTGACATCGCTTATTACCACGAATCATTACAACTGCGCTAGCATCAACCAGCTACTTCAGCCGTCAACGTCGATATTACAAGTAAGGTACGTGGAATGATTGAGCAAGCACGAGAATAAATCAGACTTCTTCATTTCATTTTTGGTGAAGTTCTTCGTTGTTGTTCTTAAGTATGGTTAAACATTTTTTTTATAAATCTTTCTGGTTTTTATCCGTTGTTTTATTCCATTCTGTCTTTGTTACTTTTGTGGTTTTGTCACATCATAGATCTTTCTTTTTCTTGGTTATAATTTCGTTGTGTCCCTTGCAACACGTGTTATATTTTCTAATTATGAATGCGCATTACCATTATTCTAAAGGAATAATCGCACATTTTGTATGATTATAGCCTACTTATTCTGAAAGATTCTAGTGCGCGTGTTATCAGTCCAGATAATATGCAAGTGGCTAATTCAAATATCAAAACTGATGAAGAATACTTGACAATTATCGTAGTATGGTCCTTATTTCAAAGCAACCCAGTTCACAAGGTTTCAGGTTTTACTGAACAAAAATACATATAGGAAATGTGTACAGCTACGTTGATGTTTTGTGATGGAAAAATCTGATAATTTATGTGGAAATCATTTCAACAATGACAACAACCTGCATAGAATGACTAAACTGAGGGTGGGGGGTAGAAAGAAAGGGGTTAAGAGAGAGAGGAGGGGGGAGAGATTTATTCAGACGTAATAAACAGGGACTGTGCATTTTTTCTGCTGTACTTTTGTTCAGCGTCATGTTGTAACAATGTTGTGATTTGAGTGTGTTTGTGTGTGTGTGTGTGTGTGTGTGTGTGTGTGTGTGTGTGTGTGTGTGTGTGTGTGTGTGTGTGTGTGTGTGTGTGTGTGAGTGTGTGTGTGTGTGTGAGTGTGTGTGTGTGATGAGTTTCACTTCATAATGGAATGTCCAAAGTTTTCTGAGCTTCGGAAGAATGTCCTACCTCATGAATATTTGTATCCAAGATCCATGTTCACATCTTGTAATCTGTTCTCTTCTGATAAAAATATGTTATTAAAACTTAGCAAATTCATACTTAAGAGTAAAGTTGCATGATATTAATGAAAATGTTGACTATATTTTTATTTCTGTGAAAAATTCTGTGTATGAACGTATTCTATTAATGCAAATTATATATGTTACAGTTGATTTTGTTTGAAATCCTCCATGCCCCAAGAGGAGTCAAAGGCGAATTAAATCTTGAATCTTGAAAGAGACAGACAGAGACAGAGAGAATGAGTTTGTCAAAATCAAATTTGAAAGTTATATATATATTTTTCAATTGTACGTTATACAGTAATTTTGTTCGCAGTTCTCAGCTAAGCCATCCACAAAATGGATAGATCACGAAAAATTGAATACAAAATGTGTGTGTGCATGCGTGCGCGCAAGTGAGTGCGTGCGTCCGTGTGTAAAGAGAAAAATACGAAAAATATTTTTTTTTAATATATCAGAGTAGACAAGTAGAGAAAGAAAGGAAGGCGGGTGAAAAAAGACAGGAAAGAGAGAGACAGAGGCTGAAACAGATTGATTGTTCCACATTGATGTACAGAGCCATTTACATGCATGACTGTCACTATTGTTTGACATTTTGCTCTCTTGAATTGAATATGCTAGTCTTCAAATACTTTACA
>CM060326.1:36281442-36288942 GCA_030674155.1 Stramonita haemastoma | reverse complement strand
ACACACACACACACACACACACACACGACACTAACGGATGGATGTCCTTAAATTGATAGTTTGGTATTCATGGCATCAACACAGAAGAAAGGGAGACATTGAATGAAGAGATCAGAGTTGTGTGTGTGTGTGAGAGAGAGAGAGAGAGAGAGAGAGAGAGAGAGAGAGAGAGAGAGAGAGAGAGAAGAGAGAGAGAGAGAGAGAGAGAGAGAGAGAGAGAGAGAGATGCAGACATGTTTTCGTTTCTTGCCTAGAGATTTGAGGATCACCAATGGCGTTGCAACTTCGTCAACCATGAAGGCAGCTGCATTTCGAATTCGGGACTCTCTCTCTCTCTCTCTCTCTCTCTCTCTCTCTCTCTCTTCTCTCTTCTCTCTCTCTCTCTCTCTCTCTCTCTCCTCCTCTCTCTCCCTCCTCCTCTCTGCTTCCTCTCTGCCTCCTGCCTCTGGCCTGCCTCCTGTTTCTGTTTCATTTCAGCTATCCATCTCCACCAGACTCATGGCTAAGAACCTCAGTCTGCCTGTCTGGTTCTCTCTCAAAGTCTGTGTGTTTTTGTCCGTATGTGTGCATTGTCTTTATAGTGTTTGTCCTGTTTTCGTTTCTTGGCTGGAGCTCCGAGGTTCGTCAAAGATGAGATTTTGCGAATGCAACTATTTTGCGTACTATCAGTGTCGGCACACTCCGGCTTCGGGCGTATGTCTAAGAATGACACCAGTGTGAATGCGTTTTTTTTTTTTTTTTTTTTTTTTTTTTTTTTTTTTTTTACAAAGTTTGTCATCAGTTGCTATCAGAACGCAATGGCTTACTATCCTAAAAGATAGAACGAGTTTGAATGTGTGTGCGAGATGTTTTGCATGCATTCATACACAGAAATTTGGTTTATAGTCCCATCCGAGAGACTTACGGTAGAGTAGAGTCGGCATGGAGATAATTATTAACTCCAGAGGCATTTTCCCCTCAAACGGGTATCTGGGTGGTGGTGGCGCCAATGCACGCTGACAGATCGAGAGCTCAGTGCTCTAACCATTAGGCTACCCAAGTCTGATCTCTTGGGTCTTTTTCTGCGTTGAGCGCTTTCTCTCTTTTTTTCAGTCCAGGATCTCATTTGAAAGCTGAATGAAGCTCCATTGTCAGGGCTGATGAATAAATAGCTGCTATTTTGATTCTATTACACTGGCGCTGACCAGGGATCCCCAATGGGAAAGCTAGCCTGGCACTGACAGGGGTTTTGGTTTTGCCTCTCTTTGTTTTCGTGTGGCTGTCTCTGTCTCTTTAACTTGTCCATGGGTTCGGTCCCCTCCCCTCTCTCTCTCTCCTCTCTCTCTCTCTCCTCTCTCTCTCTCTCTCTCTCTCTCTCTCTCTCTCTCTCTCTCTCTCTCTCTCTCTCTCTCTCTCTCTCTGCGCGCGCGCGCGCGCGCGCGTGTGTGTGTGTGTTTAATAGAGAGATGGCAGACATACCGACTTATAGAGTGAACAAAATGTACCGGGGGGAGGGGGTGTCTTTAAATGAAAATGTTGAATCGTGGAAAAATCCTAAAGGAATGTCAGATTGTTAGCAAAAGCAGTGAAATAAACATGCGCAGAATTTTGCTACAAGCAGCATTTCAAGAAGCACTACATGATTTCATATCTAAGGAAAACAAGACGAAAAATCAACGCAAAAAGCATACACAATGCGGGATTGTATTATGTTCTGTGAAAAAAGCTTCCTAACAGAAACACGCATGCTATGTTAAAATGTCAAAGAATTATGTAAAAGAAATAACAATGACGTGGCCATAATAACAAAAAACTGTGTCAAAATGTAACAATGAACAGAAAGAGAAGAAAAAACGGATAAGACAATGAGTACAGAAATCCTTTAAAGGGCAGCTGGAATGTGTTTATTTTTTGAGATTTATGCTTCTGCTGCCCACTTTGTTTTCAAAATGCTGAATCAGTATAAAAAGAAAATAAATAAATAAAAAGCTGTTGCTTTGGCAATTTTTCTTTTTTTTCCATGGCTAAAGCTCCGATGTTCACCAATTGTGAGATTTTGTGTATGCCACCGTTACGGTAACCTCAATCCTAATTCAGGATGGCGTCTAAACAGAACACCTTTGTGCATGTGTTTAGTTGTTTTATCTTTCATTCATATGTGCCTACCGGCACAAAATGGCCTATTTCCTCCGAAAGGCGAAACGGGGCTTTTAACGTGTGCGCAAGATGTTCTGCATGTTTTCTCACACGGTGTCTCTGTTTATAGTCTCACCCCAATGGCTTCCTGGGGAGTGGAGTCCGCACTGGTGTTCACTCCAGAGGAAAATCTGAAACGGTAACTTCGGTGGTGGCTCGAACTCTTGCTGTAAGATCACGAGCACAACACTTTGACCTCTTGGCTATCCCCTACCCCTGCTTTGCAAATAGCAAGCGGGAAAGGAGAAAGAATAGTGCACAGCTTTTCAGGTTAACTTGAACAGAATTTAATGTAGACACAAAAATACACTCCAACATTTGATACCAAGAAACGAATCGTATTGAACTCCTCAGGTCGTAAAGAACATAAGGTCACAAAAAAATTTAAGGATGCAAACTTTTTCAAATAGATACACCGAATTTAACTTGTAACAGCCACAAAGAAAGATGAGTTTTGTGATGAAAACGTAGTAGAGAATGTTGGAGATCTATTTTCACTTTGACTTTTTTTCAAGCCTACACACAACCCCTTCAGGTAAAACTACACAATTCTAAAGCTTATCTTAGATTTCGGTCGTGTTTTTTTTTGAATGCATTCTGATTACAAAGGCTTCCACGTTTTTAACATTACAATGTAAAAATCATAGACAAAATAATTTTCTTTTCTCATCACCTGTATACTATAGCTGTGAACTCTTTAGGACGAAAATATGCCAGTTTAAATCGCTGTTTGTGATTTTCCTATTCCCTATGAAAGTGATAACATACATTCATGTGTCACGTAAAACAAATATATAAAAAAACATATACCCCCCTTCTCTCTCTCTCTCTCTCTCTCTCTCTCTCTCTCTCCTCTCTCTCTCCTCTCTCTCTCTCTCTCTCTCTCTCTCTCTCTCTCTCCCTCCTCCCTCCCTCCCTCCCCCCCCCCCTCTCCCCCCTCTCTCCCCTCTCTTCCCCCCCTCCCTCCCTCCTCTCTCCTTCCTTCTCTCTCCCCCCCCCCCCCTCTCCTCTCTCTCTCTCTCCTCTCCTCTCTCTCTCTCCTCTCTCTCTCTCTTCTCTCTCTCTCTCTCCTCCTCTCTCTCTCCTTTTTGTTGTCACTGTTAAGACTAGAATTTCAGTCTGCCGCTTTGCTTCTGTCTCCTTTTACAAGTACGTATGTGTGCATTTTCCGTGTATGCCTGTCGCTTTGGTAAACTTTTTTTTCATATGGTCTCATTGGAAAGCTAAATGAAGTTCAATTGTCAAAGTTGATGAATAAATAGCTGTTGTTTTGCTTCTATCAACACGACGCTGATTAGACCTCCCTTTGGGGAAAATGTCAAAATGATTGAATTGGATTGGTTGTCGCTCCCCCCCCCCTCTCTCTCTCTCTCTCTCTCTCTCTCTCTCTCCTCTCTCCTCTCTCTCTCTCTCCCTCTCTCTCTCTCTCTCTCCTCTCTCTCTCTCTCTCTCTCTCTCTCTCCTCTCTCTCTTCCTCTTCCCAAGCAAGGTTGCAAGATAGCGTAGCGGTCAAAGTATTGGGCATACAATCTGACGGTCCAATTTTGAGCTCGGGTTCGAGCCACCACAGAGACGCCTGTTCAAAAGTATTTTCCCCCTGTGGTTAACCACAGTACCAACCTTATTCCCACCAAAGTTCTTATGATGAGACACTGAACCGTCGTTCGGTGTGCACACAAGCGCAGAACATCTTGTGCACACTCTTAAACCCGTTTGTTTTCCCTTTGGGAAAATTATGCCTTTGTGTGCCCAACTTTACTCCCCCGAAGGTCCTTGGTCGCTTATGCAAACACGCGCAGAACGTCTTGCACACACTTTAAAACCATTTTTTGGAAGAGTATGCCATTGTTTGCCGGGTGGGAACGGATGATAACATGTACGCAACTACATGCAGACTGGGATTGGAGAGTACATGGGTCATCGTTCATTATCTTCAAAACAAAGAATTTAGATTAAAAAAATAAAGGGCATGTGCGCACCTTTTGAGATAATTATTGTAATGTTCACATCGGTTACTCATTTGTTCTATCATTTAGTCACTGAATCATTGATTTGATTATTCAGTCAACCAATAAATCAATCGACCAGGGGCTGGGATAGTTCAATTACGGGCTGACGGCCCAGGTCCAGGCCACCACGAGACTCCTGTTTGAGGGAGTTTTTTTTTCACTAGAGTTAACGTCAGTGCCGACTCCACTTCCCTCCTCAGAGTATTTTGGGTGAGACAACAAACCAAGGTTCTATTTGCTAACACACGCAGATCATCTTGCACACATTAAAACCCGTTCCAGCTTTTGGAAGAGTAGACCATTGCATACCGGTGGGAATGGATGTAAAATTTACAAAGCCACATGCACACGGCTGTCATGTTTACACACAATTCTCGAAATTGGAATGCGGCTACCTTCATGCTGGGTATATGGTCCCACACACAAAACCTCGCCGTTGGTGAACTTCAGAGCTCTAGCTGAGGCACAACCCCCAAAATACCAATCGATCAGTCAGTCCACTATTTTATGAATCAGTTAATTGACGCATTATGTGTTGCAATTCAACCAGCAATCAGTATTTCAAGCCATTACTTAGTCTATCCATCAATCAATCAATCCACGTAGTCTTTTTCCTAATCAATCAACCAATCAGTCAATTTATCAAGGTCTTGTGTCATCAATCAATCCACAAATATATTTTAACAAACTTATATTTTAAAAAAACAAAACAGCAAACCATTTCTCAATAAATATTGTCAAAGGATGGCAGTCCATTAGCAAAGCAAACAAGTAATGGAAGGCCTGAAATCACATTGTGTTATCTCCCGTCATCGCTCAGAGAAACACACAACCAAAACAAAGCAAACACAACCCCCCATCTGTGCACCTACTTCCACCCCCTTTTTCTGAAAACCACAACAAAGAAGCAAAGGTAAATAACAGCAAACACAGAGATTAAAACTTTAATGCAGTTTAAACAACAGTGAAGAAAAAGACTAGACAAAGAAAACTGCACACACACCCTGGTTCAATTCCCGTTCAAGGAGATTTTTTTTCTCTCCTGGAGTTAACATCAGTGCTGACTCCACTCTCCCCCAAAGTCCTTCAGATGAGACTATAAACCGAGGCCCCGTGTGTGAACGCACGCAGAACATCTTGCGCACACGTTAAATCCTGTTCCGTTTTTCGTAAGAGTAGGCCATTGTCTGCCGGTGGGAACAGATGACATTTACAAAACTGCATACAACGGGGACTGGATGTAAAAAAGCACAAGTGTGCTTATCCCATTATCCTCGATATAAAAGAATAGAATAGAATAAACACTGACGGATGGCCTTGAATGGAGGATTTGGGGTTTATAGCATCAGCTCAGATAAGCCGGAGACAATGAGTAAGTGAAAGACAAGACAGACAGACAGACAGGAGGGAGGGGGTAGAGAGGAAGATACATAACATTATCTTGGCTGAGAAAGAGGGAGAGACAAAAGGAAAGAAAGAGAGAGTGGGGCAGAGAGAGAGACAGACAGACACACACCACGCACGCACGCACGCACGCACGCACGCACCACGCACACACGCACACACACACACACACACACACACACACACACACACACACACATTATACAAGCGCACATTAATTTGTACGTTGGTCTTACGGGCTATACAACTGTGCATGTGTGTGCAATTTTGTGGGCGCGCGCGCGCGCGTGTGTGTGTGTTTTCATTTGACCTTTCTTTGCCTGGATCTCATTAAAAAAAACACATAAAGTTCAGCTGCCAAAGTTAATGAGTAAATAGCTGTTGTTTTGATTCTATCAACGCGGCACTGAGCTGAAATCCCCTTGGGAGAACTATTGTGATGCTGACAGTGATTTGGTTTGTGTCTCTCTGTCTGTCTTCCTGCCTGCCTGTCCTTCCCCCCCCCCCCCCTCCTCTCTCTCTCTCTCTCCTCTCCTCCCTCTCTCTCTCTCTCTCTCTCTCTCTCTCTCTCTCTCTCCTCCTCCTCCCCCTCTCTCTCTGCATGTACTCATCAGTGTGTAAATCTAATAATACCAATGCTCCAATATCTCCCATCTAGAAAGACAGACCAAAGTCCTGGTATATTTATTTGTTAATATTGTGCTTTCATTTCATATATCCTTTTTTGTTTTATTTCTTATTAAGCGATGATTTGTTTTACTTTCAAATATTTCTTATTATTTCGCATAGCAATGTTTTCAATAAATTTATTATGCAATATTTTTGTTTACTTTCTTATATCATGTGTTTATTATTTTCCCAACCATACTTTTGTTTATACCAGAGCAATGGTTTATATTATTGTATCTGTCACCACTTCAAATTGTTTTCCTGGGATATTGTTTCTAATGTTTGTTTCTTTTGACAATATTCTCCAAGATGTGTTTATTGCTTTTGTTAAAAGCCTACTTTCAAGTGACATAATAATCAGCATTTCGAGTTTTTTCCCAGAAAGCTAACGCAAATATTAAGCTTTAATATTAGCTTATTAAAAAGGGCCTTTAGAAAGAAAAAAAAACTATAAATATTTCTGACGTTGGGGAGTCTTGAGCATGCCAGCGGTCAATTTTCGCCAGTCGGTGTTTTGGGACAAAATGGTAATGCTTGCTATATGCGTATGCCAATGTGTATATGTGTGTGTGCGTGCATGAGTCCGTCTGTGTGTGTCTGAACCTCTCAACCTCTCTCTCTCTCTCTCTCTCTCTCTCTCTCCTCTCTCTCTCTCTCTCTCCTCTCTCTCTCTTCCTCTCTCCTCTCTCTCTCCTCTCTGGATAGCTCGCTCCTCTCCACACACTCTTTCTCTGCTTCATTCTCTTTGGCTTTCGTTCTCTCTGCCCCCTGTCTATGTCTGTGTATATAAATATGATTATCATGACTATATCTTATAAATAGGTACATTCATATGCATACATAGATTAGACATGCATACAAACGCACACAGACACACATTTCAGTATGTGAGCACCAAATAGATAAATTATCCTACTCCTTGCTCAGTCCCTTATCCATTCACTCACTCTTCTAAACATCAAATTTTCCATCTGTCTGTAAACGAATCAATAAACCAACCATCCACTCGATCAATGAACTCACCACCAATCTTTTTTTAGTTGGAATTCAATCCACAATGCAAGAAATGATTTATGAACTATGATTCGGTGTACTCATCAGTCAGTCAATCGAGGATATCTTTGATCAATTAATCATTCATCCAGTCAGTGAATTCACCAACCTTTTCAATATCTAGCAGTTTGTCAATTACCGACCAATCATTAGAATAACAGCGATGTATTTGACACTCGTCAAAGGATGG
>CM060326.1:36273942-36276442 GCA_030674155.1 Stramonita haemastoma | reverse complement strand
TTTCTTTTCCTTGTAAGGATTGGCTACATTATGAGTTTATAGATAATTGATGATAATTATTTTTTTACAGAAGTGAGAGTGTTTTGAAATATTGACTAGATTGATTTGATGTCATTTGAAGATGCTCTCCTCTCTCTCTCTCTCCTCTCTCTCTCTCTCTCTCTCTCTCCTCTCTCTCTCTCTCTCTCTCCTCCTCTCTCTCTCTCTCTCTCTTCTGTCTGTCTCTCTCTGTCTGTCTGTCTGTCTCTCTCTCTTCTCTTCTCTCTCCTCTCTCTCTCTCTCTCTCTCTCTCTCCTCTCATCTCCTCTCTCTCTCTCTCCTCCTCTCTCCTCTCTCCTCTCTCTCTCTCTCTCTGGGTTTTCCTTTCCTTGTTAGATTTGGTCAAATTGTGAGTTTTTAGGTTTCATTGATGATAGTTTATTTTATGGAAGTGTGAGTTTTTTTAAATATTTTTGTTGACTGGTTTGTTTTGATGACGATATAATTTGGCGATGCTCTCTCTCTCTCTCTCTCTCTCTCTCTCTCTCTCTCTCTCTCTCTCTCTCTCTCTCTCTCCCTCTCTCTCTCCTCTCTCTCTCTCCTCTCTCTCTCTCTCTCTCTCTCTTTGCTTCCTTTCCCTCTCCTTTCCCCTCCAACTTCCACCTTCAGATATTCTATCCTAGACTTATTATGGAGAGGAGTATTTTGGTTGTTATGTTGGATTCAAACTGTATTCTTACCATTTGAATATTGAAATGTGTTTTTATATAGTCTTTTGTGTTTAAAGGATTTTATGTTGTTGTTTTTTAATCTGTTTTTTTCCCCTTTTATGCCTACTTTGCTTGTTTTTTTCCCGCTTACACACGCACGCACGCACGCACGCACGCACGCACGCACGCACGCACGCACGCACGCACGCACCACACACACACACACACACACACACACACACACACACACACACACACGCACACACACACACTCACACACTCACGCATTATATATTTGTAATGCCTTCTGTTTCATGGTCCCGAATATTTGCTATTTTTAAAATGTTTTTGCTATGTTATTTTTTGTTTAAATAATTATTAGTGTATCCAGTTGGGATGACGCGTTTTGTTGAATGTATTCTGTTTTCTTTTTTTAAAATATTGTTTGAACTGCTGCTGGTGGTGATGCTGGTATGTAGGGGTAGGGAGGGGGTTTCTTAGCTTTATTCCCTGATCAGGGCAAGGGCCGGATGAAAAAAAGTATGTAATGCTTACTTACTCTGTTACCCTTGAAAAATAAAGATTATTCATTCATTCATTCATTCATTCTCTCTCTCTCTCTCTCTCTCTCTCTCTCACTCTCTCTCTCTCTCTCTCTCTCTCTCTCTCTCTCTCTCTCTCTCTCCTCTCTCTCTCCCCTCTCTCTCGACGGGATTTATTATTAATTTTTTTTATTTAAATTTTATTTTATACCACTTTATGTCACAGCAGATTTCTCTGCGTGAAATTCGGGCTGCTCTCTCCGGGGAGAGCGCGTCGCCACAAGTGCAGCGCCTAGCCATTTTTTGTTCCCTCAGGGATGGTGTCTAAACACGACACCTGTGTGCATGCTGGTTTTTTTTATGATTTTGTCATCCGCTCCTACCGGCACACGATGGCCGTCTCCTCCGAAAGGCGGAACGGGATTTTAAACGGGTGCGCAAGATGTTCTGCGTGCCTTCGCACACGGGGCCTCGGTTTATAGTCTCATTCGAATGACATCCGGATAGCCTGGCGGTCTAATGAGGTGCTTGTAATCTGCTGACCCGGGTTCAAATCTTGTTCAAGAGGAATTTTCTTCTGGATAGAACATCAGTGCCGACCCCACTACCCCCAAAATTCCTTAGGATGAGACTATAAACTGAGGTCCCGTGTGGAAAGGCTCGCAGAACACCTTGTGCACACGTTAAACCCGTTCCACTTTTCGGAGGAGCAGGCCATGGTATGCCGGTGGGAACGTATGAGAAAATTGACAAAACTGCACACATACATAAATATACAGTCAGACATAGACAGTCATAGTCGATAACTAAAGACTTGAGCTGTAAAGTGGAATTCCATGAGTGGGAAAGCCACTGATCATACATCCTCTCACTTTGCTGTTGCCCCCAGCGTCAATGGTTTAATCAAGAACGACGATAAAGCCCAGGTGCCCATAATGGTCGAACTATTCAGTACTATTTACTATATTTTGTACAATTTGCTATCTTTTCTTTCAAGATTATTTTGCATTATTTTATTTCACAGAACATTTTTTTCTATGTTTTTAGCAAAAAATGCTGATAACACGGAAGCATTGGCTGGAGTTCATTATATCGAATCTATAAAAGCATTGTTTTCAAAACATTTTTATCACTATTTTTGCACTGCCTTATTTTATAGAATGTTCTCATTATGTTTTAAGAGTAGGATTTCCATAACAACAGTATTTAACAAAGTTTATTTGATTCAAGAAATAGAAACAGCGTTTTATACATTTTTTAGCGTTCTGT
>CM060326.1:36258942-36266442 GCA_030674155.1 Stramonita haemastoma | reverse complement strand
GTTGTGGGTTTGAATCTCAGCGGCGGCGCCTGGTGAATTAAGTGTGGTATTTTTTTTATACGATCTGTCAGGTCAGCGTCAAGTGCAGACCTGCCAGTTCGTGCCTTATTTCTGTTGTGTATATGCACATGCAGGAGATCAAATCTGCACGTTAAATATCCAGCAAGTACTGTCCGAGTTCGGTGGATCACGCAAAGACAAACAATCCCATCAATGCAATGTGTACAATGAAATCAGCTACTATGAAGTCATGTGCCGGTCCCAAATCTGTCTGTCTGTCTGTCTGTCTGTCTGTCTGTCTGTCTGTCTGTCTCTCTCTCTCTCTCTCTCTCTCTCTCTCTCTCCTCTCTCTCTCTCCCTCTCTCTCTCTCTCTCTCTCTCTCCTCTCTCCCTCCCCCTCCCTCCTCCCCTCTCTTCTGTCTGTCTGTCTGTCTCTGTCTGTCTCTCTCTCTCTCTCTCTCTCTCTCTCTCTCTCTCTCCTCTCTCTCTCTCCTCCCTCTCTCTCTCTCTCCCCCCTCCTCCTCCCCCCCCCCTCTCTCTCTCCCTATCTCCCCCTCTCCCTTCCCTCCTCCTCTCTCCCCCTCTCCCTCCCTTCCTCCCTCTCCCTTCCTCTCCCCCCTCCTCCCTCCCTCTCCCTCCCCCTCTCCTTCCCTCTCCCCCTCTCTCCCCTCCCTCCCCCTCTCCCCCTCCCTCTCCCCCCTCTCTCCCTCCCTCCCCCCTCTCCCCCCCTCCCCCCCTCCCTCTCTCCCCCCTCCCTACCTCCCTCTCCTCCCTACCCCTTCTTCCCTTCCCTTGCCCGCCCCAGCCCCTCTCCCTTGAAAAAAGAAAGAAACAAACGACGGAACAGTGAGAGGAAATAACGGAAGATATATTGGGAGGCTGGATAGCGAGTGTGTGGCTTCTTCCCCCTGTCTGTGTGTGATGCTGGCGTAATGATGTGTGGCCTGACCTGTTGCTGTCTGACACATCGGGATGTGGAGTGAGGTCACACAGACAGACACACACACATACACATCTGTCGGGTTCAGCCTCTTAGTATATTATACTGTTTGGGCTTGTGGCCACACAATGAATCTGTTTTGTAAGATACATTTTTTTGTCTTGTGAGATACTCTTTAATCAATCTTGTGGCCAAACATCGAATCTCTTTTGTAAAATGTTCTTTTTGTCCAGTAAGGTACTCTTGTCTTGTGGCCACACAGTGAGTCTCATTTGTTGTTTTCTACACTCTGTTGTTCGGACTCCTAGCATTCTGTTTGGGTTTGTGGCCTAAGATATGGTCTATTTCGTAACATTTTGGTTTACTTCTTGCGACCGAGTGCGGACCCATGTAGTATAATACGTTTGGCTCTTGTAGTTGTTTTGTCTCACTGCTGATATAACTGGTGTGGTCAATAGTGTTTGTTTTTTGTGTTAATGTGTAGAACTGGCTTTACACATCACAAAGCGTTAGATGTAGGAAGAAACAGTGTTTTCTGTGTGTCTCTCTCTGTCTTTCTTGTTTAATGTGCGGTCCCCTGTATGTCTATCTGTCTGTCTATCTGTCTGTCTATCTGTCTGTCTGTCTGTCTCTCTCTCTCTCTCTCTCTCTCTCCTTCTCTCTCTCTCTCTCTCTCTCTCCTCTCCTCTCTCTCTCTCTCTCTCTCTCTCTCTCTCTCTCTGACCCACACACACACCACACACACACACACACACCCTCCTCTCTCTCTCTCTCCTCTCTCTCTCTCTCTCTCTCTCTCTCTCTCTCTCTCTCTCTCTCTCTCTCTCTCTCTCTCTCTCTCTCTCTCTCTCCTCTCTCTCTCTCTCTCTCTCCTCTCAAACTTTTGCACGTGCTGTGGCGGTGCAAGATGGGGGCATGGGTAACCATGCTTTCATTTTGCATTGCTACAGTATGTATGAAATTTATCAATACCATCATTTGCATTGCTATAGTAGGTGTCAAATTTACCCATGCTTTGATTTTTATTGCTATAGCATGTGTGAAATTTTTACAGGCTTGCATTTGTTTTTTTCCATTGCTATAGTCTATGTGGAATATATCCATGCTTCAGTTTTCATTGCTACATTGGGTGAAAATTTATCAATGATTTCATTTTGCATTGCTGCAGTGTGTGTGAAGTGTATCAATGGTTTCTTTTTCACTGCCATGGCAGGCATGAAAGTTATCCAGGCTTTCATTTTTCCACTGCCATAGTGTGTGTGAAATTTATCAATGCTTCCATTTTCCGTTGTTATAGCGTGTGTGGAATGTATCTATGCTTTGAGTCTTCATTGCTATTGTAGATTAAAAATTTATCAGTGATTTTATTTTGCATTGCTATAGCATGCGTGAAATGTTTCCTGATTTCGTTTTTCAGTGCTACAACAGTCAGGATTTTTTTTTTTTTTTTTTTTTTTTTTTTTTTTTTTTTTTTAAATTTCCCTCACTGCCAGGGCATGGGTAGTCTGTGTGAAATTTAACAACGCTTTCACTTTTCTTTGCTATAGTATGCATGAAGTGCTCCCATGCTTTGACTTTTCATTGTAAAATATGTGTGAAATTTATCCACGCTTTCAATTTTTCGCTGACATAGTGTATGTAAAATTTATTCATACTTCCATTTTGCATTACACTCACACCCCCGCCCCCCTTCACATGGTGTATTGTGGTCCAAGGCCAAGGTACCATTAAACCATTTCAGTGTTCAGTGTTTCTCTCTCTCTCTCTCTCTCTCTCTCTCTCTCTCTCTCTCTCTCTCTCTCTCTCTCTCTCTCTCTCTCTCCCCCTCTCTCCCCCCCTCTCTTTCTCTCCCTCTCCCCATGACATTATCCCCGTCCTCGACTTCTCGCTTGACTCAAATGTCCTTACAACTCCTTACCCTCTCCTGTTTTCTTCCCTCAGAGGCACACTGTAGCAAACGTCATTGTAGCTATGATTCTGCTGTCACTTCACCACCACCACCACCACCACCACCGCCACCACTACCAGTGCCGCCGCCGCCGCTACTACTACTACTACTACTACTACTACTACTACTCCTACTACTCCTACTACTCCTACTACTCCTACTACTCCTACTACTCCTACTACTACTCCTACTCCTACTACTACTTCTACTTCTACTACTACTTCTACTGCTGCTGCTGCTACTACTACTACTACTACTACTACTACTACTACTACTACTACTACTACGTAGTAGTAGTAGTAGTAGTAGTAGTAGTAGTAGTAGTGATCTGCTATCTGGGCTACTTCAGGGTTTTTTTTTCGATAGCTCCGTCGACAACATAGATTATATAGCGCTGCTTGCTGCCTCATTGAAAAGTGTTCGACGGTTATGTGGCAGTTTGTATGGGAATAGGGATTGACTCAGTGCGCTTAAACCTATGGATGATTCTTGATGTTTTCTGTTTTTTGTTTTGGTATGGGTAGTCACTGTTCTTCGTTTCTCGGCTGGTGTGCCAAGGCTTGCCAATGGTGGGATTTTGCGTAGGTGACCGATTCTTTTTGCTCACAAAGAAGTCACATGCCAACTTAGGGGATGGTGTCTAAACTAAGCACGACACTACTGTACATGCGTTTTGTTTTGTTTTTAACAAAGGATAGTATCTGTCCTTACAGGTTTGAATTGTCCTATTCTTCTAAAAGGCTCAACAAGTTTTGACATGTGCACAAGTTGTTATCCATGTGTTTGCACACAAGACCTCAGTTGATAGTCTCATCTGAAGGACTTTCGGAAAAGTGGAATCAGTACTGATGTTAATTCAGATGAAAATTCGCCTCGAACGGGTACATCGGTGGTGACTCAAACCCGGACTGTCAATCAAAGTACGACCTCAGCGCTCTAACCACTAGGCTAACCCCCCCCCCCCCCCCCCCATTATTCTTGTTTGAAAGTTGTGTTTGTATCACTTTTTACTTATGCTTTCTAATATCAGTTTAATTGAACAAAACGTACAATCGTAGACACACTTAAGCTTTGTTGTCTTCTGTTCTTTTACGTCTTGGTTTGATTTTTTGTTTGTTTGTAATCTTCGCAGCATTTTGTTTGTTTCTAAACTTTGCAACATAATCGCCTGGTAATTTTGCATTCGAAATGTAATGTGGTTCTTCTCCGTCTCTGCTGTCTGCGATGTTTTAGTTTGATTGTTTTATTGTAGATGAGAGCTCATGACATTGCAAACGTTGATACAGACTCAGAATTATTCTTCAAGCTTTATGCTTTAACTGTATAGTCCTTGTCATCTTACCATGCATGTTCTTTGTTCGTTTTTTTTCAGAATCTGGGAAAATAGCGTCATGATTTTGCTGACATTGAGTATTCATCACGACCAGGAATCTAAACTGAAGATACTGTGTTGATGCTCTGATTTAGGCTTTGTGTGTCCCGCAGATTAAATTAAAGCGTATCTTGTTGTTGTTTGGTGTTTGAGATGTTGGGCTTTCTCTGGCTGAACAGCCGGTGGGGTTTACTTATGATACTGCATTCCTTCTCAATTATCAGAACTGGGAGTTTCTGTGAGACTGTTTTTAAATACTAGAGGGTTTTTTTTTGTTTGTAATTGTTTTCAAGTACCTTGCCATATTGGCAGCTATACTCCAACTTCGGATTAGGGAAGACCAGTATTGCAGTTTGTTTTCAAAAACACTGACTTTCTCTCTCTTGCGTTGTTAGAGCGGCCATGGACCTGTCACGAGAGACAGGAAGTGTCCACACTTTAGGCTATCGCATTTCAGTCTGTGCTTCTTCCCTTCTGAACTCGGTGAGTTCTACAGGGCGTCTGTCCGGCAGCGCTAAGATTCTTCCATGCCCCCAAGGTTTTGATATCAGAGTGACGTATCATTCCCACAGTCTGAAAAAAACGACAAAAAAGAACAAAAGAACATGCATGGTAAGAGTGGCAAGGACTCTACCGTCAAAGCAATAAAACGATCAGACAGACAGACAGACAGACCAGAGAGCCATATTGGTCAGGGGGGACGGATAGCCTAGTGGTCAGAACATTGCGTTCGCAATTTGACGACCCGGGTTCAAGTCCGGTCGAGGACATTTTTCTCCTGGAGTTAACATCAGTGCTGACTCCATTCTCCCCAAAAGTCCTTCGAATGAGACTTTAAAACCGAGGCCCCGTTTGCGAACGCACGCAGAACATCTTGCGCATACGTTAAATCCTGTTCCGCTTTTCGTAAGAGTAGGCCATTGGTGCCGGTGGGAACAAATGACATTTACAAAACTGCATACACACGGGTACTGCATGTAAAAAAGCACAAGAGTCTTATTCCATTGTCCTCGATATAAAAGAATAAATCAATCTCTCTCTCTGTCTGTCTCTGTCTGTTTCTGTCTCTCTGTCTCTCTCCATCCTCTCTCTCTATCTCTCTCTGTATATATATATAATATAAAATATTTATATATATATATATATATATATATATAATATATATGATATATGTATATATTATATGTATTTTATATATATATATATATATATATATATATATATATATGTATATATAATGTAATATATATCATGTGTGTATAAATAATAAATAATATACTATATATATATAATACATATATACGTATAGATTAACAGAATACAGAACTTTCTGACACAAACTTGGGGGCATGGAAGAACTCTTAGCGCTGCCGACAGACGCCCTGTAGAATTCACCGAGTTCATGAAGGGAAGAAGCACAGACTAAAATGCGATAGCCTTAAGTGTGGAGACTTCCTGTCTCTCGTGACAGGTCCATGGCCGCTCTAACAACGCCCTCCTCTCCCCCCCCCCCCCCCCCTCCCGGTTCCTTCCTCTCCATATTCCCAGCATGCTGTGATTGATAGATGGTCGGTTGTGGCAATCTCCTAGTTTCAGCTTCCGCGAACAGTGTGGAGTCACGAAGTGCGTTGTGTTCTTTAAATTTGCCCCCTTTCGCTGCGTGTTGAGTCGCACTGTGCTAAAGGTTGACTTGAAATGTTAAGAAGTTATCATCGTGCAATTAAAATGCTATTCATTGACGATAACGACATTGAAATCGGACATCTCTATGATGAGTTGTTATCTTTTGAAGTGCTTATCAACAAGTGATGAAATGACAGATTGACATATTCTTGCATCATAATAATATGTGTGATCAAGATGAGGGATTGAGTGTTTAAAACGTGTTTTTATAACCAAAGGGAACAGAATACTTCAATACTTCAGTATTTTTTTTAAATTGTTCACAGTCTTGTAATTAATTGAAATCAACAACATAACCACCCTTCCTCCTCCGCCCTAACTGGCTCCTAGCAGAAAAGTAGTCATGTGCAGTGTGACTCATGTGGTTGCGGAGGGTCACGTGATCACAGCTGCTACACCACGTATGCCGGGTTTTAAAGAATGCTGCTATCATAAGGAACTGTAAGCATGCCCCCATGGACAGAACAGCATCACAACGGAAGATTAAACCATGGCCTGTTTTGATCCCATGCCATCATTACAGAGGGACCGGCCTAAGCAAGCAGGGAAACGTCTTCTGTTTATAATATTGTGATATTCTGGAGAGGGGAGATAGCCCAGTGGTTAGAATGATGTGCTCATGGTCTTACAGCCCAAGCTTGAGCCTCCGCTGAAGTACATATTCAAGGGATTAGAGTTATCATCGTGGATTGGTGGTCTAGGTCGAAGCAACGCACCTGCCTAGAAAACAATTGTAGCAATTACAGCATTCCTCTTTCTCTACTGCTATTATACTATTGCTACAATACAATGATTGCTTGTGTGTTGTGTAGGTCGAATGCAAGCGCTTTGATTTGCTTTTACAAGATATAGCGCTATACAAATTCCCTGTATTATTATTGTTGTTGTTTGTTGTTGTTTTTATTATTATTATTATCAAAACGAAAAGTTCGGGTTCAAAGTGTGTGGTGGTTCGATCCCTGTTTCAGTCAGAAACTTTTCACCCATCCACTAAACCGTGAGTGGCGGTCTGGGTGCTTGTCTTTCGGGTGATACGGTAAACTGAAGTCCTGTGTGTAATACACCAAGTATTTAGCGCACGTGAAAGAACCCACGCCAACAAGGGAGTTATCGCTGGAAAAATTATGTGGAAAAAAGTCACCGTTAGGAAAAAATACAGTTGCAAACATAAAAAGAAAAACAATGGGTGGCTCTTACCTTGTGGCGACGCGCTCTCCCTGGGAGAGCAACCCGAATTTTACGCAGATATCTGCCGTGACTTACAATACAATAAAATACTATACTTCGGTACCGACTCCGTTCCCTTAAAACCACCGAGACGCCCGCTCGAGGGGAATTTCCCCGTGGAGTTAACATCAGTACCGTCTCCACTATCCCGAAAGTTTTTTTTTCTCTGTATGGGACTGTAAACCTGTACAAGTACACGCAGAACATTTTACTATAAATGAGCCCCGGAACTTAAGCCGAGGAACAAAAAAAGTAGTAGTATAACTATTATTCTTATCGTTGTTGCTGCTGTTGTATTCTCTCTGCTGGTCTTGTTATTGTTTTCATCCT
>CM060326.1:36238942-36253942 GCA_030674155.1 Stramonita haemastoma | reverse complement strand
GCACGCAACGCGCGCAAAACACACAGCCACACACACACACACACAACGCGAGGTCCTAACCACTATACATTTTTGTCTAAATCACTTATGTGAACAGACATTAACTGAAACGAAGAAAGAACAACAACAACAACAACAAACAACACAACACAACACACACACACACACACACACACACACACACACACAACAAACACACACACACCAACAACACAACAACAACAACAACAAAAACAACAACACACACACACACACACAACACACACACACACACACACACACACACACACACCACACACACACACACAGCGCCTGCTACATATGCACGCCGCACACACACATACACGCCCACACACGCGCGCGTGCACGCACACACTCATATATACACATACGCCCACACGCGCGTGCACACACACAACACAGGTATGCACACACACAGGCGCGCGCGCGCGCACACACACACACACACACACACACACACCACACACACACACACACACACACACACACACACACACACACACACACACACACACGTCTACCGTAATGGTGGTATGAAATGTCTCGTATTTGTGCAAGACCTCATAAGCCAATTGTTAGGTGCATTTAAAACTTATTGCATCTGGCAAACAAAAGGCTCATCATTTCAGGGTTGGGTTGTTTGGGTTTTATTTTCGTTTCAGGGCTAAAGCTCCGAGGCTCCCCAATGGCAAGTATTGCTTTTGCCACAGCTTTTTTCCACCATTACCATAGTTATTTGCATTCCGAATTCAGAGATGGTATCTAATAACGACATCTGTGTGCATGATTTGAAAAATTGTCATCCATTCCTACCTACACGAAATGGCCTATTCGTCTGAGATGCAAAACGGGTTTTTGACGTGTGCACAAGATGTTCCGTGCGCTTTCGCGGACGAGACCTCGGTTTTTATTCTCGTCCAAAAGACGGTTGGGGAAGTGGGGTCAGAGGTGACGTCAACTCCTAGGTAAAATTCCCCCCAATAGGGGCAGCCTCCGTGGTGAATCGATCATGGCCCGTCAGATCACAGCACAATTTTCTAACCACTAGGCTACCCCCACCCACCCCACCCCACCCCCTCCCATTAGCAACCATTTCAGAACATTTCAACAACCAATCTTGAATATCACAGACAACTTGACGTCACTATTCAACTTGACATTGTTAATTATATTCGGCATCTACTAAGTACTGTCTAATTTTCCATTGTAATTCATAGCAGGCGTATAAGCTCTAAAGCCTTATGTCGCCAGAGCGATCATGTCTAGGGACATATTTTATTTTGATAGTTATTCTGTTACAAAAATCGTACTTTATCTGCATACACTTTCCAAAAGCCTTCGATTATAATTGTGCCTTCATCTATATCTCCTCTCTTTAAACTCTCTCTCTCTCTCTCTCTCTCTCTTCTCTCTCCTCTCTCTCTCTCTCTTCTCTCCTCTCTCTCTCTCTTCTCGTCTTGTTTCTGTCTTCTGTCGTTTGAGTTGATTTTTTTGAGCGGGGATTATCACAATGTATTATTCACGACGTGTAATCACGATTTGAAGTGAAGCTGTAGAAATTAGCCCTCACTAAAATGTCGTCTGTCACATTATGGCCAAACCTCTCAGACTGAAATTTGAATCCGTTGCCACGGGGACACCCTCTCACGCGTGTCTTGTCTGTCTGTCTGTCTCTCTGTCTGTCTGCCGGTCTGACTTTGTTTTATGACTGTCTGTTGTCTATATGTATGTGTGCCTGTTTATCATTTATTTGTGTTTGTTGTCTGTCTGTCTGTCATTCCGTTTAATGCTGTTCGTGTTCCTTTCTGATCATCTCTGCGTCCGGTCGGTTCATCTACCTTCATGGTGGTATGAAATGTCTCGTATTTGTGCAAGACCTCATAAGCCAATTGTTAGGTTGATTAAAAACATATTGCCTGTGTAACTGGCTGTGTGCCGGTCGGTCTGTCTATTGCCGGTTAAAATCTCTCTGGTTTCTTATGTGTGTTTCCATATGCCTGTCAGGCTATCTGTAGTTTAAACTGCCTCTGTAGTTATCTGTATGTGTGCTTCTGTATTTGTCAGTCTCTCTGATTCTGTCTGTCTGTCTGTCTGTCAGTCTGTTTTTGTTTGACAGTCAGTTCTTGTTTTACTGCCTAATGATCTGAACCTATTGCCACAAGTAAAGTGTCTTACGAGTTGTGTGTGTGTGTGTGTGTGCGTGCGCGCGCGCGTGCGTGCGCGTGCGTGCGTGCGTCTCTCTCTCTCTCTTCTCTCTCTCTCCTCTCTCTCTCTCTCTCTCTCTCTCTCTCTCTCTCTCTCTCTCTCTCTCTCTCTCTCTCTCTCTCTCTCTCTCTCTCTCTCTGTATTCCTTACCTGTTGTTGTTGTTCTTTCTCCCCTTTATCAAAATCTTGTTTTATGGGACTTATTTGATGTTAGATGGTGGTAGATTGATGCTTTCAGTCATTTAACCTCATCATATTTTCATGTTTACTCTTAATTATTGCGCCTTTTCTTTGTTTTGTTTTGTTTTTGTTTTTTCTTTGTTTTTCTTGCTTTCTTTATTCAACTCAAAATCATCATTGATTCTTACTTCTCATTTTCGTTTCTGAATCAGTGACTTTATAACATTACCTTAATATTGTATCTCTGTGTTAATTTTTGCCTGTTGTTTGATACTTGGTATGGTTCCTTACTTTTGGTATTTGGATCATTATAATTGTTGATTTTATTTATATTTTTATTGGCAGTATCTCCCCCCCCCCTCCAATAAGGATATTAGTTTAAAAAAAATTTTTTCCCCCTTTTATCCAAATGTATGATTTATGTCACATGTATAATTTTTGACAGATGGTGGTGGATTGATGTTTTCAGTTGTTTATTCTCTTCTCTTGTTTGCTCTTTACCTATTAACACTTTTCTATTCTTTCATTATCAAAATCTTTTATTGTGACTTCTGATTTTTGTCTTCTGATCGAGTGCATTTTTATTACCTTATCATATATAGTGTCCTTATTCTTGTATGTTGTCTGGTTTGCATAAAGCTTTATTGTTTAGTATTTTTTCAACTTGATGTATCCCTGAAAAGGGCGGGGACTGGATGTAAAAAAGCACACAAGTGCTTATCTATTATCCTCGAATAAAATATTTTGCCTTGCCTTGCCTTGCCTTGCCTTGCCTTGCCTTGCCTTGCCTTGCCTCTGTTTCGGTTGTTTATTTCATTTTGTTCTCTTGTTTGCTCCTTATCTACTAACGCTTTTCTTTTTTTCCATAATCAAAATTTTTTATTGTGACTTCTGACTTTTGTCTTCTGAAAGAGTGCATTTTATTACCTTATCATATATAGTGTCCTTTATTCTTGTGTGTTGTTTGGTACTGCGTAAAGTCTTATTGTTTAGTATATTTTTAACTTGATGTATCCCTGAAAAGGGCGGGGACTGGATGTAAAAAAGCACATGAGTGCTTATCTATTATCCTCGAATAAAAGACTTTGCCTTGCCTTGCCTTGCCTTGCCTTGTCTCTCTCTCTCTCTTTCCCTCCCTCCCTCCCTCCGATGCTTTTCTTGCCAGCGAAGGGGCACGTACTCTTCCAGTTCACAGCCGTGTCAGGATTGAGGCATTTCTCTCCCTTGCTTTACACCACCACTTGTTGACGTCGCTGTTTTAGTTGCTGTTATCAATTGATCAGCATATCAACAGGTGACGCAGAAGGACGTTGACCCCGAGATACATTGTTGTTATTGTTGTTGCGGCTTAGATGGCCGTAATATAGATTTCGTTCCTTAGGCTAAAGCTCTGAGGTTCACCAATAGTGAGATTGTTGCATATACCACCATTCCCTCCACCGCTACCGCCACCACTACCATTTAGGTAGCTGCATTCCGAATTTGGGGATGGTGTCTATTGACGACGTTTGTGTGTGAGTTTTTAAATGTTGTCGTCTACTCCTACCAGCCCAAAATGGCCTAGCGGGACGGGTTCCTTCTTTAAGAGGATTTTTCCTCTGGAGTAAACATCAGTGCCGACTCCACTCCCCTAAAAGTCCTTCGGGTGAGACTAGAAACCGAGGTCCCATGTGCAGACGCACGCAGAACATCTTGAGCACACGTTAAAACCCGTTCCGCTGTTCAAAAGAGTAGGCCATTGTGTGCCGGTGGGGATGGATGACAAAATTGACAAAACTGCATTCACACGGGGACTGGATGTAAAAAGCACATGAGTGCTTGTTCTATTATCCTTGAAATGAGAGAATAAATGAAAATGAAGTGAAACGTTTATGCAAGATATTTTGTTTGCGTGCATTGGCACACAAACGTACTGGTGTTAAGTGTCATCCGAAAGACTTGACATTCAGTTCGATTTTCTCGTCAATCTGGGAAGAAAGGGCAAGGCTTGAGAATCAAACCCTGGGTCTCACAGTTTACTTGTTAGGCAGGTTAACGTCTGAATTAACCGTCCTGCCACCTTCTCTCTTGGCGGCAGGACTATAAGAATGACGATAATAGTAACGGTGGAAGCTCAGTCTCTAGATCGGAAATCTCCGCTGGGACGTAAATTTATTTCATCACAACACCGATGAGGTGGAAGCAGTACTGCAGGAGTTAACTGTTTATTCATTATTTATTTATTTATTTATTTATTTATTTATGTGTTTATCTATTTATTTATTTATTTATTATTCTTTTATCTCGACGATAATGGAATAAGCACTCATGTGCTTTTTTTCATCCAGTCCCCGTGTGTATGCAGTTTTGTATTTGTCACCTGTTCCTACCGGCACACAATGGCCTACTCTTACGAAAAGCGGAACAGGATTTAACGTGTGCGCAAGATGTTCTGCGTGCGTTCGCACACGGGGCCTTTGTTTACAGTCTCATCCGAAAGACCTTTGGGGAGAGTGGAGTCAACACTGATATTAACACCAGGGGAAAAATCCCCTCGAACGGGAATCGAACTCGGGTCGTCAAATTGCCAGCTATTGCCGACTATGACGACGACGGCACTGACAGCAATAAAGACGACATTGACGACAGTAATAAATATGATGAGAGTTATTGTTGTTGTTGTTGAGCGTTCCCCACCTGAACACCCTCGGGGCCATCCAGAATATGCACCTAGTAATTACTGTCAGATAGGAAAGTACACCGGATGAAAGGTTTGCGTGTATGACTGATTTCAAGTACCTCGCCATAATAAGGAGACATACCCCATCCCAACTTCAGAGAATTGTTTTCTCCTTAAAGGAGAGTGGAGGTTGTTATGTTAAGAGCTTGCTATGGCTGAAGGCAATATCAAGACAACATTTTACAACATAACAACAACAGTTTGATGTGGGCCTTAGCACTTAGCTGACATCAATAACTGACACAGCTTCTGGCCTTGGCCAATATGATGAGAGTAATGAGGCATATGGGGGTGACGAAAGAAGATTGGAGGTGGTATATGACAGTGGAGGTCGCGGTTTGTGGTGATGATGCAAATGATGATAACGATGATGATGATGATCATGTGGTGGTGGTGGTGGCGTCGGCGGTTGTAACTATGGTGATTATGATGATGAAGATGAGGATGATAATGCAAAAGACAACGATGGTAATGATGATTATATGGTGGTGGTGGCGGCGGCAGTTGTGGCTATGGCGATATGATGATGACGATAACAATTATTATAATCATGATGATGATGTGTTCTGCTGTACAGAAGGGCCAGAATTCTTGCATAGCACAAGAAGTCCTGGAATATCTTGGTTAGCTCCCTTGTGTCCCTTTGCCTACACAGCATCAGCAACATGCAAGCATATGCGTGTGTGCGCGCACACACACACACATTTCTCTCATTCGTAAGTCTCCGCTGAAATGTAAATCTAATCACACACACATACGCACGCACGCACGCACGCACACACACACACACACGCACGCACGCACGCACGCACGCACGCACGCCGCGCGCGCGCATGCACAAGAGAGAGAGAGAGTGAGTGAGTCGCATTCTTTAACGGTAAAGCATAAGAAATCGAAATACTAACAACGACACTTGTGTTTATTGAAGGTTAACCACTTCATGCTATTTTCAGATAAGTGTACGTCCATAAGATCTCGCCATGTTTAGCTCTATTTAGCTATCGGCACTCAATGACTGGTTTAGAGCAGAGAGGACTAGAAGGGCACATGTGCCTTTCAATCTGAATAGCTATCGGCAAACCAGTCTCTGTTGTTTTCAACACAAAAGAACCTTAGCAGGGGTAATTAAGAAAGCGACTCGACTCGACTTGACTTGGCATCTTCTATCGTACCTTGCTAAGGGGTCACTAGATCACGCGCTGACATTCTAGTTAGTGTGACATGAGCAAGTTTAGCCTCGTGGAGCTGATCTCTCTCCTGGCCATAAATTGCATGCTGGGTATGTTTTGTGTTGTCTGTGCCATGTCCCATAGCCGGCCTTTTATTCATACTAAAGATGGAGAGGAATCTTTTAGTGGTAGTTGTTTTTTTTTTGTCTTTTCTTTTCTTTTTTTTTTAATCAACCTGTGCACAGTAGGTTGCATATCTGTTTGTTCGCAGGTACTGGGATATCGGTTTAGAAGTGATGTGAATATAGCGTTGTTACTGGAACGATTATGGCTGTTTTATTGACTTCTGTTGTTTGGTGGGTTATTTTGCTATGATGCTTGCAGAACAATGTTTATCCCCTTGTGAAAGGTTTTTGGTAGCATTGACAGGAAACAGTCTTTGTCTGTGTTTTTTTTTTTTGGGGGGTTTCTCTCCCAATTCGTCTTGCTGTCTCTGTCTGTCTGTCTGTCTGCCTGCCTGCTGCCTGCTGTCTGTCTGTCTGTCTGTCTGTCTGTCTCTCTCTCTCTCTCTCTCTCTCTCTCTCTCTCTCTCTCTCTCTCTCTCTCTCTCTCTCTCTCTCTCTCTCTCTCTCTCTCCTCTTATCCTCTCTCTTCTCATGGAATACAAAATATCCTGTCATTACATCATGAAAAATGTATATGTGTTCTAAGTGTGTGAGAGAGAGAGAGAATGGATGCTTTATGCATAAAGCATTAAGAAAATAGTGTACTAACAACGACACACGCGTTAATTGAAGGTCAGCCACTTCATGCTGTTTTCAGATAATTGTACATCCATTGGTCTGGCCATGTTTAGCTCTTTTGGATATTGACAAGCGATGACTGAATTTGGAACAAGGATGTATGGAGAGAATGGCAGGGTGCATTGCAGTCTGAATAGCTGCTAGCTTATGGTATGCTCCATTTTAAAACATTACATACGTGGTGTTTGGCATATTTGGAAGCATTTTTGATACGGTAGCTCTTTCATGTTCTGTTTAAATGACCAGTTCACCAGGACTTTATCACCAGTTCTGCTGCAAATGTATATACATGTAAAATATTGGAATGAAGAAATAGGGGAAGTACGACTATTGATAACATAAATACGTAACAAACAAAACCTCCAATTATAAAGACAATTTTAACTTTAAAATCTTACCGCCAGGAATATTTTTGAAAGATTAATGAACATGCAATTATTATCTAAAACAGCGTAAAGCATATCTTCGTCCTATCTTACCATGTGTACTTGTATCCTGTACTTTTGGAAGTCACAGTATTGGATCATGGTACACCTAGAAACTAAATCAAAATGAAGGTGACTTTACTTCAGACAGCCTGAAATACTGGCATGCTTGTGTCCACCTGATGATGTGTTTGCCTTTCGAAAGAAGACGTACAGCAATGCAGTTTGGGGATAGAGCAAAATGTGTTTAATAGGTGAATACCAAGCGCCAATCATAATACACAAACCACACGCGCCGTACAATATAAGCACGAGTGTCACGCTGAAGGCTACTTGTTAGCGTTTGAAATCAATCTCGGCGTATTCCAGACAAAAGCCGATATTTTGGGCAATTTGGAAGATGTACGGTATAGAGACAAATGTTCCGTTTGGGAGCTGTTTTTGCGTGATCTCCACAGCCGTGTGTGTTCTAAAAGCTTTCAGTTTCCCTAGGAGCCGTACTAACATCAGCTGAAGCAGGTGGACTGACTGTTTTGTTTTGTGAGCATAGTGACCTGCAGTTCGACAGGTTTTTTAAAAGATTTTTTTCCTAGTGTGATCGTATCATACAACAGAAAGAACAGCTTGAAGAATTCTTGTGTTCGTTTATGTAACATCAATTTTACACATTATGGATTTTTTAAATGTCAGTTAGATTATTGTAAATAATGTAGATGATAGATATAGATAGATAGATATAGATAGATAATAGAAATAGATAGATGATAGATAGGACAGACAGACAGACAGACAGACAGACAGACAGACAGACGTCGATCAGTCAGTCAGTCAACAGACAACAGAGACTAGACAGACGACTACGACAGACGATCGATGGATAGATGGATGGATACAAACAACAACTACAGACAGATAGCTTCAAGAAAATGACAGAAAAAAAGTTATTGTGGTTTAGCTGATCTCTTCGCAGGAACAAACTTTAAAAAAAAAAAAAAGTTATTTTACTGGTTGTAGTTTTGCGTTCTATTTCCTTTCTTATTTTCTCTGCTAAGGTTAGTAGTTGAGGACCAATCCTGCTTACCTATATTACTGCCAACCTCTGTCCTTTCTTCCCCTGTTTGCGATTTTCACAATTACGCTTAATGATACCGAGTTACGCAATAGTGCCTGGCACTTCGTCGTCTGATTATTTCTGGCTACTAGACTCAAACAAGCGTTCAGGCTTGCAGTAACGGTGTCGATTATTTCTGCACTACTAGACTCAAACAAGCGTTCAGATTGCAATAACCCTGTCTTGTAGTGTGGGACAGCAACAACCCTTTGATAGGTAAGAACAAAACTTGAGGCTAGTTCAGGCATAGTTTTTGTGTCTTCATTGGCCTAGATTAGCATGTTGCTATGATTTGAAATATTCTGTTGATATCGTCTGTGACAAGCTCGCAGCGTAGTAACGAACGTTTTCTTCCCGACAAGAGAAGGAAAAGTATCATGGAGTCGGAGTATGCTGCCCCACATGGCAAGGTATTTAAAACCAGTCCTGCATGTAGACCTTCCCTCCAGCGTGGACTTAACGGTCGGTCTGACAGGGTTCCCAGGTGTGATGAGAGAGTCTGGGTGCACTTCTGGGTGACCTCAACGCTGTTCAAACTAGGAAGGCTCAGTAACCACCACAACATAAGAACAATAACACCAAACTGAGGCATTGACTGCTGGAATTCCTTATATGTCAGGCAGACTGATTTTGATCTATTTGTTTTGTTTTTTTAAATGTGTTGCTTTTCACGTCATCAAATTTTTATTTGCATTCTCAATGGGTATGGCGATGTTGTTATCATGTCATTTGTTCGTGACCATGGAATGGGTGGCTTTGGAGAATGATTATTGGTGCGATTGAAAGAAAGTTATTTTCTATATATCTTGATCAGTCGGGGTTTTCTTTTGTGTTTTTCTTTCTTTCTTTCTTTTTGTTTTCTTTATTGTTTCCTTCTTTCTGTTTGTCTTTCTTTTTTCTTTCCTTCCTTCTTCTCTCTTTTTTTTCTTTCTTTCGTGCTTTCTTTGTCTTTTTTTGGTATCCTTTTTCTTTGAAACGTTGTCTTTCTTCCTATTTTTTTTTTTATTCCTTGCAGAGTTTCTTTCTTTCTTCTTTTCTTTATTTTTTTTCTTTCATTCATTTCTCTTCTTTTTTCTTTTCCTTTTCTTCTTTTCTGTTTCCTTTCTTTCTTTTAAACACTCTGTCTTTCTTTATTTCCTTCCTTTTACTTTCTAATTTCTTGCCGTTTTCCATTTTTTTCGAGTCGTTCTTAATTTATCTATTTGATTTTACACTAACGTATTTATTTGTGTATGTATCGATATGTTATATTATCATGGTTGTTGAAGGAAGAAGAGGAAAGAAAAG
This sequence comes from Stramonita haemastoma, assembly GCA_030674155.1. Classification (NCBI taxonomy): domain Eukaryota; kingdom Metazoa; phylum Mollusca; class Gastropoda; order Neogastropoda; family Muricidae; genus Stramonita; species Stramonita haemastoma. The sequence goes on along the minus strand of CM060326.1, from coordinate 36,244,022 downwards.
AAAAAAGATGGAGGAGGAAAAGGACAAAAAAGAGGAAGGAGGAAAAGAAAGGAGGTGGGGGAGGGGGAGGAGCAGAAGAATGGAAAAGAGAAGAAAAAGAAGTGCTAGTACCAAAAGGTCGCAATAGTTCAGATTGAATGTCAAGCTGATACTACTTTAAAAGAAAAAGAAGAAGAAGAAAGTCGAGAAGAAAGAAAACACATTCAGTTATTTTCCACCGACACTGACATTTGGAGCTCTTAACCTCTCCACTCTTTTTTCTGTGCAATTGCGACTCTTGTCTTTTTCCACCTCTTTGTGTCTCTCTCTTTCTTTGTCTGCCCTCCTGTCTCTTTGTCTGTCTTCCTGTCTCTGTCTGTCTCCATGTCTCTTTGTCTTCCTGTCTTTTTGTCTGCATTCCAGTCTCTGTGTCTGTCTTCCTTTGTCTAGTTTGTCGGCATCCCCGGGGTTTGTTTTTTTTCGTGTGTGTGTGTGTGTGTGTGTGTGTGTGTGTGTGTGTGTGTGTGTGTGTGTGTGTGTGTGTGTGTTTTGTTTTGTTTAGTTTAGTTTAGTTTAGTTTAGTTTTTTTGCTTGTGTTTGTTTTTGTGCGTTTCTTTGTTTCGTTTATCTTCGTCTCTCAGTTTCTCTGCGCTCCCTGTCGTACATTCGTACGTCCATCCATCCATCCATCCAGCCATCCATGCATGCATACATCCTTACATACATCCTTGCATGCATACATGCATACATGCATACATACATGCATACATGCATACATACATACATACATACATACGTACGTTCATGCCGGTTGTTTTAAGGAACCTGGTTTTGGTTTTATCTCATTTTATGTGTGATCGACGTGGGTTTTCCCACAACGCGGTGGCCGTCCTGGGCTGACCCTCGTGGTTGACCAGGACATTGATACAAGCAAGGACAGTGAAGTTGGCGTTATACCCCGTTTTAATCTGTATATAGTTGCACACTTTTGATATGAGTTTTAACATGTGACGAGGTGACAGCCCCCATATGGCCTGTGCGGTCGGCGGGGCTGTAAGCAACATCATTGGATTGGATTGAATCTGCTAGGGGCTGGTCTAGTCAGGCTACCATAGAGCCACCAGCCAGAGGGAGGGAGGTGGCTGTTGGGTCACTTTGGTGATTTTCAGTGCTGCCGGTTCAGAGCTAGGATACACAGGATACAAACCTACTGACGACAGTCATAGATTTGTCGCAGAGCCAGACTGAGTGGAATGTTCACATAAGGAGATGAAAATCACATGTCTCCAACGAACATCTCGTGTAAACCTTCAACCCTTAGGGCTTAGGGCTTTGACACGAACTTCACAGAAGTTCACAGGCACAGAAGTGTATGGGGGAAAACCGAATCTGATGTAACGATAAGACCAGAGCAGCCACGGCCACCGAATCACAGACAATGTTCTTTTATTGCGTGGTGATTAATAATGATGAGGAGGGTGGTGTAATAACGCTGCTATGAAAGTGAATGTGTTTCGCGGACAAGTCAGGCCTGTAGTCTACACTACCTACTGTAATTTATCCTGGCGTCAACCTGGCTCCGAGAGATACAGACACCTGCAGTGTTGGTCAGGTACTTTGGGCAGCACTCACACATGAAGGGGATGAAATTCGACTTTGTGGTCCCCGTCTTCTCAGTGAGCCCACAGCAAACTCTCTCTGTGGAGGAGACGGCTGGAGACTGAAAAATACCAAAAGACTCTCACGGGATTGGAACCCACGGTCTTCTAGGCGGTAATTCAAAACGCTCACAACGGCGCCTTGGCGGCTGACAGGAATATCAATATTAGCCATATCATGTGCTTCCAAACAAAAGGTCCCTTGAAATTCAAGAAAGGTTTGAAAAAAGACACTAGAGTACAAGGAAAATGTTGGATGGCGTTGTGGTTTTGTGTGTGAGAGTGTGTGGTGTGTGTGGGTGGGGCGTGTGTGCGGTTTGTGTGGTGTGTATGTGTGTGTATTGTGTGTGTGTTGTGTGTGCGCGCGCGCGTCGTGTGTGTGTGTGGTGTGCGTGCGCGCGCTTGCATGCTGGTGTATGTGTGTATGTGTGTGTGTGTTGCGCGCGCGCTGTAGGGTGTGGGGATGTGTGGGTGGGGCGCGCGCTCACTGTGTGTATGTGTTGTGTTTTATTGTCGGACCTATGCGTGTATGCATCTGTGTGTGCGGGGGGGTGGGGGTGCACTGTTGTATGTGATTGTGATTTAATCTCTCAGGATCCATGCTGTTTCCCTTTTTGTTCTGCATTTTTTTGTAAAGCATGATTAATCCCAGCGCCTCACCTCCTAAGTCAAGAGTACGCACGCTAAACGCGAGTCATATAACCCTATCTGAAAGAGTTGAAACAAACTCAGTATCAACTGACATAATTTGTACAAAGAAATTGATTGAAATTAATACCAACAAGAAAAAAAAAACACGTTAAAAATATCATACCAATGCTGGCTATATATCATGTAGATGACAGCGAAAGATAACTTTGAATTCAAGAAAGTTCAAAACAAAAGCCAAACAAAGAGAGAACTGCGGCAAGAACAAAAACCGGCGTCAAGCAAAGTAATCTATTCTTAAGAAATGATGTGAAATTAATACAAGGAAACACAGAACAATCTCAAAACCAGCGCGTTAGGCATCAATATTAGCCAGGTCATGTATTTCACCAGTAACGATCGCTTGAAATTCAAGAATGGTTTTGCAGTCGTGTTTCTTTTAATAAATCCTAACTGGTAGACGGGCGGGAGTTGTTACAGGAAAGAGGGCGGGATATGGCGTAGTGGTCAGAACATTGCGCTCGCATTTTGACGACCCGGGTTTGATTCCCGGTCGAGGGGATTTTTCCTCTGGAGTTAAAATCAGTGCTGACTCCACTACACCCCCCCCCCCCCCCCCCCTAAAAAAAAAAAGTCTTTCGGATGAGACTTTAAACCGAGGCCCCGTGTCCGAACGCACGCAGAGCATCTTGCGCACACGTTAAATCCTGTTCCACTGTTCGTAAGAGTAGGCCTTCGTGTGCCGGTGGGAACAGATGACATTTACAAAACTGCATACACACGGGGACTGGATGTAAAAACGCATATGAATGCTTATTCCATTATTCTCGTTATAAAAAGAACAAGTAAATTTAATTAATTAATTGATAAAATAAATTTTAAAAAAACAAAGGGCACACTGTGTGGTTGGGTAGATCTTAAATAGCACAATGTTTTCAGCGTCTGAACGGTAAAAACTATGTTGTGCAAAATGGTGTTGAACTCACTGACTGTTCTCTGACAGTGATATTTTGCGGTCTTTTATGCTGTTGCAAGTCCTTTTTAAAAAATATTTTTTTATGTTTGTGTGCTGTGTTTATCTGCCTGTGTTTTCCTGTCCGTGTCCGTCTATCTGCCATAGACACTGCATGTTTGTCTTTTTGTGCCATTAAGTTACTTTTATGTTGTTGTTTTTTCATATCCTTCCCTCGTTTCTTCTTTTTCACTTCAAAAATTTGAAGGAACAAAGGGATAACTTTTTGAAAAATATCAGAACATTTAAGAAAAAGACAGGAAGGGAAAGTGTTTACAATATCACGTGAATCGATGGAAGTGTCAACGAGAAAAACAGCGAAGCTAAAATCTAAACGAAAAAGAGCCACCCTGACTGCATGAAAAAGCAAATATGACAGCAGCACTAGCAGCATGCAACAAAATGAAAAATAGAAAGAAAGACTGAAAAACAGGAGGGGGGAAACAGCTGAGCAAAAAATAAGTGTAGATTTTGGAAAATATGTGGACATGGATAGCTTTAAAGTAGATTTACTTATAACTTCAATATCGACCCTCGTTCAAGAGGATTTTCCCTCTAGAGATAACATCAATGCCGACTCGTACTCCACTCCTTCCAAAAGTCCTTCGGATGAGACTATAAACCGAGGTCCTGTGTGCGAATGCACGTAAAACATCTTGCACAATGTTAAAACCCGTTCCGCTTTTCGGAAGAGTAGGTAATCGTGTGCCGGTGAGAACTGGTGACAAAATTTACAAAGCTGCACACACGGGGACTGGACGTAAAAAAGCACATGAGTGCTTGTTCCACTATCTTAGAATTAAAGGAAATAATAAATAAATAAAATGATAATAAATGAATAGCTCACCTCGGCTGTTTCCATCGCCGCTGTCGTCGGTAGGAGCTCCACGCAATGCCTCCAGTGTTCGCCACCTTTCTCTGTCTCTGCTGAATTCTACGATCTCTGTAGCCCTCCCAGACCACTGTCCTTAGGGATGTTGAAAACATAGGATGTTGGTGGTCTGCCTCTTTTCCTTCTGCCTTCAACCTTACCTTGGAGAACTGTTGTCATCAGATTTTTCTGGGTGCTTCTTTCTTTTTCATGACCAACATATCCAAGTCTGCGCTAATGAATGTCTGCCAAACATATAAACGTATTCACTTATAAAACCATGAAGAAATATTTAAAGTGGTTTTTAAAAAAAAAGGAAAGGAGAAAGTTCAGCTGCGCCCTCATATCTCTATAACTGTCTTAAACTATACACTACTCTCCACTCCGCTGCAGATACCCTGTACTTTCAGACGCCCACATTTCAGACAATCCTCCGTTGGACGGCCGTTACTCTTTTCTATTCCTGGTCCATCGATATGGGATGGCCTCCTTATCTCCCTCCACCAAGAACCTGCTTGTGACACTTTAATCCAGCCTCAAGATACTTTTTGTCCAGCTTAGGACCTTTCCCCAATAAATTATTACACCTGATAATTAGATTCCAAGAGCCACTGCCATCTTCATCCCCCTGCTCAAGTACTAAATGTGCATGTGCGTGCGTGAGTGTGTGCGGTGTGTGTGTGTGTGTGTGTGTGTGTGTGTATGTGTGTGTGTGCGTGTGTGTGCGTGTGTGTGTGTGTGTGTGTGTGACTCTCTGAATTTGAAGTCTGTTCATCCTATTTGTGAATGGTTGCTAGTGTATGAATAATTCAAATGCTAGGGCTTTTACTGGTTTGCGCTACAAAGTCCAGTGCTGGAGAAATTCCATGAGATATTTTAATACTTCCAGTGTTGTTGTTGTTGTTGTTGTTG
>CM060326.1:36213942-36231442 GCA_030674155.1 Stramonita haemastoma | reverse complement strand
ATTCAAGGCATATATTTTCCTTAGAATGAAGTTTATTGATGAAATGTGTCAGAACCGGTGAAAATGTGTGTGTGTGTGTGTGTGTGTGTGTGTGTGTGTGTGTGTGTGTGTGTGTGTGTGTGTGTGTGGTGCGTGCGTGCGTGCGTGCGTGCGTGCGTGTGTGTGTGTGTGTGGAGAGTGTGTGTATGTGTGTGTGCGAGCGTGCGTGTGTGTATGTGTGTGTGTGAGTGTGTGTGTGTATGTGTGTGAGTATGTGTGTGTTTGTGTGTGCATGTGTGTGTGAGTGTGTGTGTATGTGTGTGTTTTTTGTGTGTGTGTGAGTATATGTTTGTGTGTATATGTGTGTGAGAGTGTGTTTGTGTGGTGTTGTGTGTGTTGTGTGTGTGTGTGTGTGTGTGTGAGTGTGTGTGTGAGTGTATGTTTGTATGTGTGTGTGTGTGTGTGTGTGTGTCTGTGTGTGTGTGTGTCTGTGTGTGTGTCTGTGTGTCTCTGTGTGTGTCTGTGCGTGAGTGAGTGTGAGTGTGTGTAAAACATTATCCGATTGAAAAAAATGATATGCCTATTTTTTGGGGAAACATCTAGGATGTTTTATGTTTTTTTTCTTATTTTTTTTAATTATAATTTTATTGGTAGTATGTCTCCCCCCCCCCCCCCCCCCCCTCCAATAAGGATGCTAGTTTTTTTTAAAAATCCCCTTTTATCCAAATGTATGATTTATATTACATGTACAATTTTTGATAGATAGTGGTGGATTGATGTTTTCGGTTGTTTATTTCATTTTGTTCTCTTGTTTGCTCCTTATCTACTAACGCTTTTCTTTTTTTCCCATAATCAAAATTTTTTTATTGTGACTTCTGATTTTTGTCTTCTGAAAGAGTGCATTTTATTACCTTATCATATATAGTGTCCTTTATTCTTGTGTGTTGTTTGGTACTGCGTAAAGTCTTATTGTTTAGTATATTTTCAACTTGATGTATCCCTGAAAAGGGCGGGGACTGGATGTAAAAAAGCACACGAGTGCTTATCTATTATCCTCGAATAAAAGACTTTGCCTTGCCTTGCCTTGCCTTGCCTTGCCTCTCTTCCTCTCTCTCTCTCTCTCTCTCTCTCTCTCTCTCTCCTCTCTCTCTCTCTCTCTCTCTCTCTCTCTCTCTCTCTCTCTCTCTCTCTCTCTCTAACGCTTTTCTTTTTTCCCATAATCAAAATCAGAATAGAATTTAACATGTGTGCAAGAATCCTCGAATAAAAGAATTTTGCCTTGCCTTGCCTTGCCTTGCCTTGTCTCTCTCTCCTCTCTCTCTCTCTCTCTCTCTCTCTCTCTCTCTCTCTCTCCTCTCTCTCTCTCTCTCTCTCTCTCCTCTCTCTCTCTCTCTCTCTCTCTCTCTCTCTCTCTTTTTCTCTCTCTCTCCCCCTCTCTTGCACCCCTGCTTCCTGCCCCCAATTGTGTGTTTGCTTATGTCTGTCTCTGTGTCTGCATTTATATGAATTAGTCGGTGTGTTGTCTGTGTGAACGAATGTTCGTCTTTTACAACAGACACAGCAGATAGTACCACCAAAACTCACACCACAATACCACCCAATATTCACACCACCTTTACCGAGAGACGCTTGCAAAATCGAGACACGAACACAAACCCACCTCGCTTCAACCCACCCTGCCCACAGCTACCTACCTACCTACATACCTACCTACCTACCTACCTACATGCCTACCTACCTACCTGTCACCATCTCCCCACCCCTTCCAACCCCCTCCCTATTCAGTAAACAAGCTTATCTGTCTCTCCCCCACTGTATGTTGTCTATATAAGAGAGACAGAGAGGAAGGGAGGGTGGAGGGGAGACAGACATAACCCACTTCTGTTGTCACAATACTTAGATATCGATTCACCTCCACTGCCAGACGTGTCTTGTCTTTTCTCTGGAACAAAGTCTGTATAATTATGTAAAGGAATCCCACCCCAGCGCACTACGTCTCTCGCTTACTGTCTCTCTCCTTCTTTCTCCTCTAGTGGCATTCATATCAGTGACTGTGTCTATGCGTTTGTGTGTGTGTGTGCGAGCGCGCGTGTGTGTGTGCATGCGCTGGGAAGGGCCGGGTTTGGTTTGGTTTCGGGGGTTTTTTTGGATGGTTACTTTCCTGTGAGGTCCTGAGAGGCGAGTTGCATGATGTAAGGTCTCTCTGCTTGGTGACTTTTTCCGAGGAATGTGTGTCGCTTGGAGGCGAGTCTAATGGTGCTTTGTCTTTCTACCCGTTTTTTTTTTTTTAAAGAAAGAAGTATGTCGGTATCGGGTGAGTGTGGAGTTTGAAATCTACAAGGGAAGAAGACAAGGTAGGTTTGTGAAGAGAGAGAGAGAGAGAGAGAGAGAGAGAGAGAGAGAGAGAGAGAGAGAGAGAGAGAGAGAGAGAGATATTCATTTTTTAAATGTATTTTTTCTTTTATTTCCAGGATAAAGAAAAAAAGCACGCATGTGCTATTTTACTTCCAGTCCCCGTGTACATACGGTTCTGTAAATGTTATGTTCCCACGGGCACCCAAACGCCTACTCTTCCGAAAGGTGGAATAGAATTTAACATGTGTGCAAGATGTTCTGTATGCGCTCACACTCGTAACCTCGGTTTATAGTCTCATCCAGGCTTTTTTGGGGGTGAGTTGGCACTGATGGTAACTCGAGGGGAAAATCCCCTTGAAATGGCGTCTCGGTGGTGGCTCGAACCCAGTTTGCCAGATCGTATGCACACGGCACAAGACTCTAGCCACCAAGCCATGCCATCCTCTATAATGTGTGTCTGTGTGTGTGTGTGTGTGCGTGTCAAGTCAAGTCAAAATTTTATTTCCAGATGGTACATTGAGTAAGCAATAAATTTGCTTTTGTGTGTGTAAATGTGTGTGTGTGTGTTGTGTGTGTGTGTGTGTGTGTGTGTGTGTGTGTGTGTGTGTGTGTGTGTGTGTGTGTGTTTCTTAAGCATTGTACTGCTACGTATTGTTTTAGGTGGTTTTGTTCATATCTGGCTATGTGACCAAATCTGGGGCTCATATGACATACAACAGTAGTAATATTGCTGCCTGAGCGTTCCACGAAGAAGAAGAACCCAGTTTGAACCCACACTTTTCCCTTCATCCTTGAGTGGTGGCCAGGGTGACGGTCTCTCGGGTGAGACGATAAACCGAGATTCCGTGTGCAACAGGCATTTAGCATGCACACGTAAAAGAGTATTCGGCAACAAATGGCTGGCAAAAATATTTGTTGAAAATAAACCCAATCTTCGGGGAAACAAATACATGTATGGATAAGTTAGAAATGGATTATATATGCAGTTCCTCTGGCCACTCACTCTCCGTATAACTTGTGACCTGTTTTGTATATCATGTGACACTTTTTTACACACAGAGTCTTCATTCCCAGACAGTGAACATGAAAGAGGCCCATGCCCAAAAAAGGGAAGATGGGCTCCGTTTTGCCAATTTTGACTCTACATCAGAAATGGAATCTGTAACCATTAAATAATTAAATAATTTTCAACCTATGTAACTGAAAAGAGTTACATTTATTTGAAAAATGGTTTTAATGTACGGGTCATGTTGAAGCATAAGTTTTTCATTTTGTTGGATGTAATAAATAGCAATAATAATAATAATAATAATAATACATGGAACTTATATAGATCTACTGCTATACCTTGCAAAACAAATCAGAACGCTTGCATTCGACCTATACAACACACAGGCAATCAGTGACAATTAATAGGTTTAGCAAATTTGAATGTACGTACACCCCCCCCCCCCCCCCCCCACACACACATACGATCATGGTCACCCTATAGGCGTTACCCTTACAACCCTGAAGGTGGAATGAGACTACCTAAAAAAAAAGTGGGGGGGCAGGGGGTATCACATTCGCAAAAATCCTACCATTGGTGTACATCGGAATTCTAGCACAGAAACGAAAATAATTACCTCTTACAGGGCCCAACTCCTGTTGTCAGTTTAGATTGGATTATTATTGCAAAGAATGTAATACCTGCTTCAACTGCATCAAATTTCCTATGTGAAATGTGTGCTGCTCTCCTCACGGAGTTCACGTCGCCACAAGAGCAGCGCCACCATTCTAAAAATTCTTTATGTGTATTTGTTTCTCTGTAGAGAGGTTTTTATGCATAGAACTTTGCCATCCAAATCTCTCGTAGTCGCGTGTTCTTTTACGTGCAATGAATGCATGTCACACACGGGATTTTGGTTTATTGTTTGTCCGAAAGACCAGCACCCAGGCCACTACTCAAGATCTAGTGGATAAGGGGAAAGTTTTGGGTTCAAACGGGGTTTTTCTTTTGCGTCGAACGCTCAGACAGCAACTATTGTTTGTCATATGAGCGAAAAGGTGCTGCGCTGCCGTTAAGATGACACAATTTACAAAAACTCCATACACACGGGGACTGGATGTACAAAAGCATATGAGTGCTTATTCCATTATCCTCGATATAAAAGAATGAAATAAGAAATAAAAATAAAAAGAATAAAATTAAGCACGTGACAAGTCAGGCCCAGCACCTCTGATTTCTACTTGGGAGAAAATCGCTATCTTTTTTTTTTTTTTTTTTTTTTTTTTTTTTTTTTTTTTTTTTTTGGGGGGGGGGGGGGGGGGGGGGGGGGGGGTAAAAATGGACCAAGAACGCCGAAAAGAAAACAAAGGCCGAAATAGACAAGATGAAGGTCACAATAGGGGGGGGGGGGGGGGGGGGGGGGGACAAGAAAAATACAAAAAGAGGGAATTCCTAGCACCAAGTTTCCCGAAGGTGTGAATGCTATTTATACTAACATCTCTCCCCTCCGCTCCCGGCATCCCCACGGAGGAGAGCGGGGTTCAAACCCCTGACTTCTGGCTTTTGTGGACAGGTGCGTTGCGTTTAGATGTGAGGAGTTCCCTCGACTTCTTGAGGAGTGGTTAAGGCATGCACTGCAGTGAAGTTTTCCAGCCATGGGTCATGGACAGGGTGAACCTGGTAGAGCCTGGTCCTTCTGCATTAACCTGTTTGTCTCTGTCTTTATCTGTCTGTCTGTCTCTCTGCCTCTCTCTGTCTGTCTGTCTCTCTCTGTCTCTCTCTCTCTGTCTCTCTCTCTTTCTCTCTCTCTCCCTCTCTTCCTCTCTGTCTCTCTGAATCTCTCTTCGGATGAGACTTTAAACCGAGGCCCCGTGTGCGAACGCATGCAGAACATCTTGCGCACACGTTAAATCCTGTTCCGCTTTTCGTGAGAGTAGGCCATCGTGTGCCGGTGGGAACAGATGACAATATTTACAAAACTGCATACACACGGGGACCGGATGAAAAAAAGCACATGTTTGCTTATTCCGTTATCCTCGATATAAAAGAATGAATAAATAAATAAATAAATAAAATCTTCCCCCTCCCCCCTCTCTCTCTCTCTGTCTCTCACTCTGTCTGTCTGTCTGTCTGTCTGTCTCTGTCTGTCTGTCTCTGTCTGTCTCTGTCTGTCTGTCTCTCTGTCTCTCTCTCTCTCTCTCTCTCTCTCTCTCTCTCTCTCTCTCTCTCTCTCTCTCTCTCTCTCTCTCTCTCTCTCTCTCCCCCTCTCTCTCCTCTCTCTCTCTCTCTCTCTCTCTCTCTCTCTCTCTCTCTCTCTCTCTCTCTCTCTCTCTCTCTCTCTCTCTGTCTGTCTCTGTCTCTCTCTCTCTTTTGATTGTGTGTGCTTGTATGAATATGTATGTATGTATGTATGTATGTATGTATGTATGTATGTATGTATGTGTAAAAATATGTATATAGATATATATATATATATATATAGATATATATATACATATATATGTAGGTATGTATGCATGTATGTGTGTGTATACCTTCTTTTTCCCTGTCTGTATTCGTCTGTCTATCTGTGACATAGACACTGATTAAAGTTTACTTGGGAAAAAAATTGTCTGTCATGTCTGGTGGTAATTAATAGATGTTTCTTTGGGTAAAATACAAACCATCAACATTTTAAAGTAGTTCTTTAGACAGAAAAAATATTTTGAGCTGAGACTAAAGACATTCCGATTTTCCCTGTATTTTACTACCGTTTTCACACACACACACACACACACACACACACACACACACACACACACACACACACACACACACACACACACACACACACACACACACACACACACACACACACGAGGAGAAAGACACGAGCGCCTGCGACGATGAGGGTGGTGGACGAAAGAAAGACAGGGGAACGCGAAAAAAACAAACTCATTACTTTCGAAAACCAAACGAAAAAACCGAATGCAAAAAAGGTATTTCATAATTCTAAAAAAAAAAGGGGGAAATAAAAGATTACATAACTAAACACACACACAATACGCGCGTGCGTGCACGCACAGACAAAACAAAAAAAAACAAATGCAAAAAGGTATTTCATAATTTTAAAATAAAGGAAAGAAAAGATTACAAAACTAAACACACACACACATACGCGAGCGCGTGCACGCACAGAAGCACGCTTTAACACACACACACACACACACACACACACACACATACGCGAGCGCGTGCACGCACAGAAGCACGCTTTAACACACATACACACGCACACGCGCGCGCGCGCACGCACACATACAAAAGAAAGAACATTCAGGCCTTCTGTGTTTGCGACAACCACTGCCTACATCATCCAGAAGGAACCAAACTTAGTACCAGTTTTGCGCAACCAACTTTTGTGCACTTTTGTCTGTGCGTCGTGCGCGCGCGCGGTGTGTGTGTGTGTTGTGTGTGTCTGTGTTGTGTGTGTGTGTGTGTGTGTGTGTGTGTGTGTGTGTGTGTGTGTGTGTGTTAGTTTATAGCGACGACGGATCGAAGCTAGCGGGAAAAGTGGCAGCCGAAGTCGGAAGATAATTACGTATGCCATTTTGTCTCGAGGATCTAAACAGGAAATCTGTGTTCTGAGACCGAACTTCCATAGTGCCGGTGCTGTACATGTTTTATACATATCCTTTTACTGATGATGTCATTTACCAAGATTAATTACATCCTGTTGAAGATAAGTTGGGGGGGGGGTTGCTAGCGAGGATATAATCACATTTTATTTTAGGGGGTTTGGATTGGGTTTGGGTTGTTGTTTTCTATGTGTTTGCTTATGTAGTTGGCTAGGTGGGTATTGGTTACTTTCGTGTGTGGCGTGTGTTTGTGTGTGTGTGTGTGTATTTGTGTGTGTGTGTCTTTTACATGTGTCTGTATGTGTGCCTGTTTGTGTTACTATTTTGTCTGGTCTAATGTGTGTCTGTCGGTGTTTCTTTCTCTTTTTTTTTTTCTTTTTTTTTTGGGGGGGGCGTATATGTTTGTGTGTCTGTATGTCTGTTTGAATGTCTTTCTGTGTGTTGTTTGTCTGTCTGTTACTCTCTCTCTCCTCTCTCTCTCTCTCTCTCTCTCTCTCTCTCTCTCTCTCTCTCTCTCTCTCTCTCTCTCTCTCTCTCTCTCTCTCTCTCCTCTCTCTCTCTCCTCTCTCTCTCTCTCTCTCTCTCTCTCTCTCTCTCTCTCTCTCTCTCCTCTCTCTCTCTCCCCCGTGATTCACTTAAGGATCATATCATATAGTAAAACGATGTATTATTTTATCCACTTTGTGACAGATAGAGGCAGACTGACAGACTTAGTCTCATTTCTCCCCCGTAGTCGTAATTTGGCTGCCTTCGTAAAGGGGGAGGAGAACCGGTCGCGTACGCGAAATCCTCACCGTTGAAGAACCTCGGAACTCTAGCCGAGAAACAACCAAAAGCTGTCACTACTGCGTCGAAATAAAAACATCGAACTCTAAAACTCTAATCCTCTTCTGGATATATAATATTAAAAAGGTCAAAACTGAAACTTTTCACCATTATATTATGTGCATGTTATGCCGATCAGCCTTGAGAGTGTGACAGCGAAAGAACACGTGTCTCTGATGTAGAGCTTGTTAACTTACGTGGTTAGAGCCCGGCAAAGGTTATGAAGAACCTAGGGAGAAATGGGAAACTGGCTGTAAATCATCGACGCAAGGTCTAAAGCAAAACTAATCCCCGTGTACAATACGTGTCATTTCCAAGCCATTTCCCTCACGTAAGGTATTCTCGTCTGAAAACGTTCAACGTAAAACGTCTTTTTGTGGAGGATGCCGTGAACTTTGAAGAGGGTATTAACATTATCAATATGTCGCGTCTTGGCCCGGGCCAAAAGCTATGTCTGTCATCGATGTTCGCAAAGTGCCGAGGCCTACATTATTAAGAACGCTTCGGGGCGTTGAAATGTACTGTGTGGGGATAGTCCTCATCTCTGACTTGCTGGGAGCATAAGCACCCACGCCGAAGTCAGAAGCGCTGGGCTTAACAGCAGTGCAACGCATTTTCGCTCTGAATGACTGACAGCGACAGTTGCCGTCTGAGCGTTTGATGACACAGAAAAAGCGTAAAAAACCTGTGTTCTCTATTCAAAGGGGAAACTTCTGAAGTCGAAGTATGTTGCCTATTATATGGTAAAGCATTTGAAAACGAGTCAGACACGCAAACTTTTCATCCAGTGTGTACTGTCTGTCTCACGGTGATTCCCAGGTGGGATGAATGAGGCAGAGTGCTTATTCTTGGGTGACCGCTAGTGTGTAAAGCTAGGGAACGCCCAACAGCATTACACATCATGTACATGGAGTGTTCCTGTGCATAACCAGACTGATTTTAATGTTCTTGTGATAAGTGTGTGTACTGCAGGTTTATTCTAAAGATCAGCTCTGTTCTTAAGAAGTATAGAATAGGTCCTTAAAAATATTACTTCATATTTTTTTAGCTTGATAAAAGGTTCTCTGTATCTGTCTGGTTGAGAATAGACACCTAAACAGAAGACCGGATTAAACTGTAAAGAACAGAGCACAGGTATGAAAGAATAGACACAGTACAGTTGTGGTCTATGGTGTCAAAAGCTGCAGACATAATAATCAGCGAAAGAAGCGTATAATGTCACCGTCTGGGGCTGTGCAGAAAGCCATCGACAGTGTACGGACCTACAGTGTAGGTGGACTTTGAAGGACAGTGCAGGGCTTTGGGGGCATTGTAGGTGTTTCAAAGTTGTTCTAAAGAACAGGCTGTTATTGTACAGAAAAAAAGTATACACAGTGAAGGGGTCTGTTCTTTCTCAATATTATCGGGTCAATATTTTGTGAAGATGGTGCAACAGTGTGTGTGATTCAATGCAGACACACCGGGCTAGTGTTACCTATACTGGTATCAGAAATACTGGTATCAGAAACGAAACTTGAAAAGCAAAACTTCCAGAACAGAAGCTGTAAGGCGAGGAATCTAATATTTTCATATTTTAAACCAGTGAAGTACAGAAAAAGACAGAAAAAAGTATACACAGTGAATTGGTGTGTTCTTTCTGTACATATTTTGTACGCGTGTTTAACTCCGACCCACACAAAATTTGAAATTGCAGAAAGTATGAAGAAATACCACAGTTTTTCTCGTTTGAGTACTTTTCTCTGTGTTAACTTTTTTTTTACCAGCCACCATGGCGCAGCATTTAGCGCCTTGGGTTATAGACTGGAAGATCGTGGTTAGAATCCCATAAAAGTTAAAAGGATTTTTCGGACTCCGGCCAGCTCCTACCCAGAATAAGTGTGCTGTGGCTCAATGGGGAGACTGGGACCACACAGTCGTGCTTCATCCACTTTATGAATGCGAGTTTGAGAGTGTTGCTCAAATTGCCTGACCAACACTTCAGGTGTTTGTATCTCTCGAGCCTGGGTGACGCCGGGATATATTGAGATAGTAAGCGTTGAGTATAACCCTGTCAAGTGGTCTCCAAGCATATGCACCTCTACACAGCATCGTTTAATCATACTCATTATCACCAGTCATGCAATAAAAAATGCCTCAGATTCGGTGGCCACGGCTGCTCTGGTCTCATGGTGACCTCAGATTCGGTTTCCCCATAACTTCTGTGCCTGTGGTGAGTTTGTGTCAAAGCCTTTGGGGTTGGAGGTTCGCGGGGGCACGGTCGTTATAGGGACGCTGTGGTTGTCGCCACCTCAGGTGGGCGTCTTACTCAGCCTGACTCCGCGACTGAGCTAAAACTGCCGTTAGTAGGGGGCTTAGTAGGTGGTGTCCTGCGTATGTTAGCTCAGAACAGGCACCACTGAACACCTCCAAGTGGCCCAGCAGAAGTGCAGGGCCCCTCTGGCTGGTGGCCCCACAGCGGCCTAATATTGATGAGCTACCTGTGGACTGCCGATCCCGGGGATAAGACACAACGAATCTGGGTCTGGCTGTGGCAGGGAGATTGAAATGGGCGGCATGGGAACAGCAGGGATAGGAGTGTAACAGAACATGAGGCAGCAAAAACAAACTTTTTAATGTATTTCTGATATTGTTCTTTTAATCTAAGGGATTTTGGTAAAGGATATTAAACCGGTATTTACATGCAATGAATCCTCACAACACGTGGGGGATGACCGTCAGTTGAATATTCTAGTGCTTGCTCTTAAAATATTAACTATGCTTAAAGGAAAGGGATTGATATTCTCGACTTTCTAATGATGATGATTGTGGTGGTGGTGTTGATGATAACGACGACGATGATGCTGATGATAATCGTCACAACCATCATCATTATCATCATGGACATTATTATTATCATGATTATGTCATCATGATGAAATCGTAGAGGTGATGTTGCTAGTACAACAATAACTCTTCTTTGTCGTCCTCCTCCTCTATATTTCTAGCTCCTCCTCTTATTACTACTATCACTACCGCTACTTCTACTGTGACTCATGTTATTGCTACTGCTACTACCTTCTACTACTACTACTACTACTACTACTACTACTACTACTACTACTACTACTACAACTACAACTACAACTACTACTACTACTGCTGCTGCTGCTGCTGCTGCTGTTACTACTACAACTACTACTGCCACGTCTACTACTACTGCTACTACTGCTGCTGCTACTACTGCCAACACCACCAACACCACTACCACCAACACCACTACCACCAACACCACTACCACCAGCACCACCACTACTACTACTACTACTACTACTACTACTACTACTACTACTGCTACTGCTACTACTGCTGATGCTACTATTGCCACCACCACCACCACCACCCACCACCACCACCACCACGACGGCGACGACGACGACGACGACGACGACTACTCTAGTAGTAGTAGTACTTTGCTACTTCTACTACAACTAGTACTGCTGCTTCTACTACTCCTACTAACTACCACTACTACTATTGTTTTTGCTATTGCTATTGCTACGACTACTACTACTACTACTACTACTACTACTACTACTACTACTACTACTACTACTACTACTACCACCACCACCACCACCACCACCACCACCACCACCACCACCACCACCACCACCACCACCACTACTACTACTACTACTACTACTACTACTACTACTACTATACTTTTTATTGCAGCTGTTGTTATCATCATCATAACCATCATTAAATACCTTCTCTACTCTCAAACACTAGGCACCACCAAGAACATCACCCCTCAAAACAACCCACTCAAGCAGTCGGCTCTGGGTCAACAAGGAGAAGAAAAACAGACGACATCTTTGCAACAGACAGGAGAGAGGAGGGGAGGTGGGAGCATGGGGCTGTAAAGCGAGGGTGCGTGTGGCAGTGGACATTGGTCAGCGGGGGCGGACAGTCTGTGACCATGGTGGACCTCACGTCATGATGACCGGACTGTCCATGGTGTGGGTCTTCATTGCGCTCGTTTCCGTGCTCCACACTCGCCCAGGTCAGCTTCTAGTATCGTTTATTTCTTCTTTTTTTTCTTTTTTTTATTCTTTTTTTTTTAAAATTCTTTTATATCGAGGATAATGGAGTAAGCACTCGTTTGCTCTTTTACATCCATTTATTTTATTTTATTTTATATCGAGGATAATGGAATAGCACTCGTGTGCTCTTTTGCATCCATTTATTTTATTCTTTTATATCGAGGATAATGGAATCAGCACTCGTGTGCTCTTTTACATCCATTTATTTTTTTTGTTTTGTTTTATTCTTTTCTATCGAGGATAATGGAATAAGCACTCGTGTGCTCTTTTACGTCCATTTATTTATTTGTTTTATTCTTTTATATCAAGGATAATGGAATAAGCACTCGTGTGCTCTTTTACATCCATTTATATATTTATTTTATTCTTTTATATCGAGGATAATGGAATAAGCACTCGTGGGCTTTTTTTTACATCCAGTCCCCGCGTGTATGCAGTTGTGCAAATCTTGTCCATCTGTTCCCACCAGGCACACGATGGCCTACTCTTACGAAAAGCGGAACAGGATTTAACGTGTGCGCAAGGTGTTCTGCGTGCGTTCGCACACGGGGCCTCGGATTATAGTCTCATCCGAAGACTGTCTGAGTGGGTGGTTAATGGATGGGTGGGTGGGTGGATAGATAGAGAGTTGGCTGGTTGGATGGATGGCTGGATGGGGGCTGGAATGGATAGATGGTTGGTTGTTTTGGATGAATGGATGGTTGTCTGGCTGGTTGGATGGATGGATGGGTGGGTGGTTAGTTGGTTGGATGGGTGGCTGGTTGGCTGGCTGGATGGATGGATGGAGTAAGTGGATGTATGTCTTCAGTGTCTGTTGTCTCTGTTTCTGATCTGTTGATGTCTTGTCTTTAGTTGTGTGTGTGTGTGTGTGTGTGTGTGTCCCTTTCTCTCTTTCTCTCCTTCACTCCCTCCTCCCTCCCTCCCTCTCTCTCTCTCTCTCACTCTCTCTCTCTCTCTCTCTCTCTCTCTCCCCTCTCTCTCCTCTCTCTCTCTCTCTCTCTCTCTCTCTCTCTCTCTCTCTCTCTCTCTCTCTCTCACCTTCACTGTCTTTGTTTGTCCTTCACTTTCCTTCTCCCCCACTTCTCTCTCTCTTCTCTCTCTCTCTCTCTCTCTCTCTCTCTCTCTCTCTCTCTCTCTCTCCTCTCTCTCTCCTCTCTGTTTTTGTATCTCACTGCTATTTCCCGTGTGTGTGTGTGCGCGCGCGCGCGCGCGTGTGTGTGTGTGTGTGTGCGCGCGCGCGCACGCGCGCGTGTGTGTGTGTGTGTGAAGATAAAATATATGTGGATAGAACTTACAGCAGAATGGCTGAAGCCCTCATATCAACCCGTTTCGATTCTTTCCTTTTTCTGGTATAAACATCCCAGACATTAAGATAACAAAGTAACCTTTAAAAAGTTAAACCAATATTATGTAATAAACGTCAGAAAACCCAATCAGTTTGAGCCCCAGTTGCATACTTGGTATGTAGTCCATACCATCTGTCACATTTAGCCTACTCTAACACCAACGAATTGGCATTTAGCATTTCTGAAGATGTCATGCACGCGTTTTGAACACAGGACTTCAGTTTACAATTTCATTCGAAAGAATTTCAGGGGAGCGAGTCAGCATCATTGCTAACTCTAAAGTAAAGAAAACTTTCGGCGAGCATACAGCTCAGTGGAGACTGAAACCCGTACCATCAGTAACCACAAGTTCTAATCACTGTGCTTTTGTATCCCTCATTGTGAGAACAGGTATTGGCATTTTATGTTTTATTTGTTACAGGTATGGGAAACTTGTGGGAGAGCTGGTGGGATTACCAAGGTATCACAGGTCAGTATTCTGCAGTTTGTGGGTAATAAACACAGGCATGCACCTACACAGGCATGCTTACACGCTTGTTTATGCGAACACATGCACATGTCCGAGCGTGGGCATGTACGCGTATGTGTGCACAAGTGTGTGTAAATACACGCGCGATTTCATGCATTTATGTATACACTAAGAACATCCAATTTACAGATGCGATTTAGATAGTGTTGATCAAATTTCCTGACCAACACTGCAGGTGTCTATATCTCTCGGGCTATTTGACGCCGAGATATAATGAAAGAAGGCTAGTGTACAGCCCTGTCACGAAGTCTCAAAGCACATGCACTTCCATTACAGCATCATCATCACTCAGTCTGGCTCCGCCACTGGGCTGTTACTGTCGTCAGTAGGAAGCTTAGTAGGTGGTGTCCTGTGTGTGTTAGCTCAGAACAGGCACCGCTGAACACCACCAAAGTGGCCCAGCAGAAGTGCAGGGCCCTCTGGCTGATGGCCCAGAGCCAAAAAAAGGGCAAACTGTAAAAAGAAAATAATAACCTACAGATTTTAGAAAGAAAATCCATTCAAATAAGAGAGCTTTTTTTAAACTTTGCATTTTAAAAATATTTCTAACATTAAAATCTGAATCACCAGTAATTATTTAAATGTACAGAACGTGTGATGTGGCCCATGCAAAAAGATTGGCCATATGGAGATGTATGTAAAGGGCCGTGGTCTTCATTAAAGAACTGTAAATAATCATGCTGAGATTGTCTTCAGCCATGATATGCTCTTAGTACGATGTCACGGTTGGCATCACCATTCCATTCTAGTTCAGTGTGTGTATGCGTGTGTGTCTGTATCCAGCGTCCGTTTTGTGTGCACATACGCGTTCTTCACGCATGTGAACACCACCTATGTTGCACACCTATTCCCTCTTCTCTGCATTTCTGCATTCAGGTTAATTTCTCATGAAACTCCTGGTCGTGAGTCAAGGTTTGAGATGGTCAGCTCAGTGGCTGTAGCCTAACACAGGAGGAGGTCTTGTCTTGTGTAGGAGAGTCAGTCTTTGGCCAGAGAGACAGGCGCGTGGTCACCATTCCAGTGTCGGCTGTTGAGCGTCTCGCCGTGGTACTTCTCCGCTTGGAGAGCAGGAGGGAATGGTTGCCTTGTAGAAGAACAGGCTCCAGGATCCTGGCTGTCCACGGTTCTCCGTTCTGTGCTCCGTCATCGTCCGTCTGCTCAGCGTCTCCCTGGAGGTGCAGAAGTGCTCCTGTTTTCTTCCCAGTGCCGGCTTCCTGGTTACCTCCAGCTGTGGAGTCGAGCCTGTGAGGTTCCTGCCTCGTGCGTCCCCCAGCAACTGCCCTTTCCCTTTCCAGTCCACCCGTTTGCTTTTTTCCCCTGGGCCCACCTTTTTCCCTTTGACCCATTTCCCTTCTCCCCACTGCCAGTTCACCTTCGACCTGCCTGAGGACCTCGGCAGCTCAGGAGCTAGTCTTCAGTGCCCGTGTGGAGATAGAGAGGAGAAAGACATTACTTCAAACCGGTTTCGGAACTGTTATGGGAGATGGAAGTGGAATGTAAAGTTAAAACGTAGATTGTGTCTGAAGTGGAATTTGTTTTCTTGATTTTATCATGAAGTGTGAACAGTGAAATGTGGAACTTTGCCTTCTGTTTTCGGTGTTTGTTGTCAGGTAGATAGAGTAGGAATTGGTAGGGGTTTATGCACACTCCCTTAAGGAGTGTGACACTTGACTATTGATACTCTCCTTTATGACAAGGTACTTGAAAACTGCCATACACACAAACTTCTTGTGCTGCGTGTACTGTCAGTCTCGCGGTCTTAATTGCCAGAGGGGATGAGTGAGACACGCTGCACAATCTGAGTGACCCCCCAGGTGTTAGTTAACCTGGAGAATGCCCAACAGCAACAAGCATGTGCAGTCTTCACTGTCCTCTCTCTCTCTTCTCTGCGATCCTTTACCGGGTAGGATGCCTAGTGCCTGATCTCCTCCCGTGCTGAGAATTTTGCAAGATGTCTACCCGCTGGCTTCGACCGACTTCAGAGCAGCTCAATTTCATTATACAGGTAGCATGCTGGGTATGTTTGTATTTCCGTAACCTTCTAGACATTGATGTGCATTACAGGATCTTTAACGTACGTATTTGATTGTATGAAAATCGTATAGACACGAAGAGAATTAAAACACTAGAAGATCTGCACTTGAAAGTTGACTGGGAAGACCGTAAAAATTCCCACCTTTGTTTTACCAATACGCCGCCGCCAAATTTCAAACCATGATTTTATAAACCCGTAGGAATTGATGTTAAACGACCTAAACCACTCAGCCATAGCATTTGTTACATGTGCAGTCAATCTAGCTGGAAGCTTTGAGTTTTAAAGGCGAAATAAACCGATTTCAAAATGACATTCACGGCAAAAAAGACGACCCACACATGCAGCTACGTTTCTGTGGGTTTGATTTGATTTGATTTGATTTGATTTATTCTTTTATATCAAGGATAATGGAATAAGCACTCATGTGCTTTTTTACATCCAGTCCCCGTGTGTATGCAGTTTTGTAAATGTCATCTGTTCCCACCGGCACACAATAGCCTACTCTTACGAAAAGCGGAACAGGATTTAACGTGTGTGCAAGATGTCCTGCGTGCGTTCGCACACGGGGCCTCGGTTTAAAGTCTCATCCGAAAGACTTTTGGGGAGAGTGGAGTCAGCACCGATGTTAACTCCAGGAGAGTGGGTAGGTGTGCTCGTGCACACGCGAGCGCGTGCATTCATGGGGATTCCCGTTTTCAGTTGTTCTGGCAAATGTCTAAGGTTATAAAGAATATCATGAAAGTGGTGTTAAGAGGAACATTTTGTTGACATTGTGAGTAAAAAATGTTCACTGTAGGAAATATTTGACTGATTCTATTTCATTTCATGGCTTTTCAGGACCCAAATTTTGGGGGTACATCAACCCAAACTGGAAACTGTGTTCCAAGGGACGTAACCAAAGTCCGATCGACATCGACCCGACTTCTCTTCTCTTTGATCCGGGACTTTCAGCCCTGATCATTTCCGGAGATTCTGTGAGTACGAGAGAGAGAGTTCGTACATTTGTTTTGCTCTTCCTCTTTATACCCGCCATTGGTTCACTGCTATGAATGCTTTTTGTTTCTGTGTTGCTCAAAAGAGTAATTGGGAATAAACTATTATGAATTGTATGAGTTCCATCGGTTTTAACACCGATTAAATATATTGCGAAAATCAAAAAGCAGCAAACTCTCTCTCTCTCTCTCTCTCTCTCTCTCTCTCTCTCTCTCTCTCTCTCTCTTAGCTGATTTCAGCCGACCTGCCAATCACAACGGATAAAAAAGGGTGTTTTTTTAAAGCTATATATAGTTTCAGTATCAAAACACACTTACACAAAGAAGGCAACATAATTATGACGTACCTAGCTACGTCAGTTCCTTGTTCATGACCGTCAAAAACAAAGCAATCTGTCCGAATTTTTTTCTTCCATGTCCTTGTATTGGCCTATAGAAACCCAGTTTACCTATTCCCGGTCAAAATAATTATGTGGAATGCTCTTTTAACATAATTACAAAACACGGTTTCCTTGCAGACCTTTTAATAAACAAGTATACGCCTTACTAAAGTCACAGAATTTACTGAAGTTTTGGTTTGTTTGCTTTGTCTTTTCTTTCTGTTGCTGTAACTGTTGTGTTGTTGTTTTTTGCAAAATCACGACGTTGGCTATTGTGATAGTTTTATTTGCGTTTTTCGTCAGCTGCTAGTAGATTGTTCCTGGCAGAAATAGTCTGATCATATTCAGAAATGTGACAGATTTACGGTC